>ML796313.1:511069-524917 GCA_009831015.1 Picea engelmannii | reverse complement strand
AAATTTTTTGATTTCAAGATCGTCTTCGAATACCTTCCAATGCTTGAAATTGTCCGGTACAGATGGCCTATATATTATCTCAACATCATATTTGGTCTTAGGCGGCAGAGGGATCCTGAACAGACTAGCTGAGACAGCTAAGGAATCGGCTAAAGTATTTTCCTCTCTTGGAATAAAAGAAATGTTGAAAGCCAAGAATAAATTATCAATCAGGTCCCACACCTCATCTTTGTAACTCCTGAGCCGAGGATGCTTAGCCCGATAATCATTTCTGAATTGCTAGATTATCAACTCAGCATCTCCGAACACTGCTACCCCCTCAATTCCCATTTATTTTGTAGCCCTTAAACCTAGAACAAGAGCTTCATATTCTGCTACATTATTGGTAGCTTCAAATTCTAGCTTGTATGACAGGGATATGGTTTCCTAACAAGGTGACACAAAAACCACTCCAGCGCCAATGCCTTCACTAAAAGAAGCTCTGTTGAAGAACATCTTCCAAACAGAGATGGTTGGAGGAGGTATCTCGTGATTAAAAATGGGTTGCTTTCTGATTTGAAAAGGGGATTCATGAGTATCAGTGAGCTGCAATAAAATAGACCCCAAATCAGTGTCAAGTGAAAATATAGGATGATTGGTGGGGTTTGATTCATCACTAACAATGTAGGCCAACTGAGCTTCTCTATACAACCTCCTGTGTTCGCCTCCAAATATTGGAATGGTGGCATATGTGAGATCCATATGTAATGTTCTTCCAAGTTTTTTAATCCAAGATCTTGACAACAGCATGCCAAACTTGGGGGGAACATCAGCTACTACAATGTACATCATCAAACTCTTCATTGGAATCTGAAATAAAGAGACCACCAATTCTTTGATGACTCCAAGGCATTTCACCCTCCTTGAATCAAAAGAGTACAAATCATGATAAGCCTCTGTCACATCCAGTCCCAATTCTTCCATGACTATTTTGGGCATAAGGTTGTGGGAAGCCCCTGAATCCATGAGGCAACTATGCAACACCTTATCATGTATGTTCAGGGATGTGTAGAAGGGAGGGGATGAATCATCTATGTCTTCTACCATGGGACCTAGGACGACTGTTATATTTTTATCTTGAAGATTTGCTGAGTCTGTGGAAGGCTGGGGGGACTTAGATTGTAGCAATTTGGAGAGGGACCTTTTGAAATCTTCATTTTTAACTAGTTCTGAGAGGGGTACGGGAATTCTAATCTTTTGAATTTCATGCTCAAAACTAAAGGAGGAAAGAGACTTAGGATAATCCCTTACCTCAGAGAGAGTTTCTTTGGCTGATGGAAAAGTATTCTAAGTTTTCTTTTCTTTAGTAGTGATTGTTGCAGGTTTAGCAGGCCTTTCCACTATGAGGGGTTGATCATGTCTATCAAAATTCCCTTCTTTCTTCTTTGACCTGGGATGGTATCTATTAGGAGTGTTGTTGGCCTTTTCCCCTTTACCCATCTCATTGATTTGAATGTTCATAAGGGATTCTTCATATGCAGATTGAGTCAAATGGGGAAAAGGGGAAGTGTCTTCAATACAGTGAATTTCAGGGTTGAGCTCATCTATCTCTTCTCCTTCCTCATTGGCAACTAGGTTATTTTGGAGGGGGGTTTGAATCCTATGATCATCTCTATCTTTGCTCCTTTGTTCCTTTGGCAAAGCCTATGGAACATTGTTACTAGGCCTCTTGAAGCCTCTGTTATCAGTATTTTGGGGATTTATATACATGGGCTTCCCTTCTAACTCCCACCTTTCCATTCTAGCCGAAAGCGATTTTACCACTTTAGTTACCTCATCTATCTGAAGGGGAAGGGGAGAGGAAATGGATGGGGAGGCTTCAGGTCTCTTCCTGGATATGTCTCTATCAGCCTTATTCCTGAGTCAGTCAATAACCAATATGTTATATTCTACTTCCACGATTGCATCTTGTATGTGGGCCATAGTAGTGGCTCTCCTTTCCCTCAACAGAAGGCAGAAATTGGGATCAAAAGCGCTAGCATAAGTGATCTTATCAAAGGCTTATGAGGGCTTTATTTCAGCGGGGATCTTATTGTACATTTTATTGAATCTCTTGGAGAAATCAGAGATAGAATCTCCTTACTTTCTCTTCAAAGACCCGAACTCTATCATGTAATACATGAAATCTTTTTTGTCTCCCCACTATCTCAAAAAGGAATTATCAAAAGCCTCAATCCCATCGATAGATCCAGGAGGTAGGGCCCTAAACCACTTTCTAGCCTCGCCTTCAAGGCTATGGATGAAAATCCTCATCCATACATCTGCATGCATGATAACATGATCATTTGTAAAACTGTAAAAGGCTTAAAGGTGTTCTTCTATAGCTATGTCCCCTTCGCCTATAACCTTGGGAAGCTACTTAAGGTAGCCATCTGTTGGAAGGGCATTGAGAGGTTGAGGTAACAAAAGGGGAGCATACCTAGCATCTATTATAGCCT
The DNA here is from genome assembly GCA_009831015.1 of Picea engelmannii. Lineage (NCBI taxonomy): Eukaryota > Viridiplantae > Streptophyta > Pinopsida > Pinales > Pinaceae > Picea > Picea engelmannii. The sequence goes on along the minus strand of ML796313.1, from coordinate 522,440 downwards.
CCATTATGGTCATGGGGGGATTTTCTCTTGCTATAGGAATATTAGGTGGAGGAGAAATTCGAGGAGAAGGAGCTCACACAGGGGATACTGGAAATGAGATTCCATGTGGAAGGGGGAACAATGGGGGATTCAGAGAGAAGGCTAAGGGGCTCGAGTCAGCAGATGCTTCTCTCTGTGCAGTAGCAACAATAGTATTAAGAGGAGGGGTGGTAAAGCTAGGAGTGGGGAAATATTATGTGGTCCTAGATCTATGCCAAGGTACGGCTTCAGGGGAGAGGGAAGTGACAAGGATTTATCCCTCCAATCCCAGACCAGGGGGGGAAACTCAGCAGGAACACTTCAACAATTTAGGAAACGGAAAAATTCATAAAAAGGTCTGCTAGGAAGCTGAGAAGAAGAGAATGGAGTTTCTACAGAAGGAGACGACAAATTACCTGGTTCAGCGATGGAAGTTTCTCCTTCAGAGGCCTTTCCTTTTCTGATAATCACCTCTGGATCAGCTTCAGGCGTAGCTAGAGGCAGTTGTGGATGGGACCGCGTGTGTCTACCTCTGGAAGCCACAACTAAATCAGTAGGTTCACCACAATTGAGTCGTCACAATGGAGTCGCTAGGTGCATAGTAGCAATCTCGTAGGGCTTTGATGCCTGATGCACCCTCAGAATCAAAGGCTCGATGTCATTCGATCCCAGGGAAAATTTTCAACTTTGTCCCCAGAAACGGCGCCAGAAATGTTGGTGTCATAAGTCACTCCTAGATTGCAGCAGGAGTAAGAATGATGCCCATCAGTTTATGTCACTATTTGTTGATAAAGGGTGATGAATGGAAGTAAACTCAGAAAAATATCGTTCTAACTTGAAAACTAGGCCAGACATGCACAAGCAGATGAGGTCTTGGTTTAACTTCAGACAGTAAGTTGTAATAAGGGTGAGTAGGAGGAAGACTTTTGTGAGGAAATGCGAAGGCCTGTTGTAGGCATCGAGCTTCCAACAGCCTGTAGAAGAAAAATTTGAACACAAGAACCTCTTATATTCAAAAGCAGAAACACTAAAAGAACATAACAGCGCTATAATAAATCCTTTATCATAACACAGTCATGACGATTCATGTGAATCAATCAATCATGAACCCTTTTAGTATGATATCGAAACCAAATGAAAAAGAGAGTTTCCTTACATTGAACAAGAAAATTTCATATGTAGATACATAGCCAGGAAAACCAGTGCTTCATTAAAACGTTACAGTTGAGAGCTCTTCTCTACCATCCATTCTTACAAAAATACAAAAAATGAGTAAATATACTTAGATCAATTCGCCCCCTTGGCAGAAGGAGGGTAGCTGAGACATTAAAGTCCAATTTAGCGTGTGAGGTCTCCACTAGTCAAATGAGGACATCAGATCGGCATGACTCTTTTAGGAAAACCTGCACACAGGACGATATTGGGCAGACTGCCTACTAGAACCTCCATGCCTTGCATTCATAGGTTGAGCTGAGGTTTCAGCTACCTGCTCAATTTTCATTAATTTCCTTCTTCCATGGTGGGTGGCCAAGACTTCGAGCATAAGGAATGACCACGTGCTTTCTTCCCAAGGCTCAGAGGCTAGCCTCCTTTTTATTTTGGCTCTGCCCTCAATGTAACCCATGGCCATGACCTGGCGCCTCACTCCAGAGGTGCTTTGACACTTCTCCTTTAAGGAGATTCCACCATTCTAGCATCTAGGATCTGTGGTGACTAAAACTGTGAAATGTCCCTCCATATCGACGGTTAGATCTGGCTTCAAAATCCATGGACACGATCCATTTTCCCTTGAACATATTGGCTCTGCGCCCCTCATCTTCTTTTTCACCACTCCATACGACCCTGTGCTATGACCGTGGGCCCACACCCAAAGGCACCTTCACATCTCACATATCATGGATGGGAGGGAGTCTACCATTGTATTTCAAAGTCATGATAGCCGAGATGGTGATCAGACTTAATCAGGTGCCAGGTTTCCTTCAAGACTAATGGTCCCGATCCTTTTGGGGATTCTCCTACCAGGAGTTCTCACTCCTCTTCCTCCAAACGCCATTCCATACAACCTTGTGCTATGACCATGGGCTTGCACCCAAAGGAACCTTCGCATATCGCGTATCATGGATGGAAAGGATTCAACCCTTGTATTTCAAAGTCACGATAGTCGAGATGGCGACCAGACTTAATCAGGCGCCAGGTGTCCTTCAAGACTAATGGTCTCGATCCTTTTGGGGATTCTCCTACCGGGAGTTCTCGCTCCTCTTCCTCCAACCGCCTTTCCATACGACCATGTGCTATGACCAACGGCCCACACCCAAATGTTCCTTCGCATCTTGCGTATCATGGAAGGAAGGGAGTCAACCCTTGTATTTCAAAGTCACGATAGCCGAGATGGCGATCGGACTTAATCAGGCGCCATGTGTCCCGACTAGATCAGACGACCATGATCATCTCATGAATTTGGCCCTAAGGGATGATACCATGCCTTAAAAATTGTGCAAATCCATGGCTCTGGCTTACCCGATGACCATTGATCTGCTCCATCAATGGATCTTTGCCACTAAAAAACAAAAATGCTCGCCTGCTTGATTTTTAACCCAAAAATAGAGATTGTATGCATGTTGTTGTTGGGTGCTCATGACTGCGACCTTTGAATAAAACGCATTTGATGGGTTTTTAAAACCCATTTCTTCACGTTTTACACCATGGGCCCGAAATCGAAGAGAAACAACCCCCTTGCAAGAATTGGTGCTAACACATGGGAAGCCTTTGAGTATCTTTTCTAGAGTCTCAAATTTATTTCTACTCCAAAATGAATGCTTTTGAATGCTTATATTATATGTCATAGATGTACACGAGGAAGCACCATAATAAGACAATTCAATTAAGGGGAGAAGCCCTGGATGGAAAGATACCTTTTCCATTGATGACAAAGGGGGAGAGATTTATCAGATGTAGAGGACAGAGGCATGGTTCCAGTAGGAGAAGATTTATCAAATGCAGAGGACAGAGGCATGGTTCTAGGGGGTGAATGAGTGATATGATTTCATTATCGCATCAAAGTGTTTCCATCAATGACAAAGGGGGAGATTGTTGATTAAGGTTGGTTGTCATTGATGTCAACCCTTGAAGAAATCCCCATAGCACAAAGGTTGGGTAATGGACCCAAGATTTTTTGATGTAAAGATGAATTGTTATTGTCTTTTCATGGTTGATAATAAGTAGAAATGGATGAACTCCAAAGTGGCCCCCTTATGGTGAAATCCCTCACAGGAAGACCCTTTGCATATTGAGCTATCCTAGAAGTATGGTTAGAGAACCCATGCATATTTATGGAATAATGAGATAAAGGTCAATGAATTTGTCATTGAAACTATCCTAGATGGATATTTCTTGTCATGGCATTTCTTGTGGTATGTGGAACGTCACATAACTCCTCACGGTTAGAGAGTTATGGACATGAGAAGTTGGAGAACCCAGGTTTGGGTAATGGACCCAAGTTTGTTTGATAGATAATGGTATGAGTTTTGATATATTTTCAGGTAATATTATTCTATATGGATGGTACATTTCATTTCATTTCTGGTGGTATGTGGAACATCACATAACTCCTCGTGGTTTGAGAGTTATGGCCTTACGAAGTTTGAGGACCCTCTTATGTCATCTAGAAGCCCCAAAAGGTCAAAGTAGTCAAAGTGGTTTAAGAGATTTTAGAAGGTAAATAATAAAGTGAATTAATGAGTGTATTATAATTCAAAGTGAATACAAAATAAATTATTTAAATAATAAATTTAATGGAGAAATTAGAAGTGGGTTAACCCTAAAATAAGGAAAGTGAGCAAAGTGACCTAGAAGATGTTTTTAAGGAAGCTATTTGGAGAGTATAAATAAGAGGCAAGTCTCTCTAATTTAAGACACACTTGAGAATATTGAATACCTATAGGTGTCTAAGGTAACCAAAGGATATCTAATCCTAATTTCTGAGGGAAGGTGAAGAAAAGAAGGTCGGAATTCAAGGAAGCATAAATTCTTTTAATGATGCTTTCTAAGGTACGTTATTTACAGGTAATCTCACCATTTTCACAATAATTGTTTTTTCTATAATGATTCAGACCGTGAAATTGCTATGAAATTGAGGAAACATATCCAAGTATCTTTGGTAACAAATTCATCTTGTGGGTCTTTGTATTTTTGGAGTTACACTCTGTGGAAAATAGGGTTTGTGGCTAGTCCTGAAACTAGTCAAAAATAGGTGTTTCGGGTAAAAACGTCATAACTTCTTCATAACAGATCCAAATTATGTAAGACAAAATGTGTTTGTTAGAGTACATTCTATAGTATTCTTTGTAAAAGTTTCATATCGATTCAAAAAAATATTCCGTACGGGGCACACTCTACAAGGTCTCTCTCTAGAATAAGCCAGAATTCAACAAGGTATGCCATTTTTGCTGTAACTACTTTTCTTAGAGGTTCCAAGTAGTGACACTTGGAGGAATTGCATAAAACACAGAATAAAATTTTGCATCAGGTTCATATATTTATTCATTACAGATACAAAGTTTTGATTATTTCAAGTTAGGGTTGTTGACTAATCCAAAACTAGTCATGTTAGACTAAAGAAAAGTTTGATGTAAATGCTAGTATCTTGTTGTTTAAAGTTAAGTAAGGTTTGCAGGTATGTGATCATATACATCGGGTCTATTAAAGAGTTATAAATCATATTTGGATGATGAAATTTATGAGGGATTTTGGTTGAGGTACAAGTTGGGTACATGCTTGAGACAAGTAGTTGATGAGTTGGCACATACATGAGGAGTACAGTTGATGATGTTGGTACATATTGATGAGTCATAGTTGATGAATAGTTGACACATGATTGGTACATGGTTGGTTTCACTTGTTTATGGTATAGGTTGATTACAGATTGTTTGGTACAGGTTGGTTCATGGTTGATGCACTTGTTTATGGTACAGGTTGGTGCATGGTTGATGCACCTGTTTATGGTGCAGGTTGACTACAGGTTGAGGTACAGGTTGATGCATGGTTGATGCATGGTTCAAGTTTATTGGTATAGTTTTATAGTGGTATATCTCACACAGATAGTGTGACATTGGTTCCATCATTCTACTTCTACTTCAGGGCGGTTGGATGGGGCAAGGACATGTGGTTGTCGCCACCTTACGGTTGTATCCAGAGAACATAGGGGGTTGTAGCCCCCTTCTAGTTGTAGCCAGAGAATTGGGGAGTTGGAACTTCCCTAAGGTTGTAGCCTGAGAAACTAGGGGGTTGAAGCCTCCTTCCAGTTGTAGCTGGAAAGCAAAGGAAGTTGGTTTTCTCATGATTTGGGTTTCCACGTAAAAACCCGGTATAATGTGTATGTGTGTGATTGTTCATTTCTTATTTCTCATTATTAGATCATAATTATACATTGATATAACACTTGGATTATTTGAAGAAAAAGGATTATAATTACGTTATTATTGATTCACCCCCCCTCTCATTAACCCAACATAAGTATACCATCTAGTTGCATGAGTCTAACTGCTCCATAAGGTCGGATCTATACAACTATAAATGGTACCAACCAATGCATGTGCAACTTGCCTAGATGTTTCTAGTATCGACTGTCATAAAGTAGGACCTTATATCCTTGCGTAAATGGTTTAGTATTAATGTGTCTGGCGTGCCAAAATTTCTCAACTAAATGATGGAAGTCTGTTAAAAACCTGGTCTCTTCAATTTCCTGCAATTCCATAAGCCTTTGCGCAACTGATTCATCCTCTGACATGTGTGTAATTTGTGCAATGTATAGACTCAGGGTAATTAATTATGCAGGTACCACTTCATATTTCGCATAGACTAGATGAAATGGAGTATACCTGTGGAGTTTCTTTGTGGTTGTAATGTAATCCGATAAAAATTTTGGGACTCTTTCATCCCAATCCTCCATGTTTATGCAACAAACCTTCGTTAATCCTCTCTCTATAATCTTGTTAAATGCCTCTACTATGCGATTGGCTTGTGGATGGTAGGGGATACTTTTATGATGTTGGATCAAGAACTCTTCTATAATCTTTTCTATTGTACTACTGATAAAATGACCACCCTAATCATAGGTCAGATGCCTAGGACATCCAAACCAAGTGATAATACTTTCAAAAATAAACCTGGAAGCAATATCGGTCAAGAAATTATGGACATTTGATTCCTCGACCCAACGTGTAAGGTAATCGGTTGTGGTAATAATATACCTGGTCTTTGAATGCTTAGTTGTGGGGTTAATCGGCCCAATGAATTCAACCACCCATTTCTCAAATGCTTGCAGAGCTCGAACTGGTTGAAGAGGCAATTCATCTCGTCATGATGGCTTGCTCACTCTTTGACAGACTTCACAAGATCTAGAATAATCCTTTGAATCCTTTAAGAGTGTGGCCCACCATAATCCATCTTGGAGGACCTTCTGTGCAGTGTCCTTTCCTCCAACATGACCTCCCACAAATCCATTGTGGCATTCCCACAGTATGTCATGTATTTCGTTATCTAAGACACACCTCCTAAGGATACTATCTAGGCATAACTTATAAAATTTCCCCGTAATAAATTGATAGTTTGTTGCTTTAACCACCATATGACGTTTCTGAGTTGCAGAGTATGTTTCTGGGTAGGCCCCTATACTTAAGAAGAATACTATGTATTCCAGGTATTCGGTGTCAGGGAGCTGATCATCGACTGCTCTGCCACTTTTCCTTGACTCTAATATAGACAAGTGATAAGGCCCTACGTTTCATCTTCTAGGTTTAATGATCACCTCAAATGAAAATTCTTGGAACAGTAACAACCATTGGCAAACTCTTCCTTCCAAAATAGGCTTTTTAACTAGATATTTTAATGCAGAATGATCAATAAATAACTTAAAATGAAAGCCTAACAAGTAATGTCTAAACTTTTGCAGAGCATAAATCATAGCTAAACCCTCCCTTTCTGTGTTTGTATACTTACGCTTAGCTTGCGACAACTTCCTGCTAGAAAAATAGATAGGATGATCCATGGCTCCATCTCCTAGCTCCGCTAATATGGCTCCCAGGGAAATACCTGATGCATCTACGTGCACATGAAATTCATTTTCCTAGTTTGGAAATATCAGAATAGGTGTTGTACTGAGATTTTCCTTCAAGATGTTGAACGCTTTATTACACTCTGGCATCCACTAGAACACTTCTGACTTCTTTAGTATATTTTTCAGAGGTGTAGTAATGGCTACATACCTTCTGATAAACCTGTGATAGTACCTTGTGTGCCCCAACATGGAGCGCAACTTCTTAGTGCTCGTAGGTGGAGGCATGTTCACAATAACTGCAAATTTGGTTAGGTCTACTAGTACTCCTTCTCGACATATTATGTGGCCTAAAAGTTTTCTGTGTGACACACAGAAGATACACTTCATGAGGTTCAAGGATATTTACAATTCCCTACATATATCAAACATCAGACATAGTAGTGTTACATGTTCCTTGAGTAGATTGTATACCGTCCAATCATCCATATAAACTTCTATAAAGTTGTGAATAAATTCTCGGAAGGGTGCTATTACAATTTGGGAAAAAACTGCAGGGGAATTATTTAGGCTGAAGGGCATCACATTATATAAAAATGACCCCCATTTTGTTATGAATGTGGTCTTTTTCTTGTCTTCTTCAGCAATCCTTACTTGGTGATACCCCGAAAATCCATATGTCTGCATCTATGATTCCACTTGCTCCTTATCTTGAAATCTATATCAGATAGATTGCTTCACATCTTCCCAGTTCTTAATCAAGGCTTTGTGACTAGTCCACCATCTAGCAGGGGTGTCTTGGAGGTCTAAGTCCAAAACTGAGCTCCTTTGATCCTCTGCTATATTTTATTCCATAATGACCAGAAAGTTGTGAAGTTTTGAGGTACCATCATATATCGAGTTTTCTCTGATCTTGGTTCCAACCCATCTAGTTTCTTTGACAGTTTCACATCTTCTTGAAAATATTTCATATGAACCTTGCTACCAACTGTCAAATGCCAATTATGAATATTCATCCTCCTATTGTATGCTCCTCCAACTTAGTGATCCATCAACAATAGGATTTATGTAGTCTTCTCTCATTCCTGTTGTAACAGTGTACAATTGATCCAAGTCTTCTCCCTCCATATTGTTTTCCTTTGGATCCGTGTATCGAGGGCCTACATACGGATCCAAGAGTTGAACCACTTTTATTTTGTCTTCCTCGAATGTCATATCATCTCTCTTTAGTTCAATCACTATATAATTTTTGTAAGCCCAATAAATATGATCCAGGTGGATATCAGTGGCCACCCACCTTTTCCAAATGGCTCAAAAAAAAATTCTGACAATTTTGGCAATTTACTATTTTTAGCAGGTTTTAACTTCTGAGGCCATTTTGAGGGCCCAAATGAAGGTTTTTCAAGATTGAGGTTCTCAATTATATTTGTAGGAATAATTGAGCCCCCAAAACAAATCTCCTCGACAATACCTTTCCAACGAGCTATCACACGCCTAAAACGGAGATCGTATGCAAAAGTTACGACCCCGGGAAGTTGATGTACTCACATACCCAAACGGGGCCCACATGGCTTTTGGCGCTTCATCTCCTAGGGTTAGGTTTTTGGATCTATAGGGTTTTTATCATTCTTGTTTATTGTAAAAAGTTCTTCAAAGCCTCATTGTAACCATATTCTTGCGAATGCGAGTAGCCGTCACATCTCTTCTCAGAGATAAGCTGCCACCATTCTAGCGAGTCTTTCACTCTGTATTTTAACAGTCTCTATACATTTATTTCATTAATAGAAATCGTGTATTATTGTATCTCTATGTTTATGGTTGAATATCTGATATATTTATGTTATATTATTGGATATATTGTTGATTAAGGTTGGTTTTCATTGATGTCAACCCTTGAAGAAAGACCCATGGCACAAAGGTTTGGGTAATGGACCCAATATTGTTTGATGTAAATATGAATCATTATTGTTTTTCCATTGTTGATAGGGAGTAAATATGGATGAACTCCAAAGTGGTCCCCTTATGGTGAAAGCCCTTACGGGAAGACGCTTTGTGGAGTAAGAGAACCCATTCTTAATTGTGGAATAATAAGATGAAGGAAAGTGATTTTTTTAGGGAAAATATCCTAGATGGATAGTGCTTGTCATTTCATTTCTGGTGGTATGTGGAACATCACATAATTCCTCTTGGTTAGAGAGTTATGGCCATGAGAAGTTGGAGAACCCAGGTTTGGGTAATGGACCCAAGTTTGTTTGGTGGGTAACAATATGAGTTATGATATATTTTAATATAATACTATTCTATATGGATAGTACATGTCATGCCATTTCTAGTGGTATGTAGAACGTCACATAACTCCTCACGGTTTGAGAGTTATGGCCTTACGAAGTTGGAGGACCCTCATATGTCATCTAGAAGCCCCAAAAGGACAAAGTAATCAAAGTGATTTAAGAGATTTTAAAAGGTAAATAATAAAGTGAAGTGATGAGTGTATTATAATTCAAAGTGAATACAAAATAAATTATTTCAATAATAAATTTAATGGAAAAATTACAAGTGGACCCAACCCTAAAATAAGGAAAGTGGGCCAAGTGACCTAGAAGATGTTTTTAAGGACGCTACTTGGAGAGTATAAATAAGAGGCAAGGCTCTCTCATTTGAATCACACTTGAGAATATTGAATATATATAGTTTTCTGAGGTAACCAAATGATATCTAAGCTGAAATTCTAAGGAAAGTGAAGAAAAGAAGGCTGAAATGCAAGGAAGGATAAATTCTTTTGATGGTGCTTTCTAAGGTATGTTATTTACAGGTCATCCCACCATTTTCGCTATAATTTTTTTCATATAATGATTCAGATCCTGAAATTTCTATTCTAGTGAGAAAACATATCCAAGTATCTTTGGTAAACAATTCAGCTTGTGGTTCGTTTTATTTTTGGAGTTACACTCTGTGGAAAATAGGGTTTTTGCCCAGTCCTGAAACTAGTCAAAATCATGTGTTTCGGGTAAAAACGTCATAAATTATTCATAACAGATCAAAATTCATTGATACCAAATGTGTTGGTTAGGGTACAGTTGGTAGTATTTTTTTTAACAGTTTCAGGTCAATGCATCAAATATTTTGTGTGGGGAACTCTCTACAAGGTCGCTCTCTAGAATAAGACAGAATTCAGCAAGGCATGTCATTTTTACTATAACTCCTTTTTTGAGAGGTTCTAAGTAGTGAAACTTTGAGGAATTGCATAAAACACACTAAATAACATTGTGTATAAGTTTCAGATATTTATACATTACGGGTTCAAAGTTATGATTACTTCAAGTTAGGGTTGTCGACTAATCCAAAACTAGGCATGTGAGACTAAAGAAAAGTTTGATGAAAATGCTAGTCTCTTGTTTTTAAGTTAAGGAAGGTTTGCAGGAATGTGATCATATACACTAGGTATATTAAAGAGATAAAAATCAGATTTATATGATGAAATTGATGAGGGATTTTGGTTGTGGTACATGTTGAGTACATGGTTGAGACAAGTAGTTGATGAGTTGGCACACATACATGATGTGTATAGTTGATGATGTTGGTACATATTGATGATTCATAGTTGATGAGTAGTTGACACATGATTGGTACATACTTGGTACATGGTTGGATGCACTTGTTTATGGTACTGGTTGATTACATGTTGGTGCATGGTTGATGCCCTTGTTTATGCTACATGTTGATTACAGGTTGGTTCATGGTTGATGCACTTGTTTAAGGTACAGGTTGATTACAGGTTGAGGTACAGGTTGATGCATGGTTGATGCACTTTTTTATGGTATAGTTTGATTACAGTTTGGTTCATGGTTGATGCACTTGTTTATGGTACAGGTTGATTACAGGTTGGTGCATGGTTGATGCACTTGTTTATGGTACAGGTTGAGGTACAGGTTGATGCATGGTTTTGATTTATTGGTACAGGTTTACAGCGATATATCTCACAGTGATAGTGTTACAGTGGTTCCATCATTCTACTTCTACTTCAGAGTGGCAGGATGGGGCAAGGATAGGTGGTTTTAGGCACCCTCCGCTTGTATATGGATAACATAGGGGGTTGTAGCCTCCTTCTGGTTGTAGCCAGAGAATTGGGGAGTTGGAGCTTCCCTCAGGTTGTAGCCTGAGAAACTACAGGGTTGGAGCCTACTTCCAGTTGCAGCTGGAAAACAAAGGAAGTTGGTTCTTCCAATGAATGTAATTCTTCAAGACATATAAGAAAAAGCATTATGTGGTTTTCTCCCGATTTGGGTTTCCACGTAAAACACT
>ML796313.1:488710-510969 GCA_009831015.1 Picea engelmannii | reverse complement strand
ATCAATTACTTGACATCAACCAATGACATCAATCAAACCAAACCATTTACATCAATGACATATGATCCAACAATCTCCCAAGTAATCAAACCATTGGCATCAATGACAAACCATTGACATCAATGACAACATGATCCAACAGTTCCTTGGAATGGGAAAAACATCATCATCCTAAGGGAGGGAATAATTTCACCTTATATAGAAATCATCCCACAACCTAATGGAAATTATATCAAGGAGGACCTAGGAGTGTATTCCATTGTTGGAGATGAGGACAACACTACCTTGGAACAAATCGACCTAGAGGATGGGATGTTGCATATGCACTTTGATGGTTTCTACTCCAATGAAGGAAATGGAACTGGAATTATCTTGTACTCTCCTATGGGTAAAATTCACAACTTTCTCTACAGGTTAGATTTTTCTTACACAAACAATGTCACTGAATTTGAAGTGTTACTGCTAGGCATTTAAAATTCCTATAATTTAGGTTGTGGCCATCTTACTATTTTTGGGGATTCTGAACTTGTTGTAAACCTTGTACGTAAGATATATTCTCCTAGCGACAGGTTAATGAAACCCTACACCCAAACTATTTGGGAGCTTATCTCAAACTTGTTATCTTTCAACATCACTCATGTTAAAAGGGAATTGAACTCAATGGTTCACAGTTTAGCTATTTTTGCAGCCTCTCCTACTTGGAAAATTCTTCCACAAAGACCATATTGCACTTTTCAATATTTGCATCGTCCTCATATCCCTGACAATGTAGAGTCATGGCAGGTCTTCGCTAGTGATGAGGTCATCTGTGATTTCACACAAAATGAACCTTATAAGCCTAAGGAGATTATATCAATGGAAGATAACAAAATTTGGAAGGGCTTGACTCCTCTAGAAAGTTCATTTTCATCAATTGATGTAGGCAAAAAATAAAAACATAAAAATTAGGAGTCAAAAAGGAAAGTGGGTTAAACCATTTCCTTGAACATTGGGACACCCGACTGTCAAGGATTTTGGTTGGAGCCTGTTGGGCCCTTCATTTTTGGTTATACGTTGTGCAAGGAGGACTACAGTCCCAATTTTGGCCAAACATGAGTTGCACAAGCCACAAATAAGCTAGACAATGGAGCAAGCAAAGAAACAGAAAACAGTTGTGAAAAGGGACAACGCAACACCAACGAGGTAAAGGAGGTTACAACATAACAATAACAAGAAAGCATGCAGAGTCTAAATCCAGAAGATCCCACTCAACCTATATGTGTGAGATGCATACGATTGGAAAGGGTTAGATGACATAGATGATATAGAGGGGTATATGGTATAGAGGGCACAAACAGATTAAAGGTTCTGTGATTGTAACTTGTATACATTTTGGGGAAAAGTGTAGATAGAGATCTGAGGCATGAGTCTGGAGCCAGAATATTGTAACAGAGTACTGATTTGTATCTGTGAGACTATATCTGAGAGTCTCTTTTGATAATATATATGGATAGACCTAAAATTTTGAAATATATTGTGTCGTTCTATGTTTATGATTATGAATCGTCCCTATACCTTACATCTTAATGTCTGATAAGATCAATGCATTGCTTCTGTTTACAAATTCTATCACTCCTCAATTGTCTTTATTTCCAATTATGAATAGGTTTAGATCTATTTTGTGGTTAGTTTGTCTTGTGCAAGATCATGGTGAATCTTTAAGACTCTAGGAACATGCCTAACTATTCTCCTTTCCCTTCCCTATCTTCTTGTATTGGTTGCGCTTTGGGTGATACTTCTTCTCTTCAGAGTAGATGAAAATTCCAATGCTATAGACTACTTGGTGCCTTTTTTTGGTAACCTAAGAAGGACCCTGGTCTGATCAATTCCACACCAATAAAATGGTTCTGCTGCCAGGACATGCATTAAAAGGGAACTTGTAGGGATAATGCTTATGGGGATTCACCGATCCAATATTCACCAGCGGTGGGAAAAACTTTACGATGACTTCATATGGAAAGAAGTGGAGATGAGAGGAAAACCTGTGAAAGATACACGTGAGGTTGTATTTTATTCAGAAATATCGAGCGACTAGTACGATATATTCTGGGTTAAGTTCCCGAAATAACTTTTCCACTAGATAGATAAGTTCCAAGAAGCTCCAGAATTCCAAGAACGAGTCAAGAGGACCTGTACTTTGGATACATAAAATATTGCAACACTTCATCAACTGGATCATCTGGTAATGCGAGCGATTGATTTTTGGGTCAATACAACATTAGAACAATAGAAGTGGATTTCACGAAAGATGCAAGGGGAAGACTATTGAGAGAAATCTATATGTGGATTAAGGTTTTCTTGATGGAGGAGGGGATATTGACTATGTGCCCAACTAAGATGGTAGCATAAACACCCTCACTTGAGGTGGGGTGAGTTTGGGGTGGAATCATGGCTTGAGAGAGGGGATGGGGTTCTTTGAAAAATGGGGGATAAAAAAGAAATGGAATCAAGGGATGAGCGAGCATTGAAAAGAGTCACCATAGTTGAGAAGTGGTGGTGCGGTAAGATAAAGAAAGCAGTGAAACAGTCCGAGAAGTTGCAGAAGGAAGTCAAACCAGGAGAAGTTGAGGAAGGAAAGATGGAAGAGTTGTGAAAGATGAGAAGACATGAAAGACTAGCCAATAAAAGATTAAATGAGAGAGAATCTTAGAGAGAAAGAAGTCCCCAAGAGGGTGGAAAAGAAGAAGAAGATATAGAAGCACAGGAAAAATAAGTTCACATGGATCTTGAAGAAGAGAGAGAATATTAATCCCCAATGCCAAGAAAGATAAGGAATCCAGCTGAAGAGACCACTCTAGAAGATGAGAACGAGACCCCCCATATCAAAGAAACCCTCCCCGAAGCAGGTGGTACCATCCCCAAATCACCCATACCCCAAGTGTCTTCTATAAAAGTGGTAAATTATATACTACCTTCTTATGCTATTCCTATTCCATTGCATTCAATTAGTCAGTCACAACCAGGAAGCACGAATAATAAGAGGATATAGGGATCCCTTGGGAGGTCACAACCAGGACCTTTAGGTTTTATCTTGGTAGGAGAAGTAAGATCAACAATGGCTAGTAACGTGGGAGGTTCGATTGCTCGATACCCAGAATTTTGGGGTAAGGGAGACGAGGATGTTGAGCATGATTGGTTCTTATGTGAAGCAATATGGAGGTCCAGAGGGACTTTAGATGAAAATAAATTGGTTGAGTTCCAGAGGGACTCTAGATGCAAATAAATTGGTTGAGTTCCATACTACCTTGAGAGGTCATGCTCTCAAATGGTACATGAAGGCCATTGAGCTAGGAGTACCAGGAGTGCAAGGTCAAGCATTCACAATTGACCAGGTATGAACAAAGTTCATAATAGATTTTAAGCTACCTCAGTCAGAACAACAAGATCTGTCTGAGTTGCTTGAAATTCAACAAAGGGAAGGTGAATCGACCTAGGAATATAACCAAAAGTTTAAAGATGATATAGGGAGGTTAGTGCATCCAATTCGTGAGGAGCATAAAAGAGAATGGTATATCTATGGGTTGCTACCTATGACACAAATTCCATTAACAAAACAATGGATGGCCACTTTGATAGATGCCTTGGAACAATCAATGAAGAGTGAAGCCACGTGTTAGTGATATTTCTTGTTAGGGGGCTGAATTGCAAAAGAATGGGTCAAAACCCACTTATCCTAAGTTTTGGGTGCAAGCGCATCTACAGTAAACGAGAGTCACTTTTAGATGGCTGGATTTTGTGCGCCTAGATCGACGGTGCACAACAAATTTTGGACCCCCCTTGCCTTTCGACCTTTAAGCGGGGGGGGTCCGGAATCGTGGATGCAGTTTTCCGATGGTCACGATCGAGGAGCCCAGATCAACGGCTCAAGCGCAGTCCCGACCTTCTCAGCTGCCCTAACAATAACCTGTGTGGGCCATATTTTCTTCATGACATCCCTGTCCACCTTTCCCTTTCCGCCATGTGTCACCATTCACCTCTCTCTCTCACACTTCTAGATGGCCTTTCCCTCGTCTCATCATCCATTCATTACCTGCCACGTATCCTTGTCACTCCATGTCAGCCTTTTACTGCATTAAGCTTACCGCATTTACACTCTCACTGTCTCTGCATATATCCCTTATGACTCATGTCATCCCCCTGCCACCTTTCTCACCCCTCATTGTTGTTTTCCTTGTCCTTGCGATTGGGGCCCCTTCATTCCATGGCTAAGCCTCACTTTCCCGTGTTGGCCTCCATACCCGTCCTTCAATCCCTTCAGTTATTCCAAGTGGCAGCGCAAGAAGCTTTCCATATCTCAAAATGCTGAGTTGGCCATGGTCATCTTCAATCCCAAGAAGAAGTTATTGAAGCGGTTGGTGGTGGTTAGACATCGTCTCCGCCATAATGGGAAGTCCTGCATTGAATTAAAGACACGTCGATTTGCCGAATAAACTGTCAGGATATCGATTGCGTCTTCCATAAGTTGCATGACCTTTCAAAGATTGCAGCTCCGTGTTGTCAGAAGCCATGCAGATGAAAAGCTTTCAATGCTATGTCTCGATCTTGTTGCTGTTGTTAGTTTGAGTATATGAAGGCGTTTTCTCCATTTTTGTAGGTATCGATGGTTGAGCTTAGCTCCCAGTTGTAAATCTTTAATGAAGCACTGATACTCTGGTTACGTATGCACTCTTGAGATTTCTTTCTCGATGAATGCCAGTCTCTTTTACATCTTTGTTCCACTGTGTTAGAATCGCTCGAAATTGGAGGATCCAGTCGAGTCCTCCTCAGCTTCTTGAGACCCTCAATCCAAGATAATCTTGCTCAGTGTCTTTCTTCTGCAAATAGATATAAGCCTGCGGCCCAAAGCTATTTGTCCATCGTTCTCATCAAGTCTTCCACCTGCTCACCCCTTTTATCAACCCACTGGCTGAAGTTGGATCAAGACCTCCTTTGTCACCATATGTACCAGACTCAGTCCCCGAGTTAGAGTGATATCTCCTCGATTTTTCCTCCATTTGATCACCCCTTTAAAACAAATCGTGACATTAAACTGATGGGCATCGGGCTCTGCTCCTGCAAGCAATCCAGGAGTGACTTCCATCGCCAACATTTTTGGCATCGTTGCCGGGGACGATGTTGAATATATTCCCTGGGATTGAACGACAAAGATTAGACTGATTCTGAAGGTGCATCAGATATCAAAACTTGAAGATTGCTACTGTGCACCTGGAGACTCCATTGTGACGACTCCACTGAGGAGAACCCGCATTATCAACTGTGGCTTCGAGAGGCAGACACACGAGGTCAAATCCACATTTTCCTTTAGCTACGCCAGAAGCTGACGCGGAAGCAGTGTGCAGAAAGGGAAAGAGAGCTACACAAGAAGTTTCCATCGATGAAACAGGTAATATACCCTCACCTTCTGTGAGAACTCCATTTTCTTATTCGCAGCTTTCTAGTCGTCCTTTTTTCGAGGTTCCACGTTCTCTAAATTTTGGGAGTGTTCCTGCTGAGTTTTCCCCTCCTGGCCTGGTATCAGAGAGAGAAATCCTTGTCACTCCTTCCTCCCTAGAGGTCTTGCCTCACCACAGACCTCTAACATCTGAAGGTTTCACCACCCCTCCTTTTGTGGTTTCTGCTGCACAGAGAGAAGCATCTGCACACTTAGGTCCCTTAGCTGTCTCTCTATTTTCTCCGTTGTCTCCTCCAAGAATATATGTTCCCACATCTCCCGTTCATACTCCTTCTCCTTCGAGTTCTCCTCTTCCTAATATCCCTATGGCTGGTGTTAACCCCCCTCCGAACAGAATGGATGCCATAGTTGCTGCCAGATATGCTCCTTTGATTCTACCCCAACCTATGAACCCTCTCCCTGCTGGAGACTATCTGAAATACATGCCCAAGTTCAGTGGTGAGGGATATGTAACTGCTGAAGAGAACCTAGATTCCTTTTATAGCTATGTAGACAACTTGAATATTGAGAGTGAAGATGTCTGGATGAGAGTTTTTGTCCAGAGCCTTGATGGGGAAGTGAGGAAATGGTTCAGGGGACTGGCCCCTGGATCTATTGCTGGCATTGAAGCCTTGGATAATGTTTTCCTGAGGCAGTGGGGAGACAGAAAAGATTATATGTATTACATGACTGAGTTTGGGTCTCTAAGGAAGATGGAAGGAGAGTCTGTTTCAGACTTCTCCAAAAGATTTAATAAGATGTACAATAAGATTTCTGCAGAGATTAAACCTTCAGAGGCCTCTGCCCAAATTTCCTATGCTGGCGCATTTGACCCTGATTTTTGTCTCGTGCTAAGAGAAAGAAGAGCCACCTCTTTGGCTCAGATGCAAGATGCAGCTGTAGAGGTGGAATCCAACATGCTGGCAGCTGAAAGACTGAGAAGCTAGGCTGACACAGACAAAAGAAAGGACAAGTCAGAAGTCTCAACCTCCAACACATCACTACCTCACTCTCAAGTAAATGAGCTGACCTGGGTTATGAACCTCCTCAAAGAAGAGGTGGAGAGATTGAAGGTAGAGAGGAAACAAATGTATAAGGGCCCTCAGACCACTAAGAATAGAGGAGGTTTCAGAAGAACAAATAACTTTTCTCCTCCAACCATGCACAGAGAAAAGGAGAGAGACAGAGACGACCAAAGAGTTCAAGCTCCCTTCCAGAACAATCTTGTAGCTGATGAAGAAGATGGGGAATCAGATGAGCCTGAGCCTAAAATCCACAGTGTAGAAGTCACTCCCCCTTTCCCTCATCTGACCCAGGTAGCATATGAAGAATATCTCATGGATGGTCAGCTGAACGAATTGAGCAAAGGAGACAAATCTGGCGGTGGCCGAGGAAGATACAACTTGAGGTCCGACAAAAGAGCAGCAAAACCTGATGTTCCTGAGCCATCTAATAGAACAGAGAATCCTACTAATGAAGTAGTAGACAGAGGTAAGAAGGTTCAGCCTTTCTCTCCCATTGTTCATAATCATATTCCTGAAATTAGAGAATTCCCAAAGCCTGTATCTTCTTTCAATTTCGAACATGAGATTCAAAAAATCAGAATCCCTATGCCCCTCACCAAGCTGATCAAACATGGGGAATTCAAAAAACACTTCTCTGACCTCCTAAAGTCCAAAGCCTCATACCCTCTCACAGACTCCATAAACCTACAAGATGAAAGGCCTGCAGTAGTCCTAGGTCCCATGGTAGAAGACAGAGATGATTCAACTCCTCCCTTCTACACATCCCTGAACATACATGATAAAGTGTTGCATAATTGACTTATGGATTCAGGGGCCTCCCACAACCTCATGCCCAAAGCCATCATGGAAGAATTAGGACTGGAAGTCACCCGAGCCTATCATGACCTCTATTCTTTTGACTCCAGAAGGGTCCAATGTTTGGGAGTAATTAAGGACCTAGTATTCTCTCTGTTTCAGCTACCCATGAAAAGTATGATCATGGATATCGTGGTAGCTGATGTTCCCCCTAAGTTTGGCATGTTGTTGTCAAGATCCTGAATCAGGAGACTTGGAGGGACATTACAGATGGATCTCACATATGCCACCATTCCGGTCTTTGGAGGGGAACATAGGAGACTATACAGAGAAGCCCAGCTAGCCTACATTGTCAGTGACGAGGCCAACCCTACCAATCATCCCATCTATGCCTTGGACACAGATTTAGGCTCCAGTTTACTACATCTCACCCATGCCCCTGAAGCCTCCTTATATATCAGAAAGCAGCCCATCCTCAATCAGGACACCTCCCCGTCAACTTCCTCTGTTTGGAATATGTTCTTTGATGGAGCTTTCTCCAGTATGGGTGCAGGTGCTGGAGTGATATTTATATCACCTTGTCATGAGACCATCTCTCTGTCATACAGGCTAGAATTTGAGGTCACCAATAATGTGGCAGAGTATGAAGCTCTGGTTCTTGGATTAAGAGCTTCGAAAGAAATGGGAATCAAGGAGATGGCTATGTTTGGAGATGCAGAACTGATTGTCCAACAGGTAGAAAATGTTTATCAGACTAAGCATCCTCGGCTCAGGAATTACAGGAACGAGGTATGGGACCTGGTTAATGATTCCTTCCTGGATTTTAACATTTCCTACATTCCAAGGGAGGAAAATGCCTCGGCTGACTGTTTAGCTTTTACAGCTAGTGTGCTCGAAGTTCCCACATCGCCCACTGCCGGGTCTGACATTAAAATAAAATACAAACCTTCTATACCAGACAATGTCAAACATTGAAGGGTGTTTGAAGATGGTCTATAAATTGAGAAATTTCTCCAGTCCATTGATGACTTTTCCACGATGCACATAGATAAGGATCCTGAAGAGGAAGATGAACATCACCTTGGGGAATTTGTAAATAGAATTGCTGATCGCCAGATCATTCAGATACCGAGCAATCACATTCCGAGAGGACTGATCCCACTAGAAATATTGTTCGATGGGAACGACATGGCAGTGAAGGGTAAGGTTTTAGGTGATGATGATGAGACAGATGAATGCAATATAGGCACACCTGAGGAGCCAAAGTTTGTCAAGTTGTCAAGGAGTTTGACCAAGGAGCAGAGAGCCGAATATACCAAGTTGCTAAAGGAGTTTGCTGATGTGTTTGCATGGACCTACCAAGACCTTAAAACATATGACACATCAGTCATCGAGCACAAGATCCCATGTTGCTGCCTATCATGGAGAGAGAGGTAAAGAAGCTGCTGGATGCCCAGATCATTGTCCCCTTGAGATATTCTGAATGGGTGGCCAATTTGGTTCCGGTGAGAAAGAAAAGTGGAGAAATCAGACTCTGTGTCGATTTCAGGAACCTGAACAAGAGTTCGAGGAAGGACAACTATCCCCTGCCCAACATGGAACACATTTTAAAGAGGGTCACTGGTGCGTCCAGGATGTCCATGATTGATGGTTTCTACAGATATAATCAGATATCAGTCATGCCTGAGGACAGAGAAAAAACAACCTTCATCACTCCTTGGGGCACATTCATGTATGCCAAAATGCCATTTGGACTGATGAATGCAGGAGCAATGTTTCAGGGAGCCATGGACATAGCCTTCATCGGGGAGAAGGACCAGTTTGTGGTGATATATCTGGACGACATCACAATATTCTCTAAGACTGATAAAGAGCATTGCTGCCACCTAAAGAGAGTTTTCCTGAAGTGTCGGAGGTATGGCATATCTTGAAACCCTAAGAAATCATTGTTTGCTTTGAAAGAGGGGAAGTTGTTAGGTCACATAGTGTCAGCAGAAGGAGTAAGGATTGACCTAGGCAGGGTGGAAGCAATTCAGGCCTTGTCACTTCCCCGGTCCAAAAAAGAAGTTCAGGCATTTTTGGGGAAGATTAATTTTCTGAGGAGATTTGTCTCAAACTTCGCCGAGCTAGTAAAGCATATCACAACCATGCTCAGGAAAGGCCATGAAATAAAGTGGACTGCTGAATCTAGGAGATCTTTCACCCAGATAAAGAAAGCATTGACTGAGGCACCCGTGCTAATCAGTCCCAATTATTCTAACGATTTCCTGATTTTCTCATTTGCTTCTGATGACTCTATAGCAGTAGTCCTACTGCAGAGAAACGATCAAGGGTGAGAGCAACCCATTGCCTTCTTCAACAAGGTGTTGAGAGATGCTGAACTCAGATATGAGATCATGGAAAAGCAGGCCTACGCACTGGTGAAAGCTCTCAAAGCTTTCAGAATCTATGTCTTACACTTGAAAATCATTGCATATGTCCCTTCAACTTCTGTGAAGGACATCCTTATACAGCCTGACATAGATGGGAAGAGGGGCAAATGGATAGCTAAGATCCTAGAATTTGACCTAGAAATTAAGCCCACCAAGCTAATAAAGGGGCAGGGTTTGGCCAGGTTGTTGGCTGAGTCCAATTACAAAGATCTGGAGATTAACTGCATCAATGAGCAAGCTGAGTCATCTAGCAGTAATCCCCAGATCACCATACCACTAGTAGCCTGTCCCTGGTACAGAGACATCTTGTACTTTCTGCAGGAGTTAAAGCCCCCTAATGGACTAGGAAAGAGTAGGGCCAGATCTTTAAATCTCAAAGCGGTCAAATACTGCCTCATTGACCGAGCCTTGTATTGGAAATACCATCTGTGGGTATTATTAAGATGTCTGGACCCATTGCAAGCACAGAAGGTGATGTTTGATTTTCATAGCAGTCTCTGCAGAGGTCATCATTTTTGGAAGACCACAGCCCATAAGATCCTCCGGGCTGGGTATTACTGGCCTACTTTGTTTACTGATGTCTACAGAGAAGTCAGAGCTTGCATCAAATGCTAGAAATTCTCAGGGAAACAACAACTCCAATCTTTGCCATTAAAGCCTGTAGTAGTTTCTGCACCCTTTCAGCAGTGGGGATTGGATTTCATCGGGGAGATCCATCCTCCCTCAAGTGGCCAGCATAGATGGATCCTCACTGCGACTTATTATTTCACCAAATGGATAGAGGCTGTCCCCACTAGAAGCACTTCTCACAAAGTAATCATCAGCTTCTTGGAAGACATCATAGCCAGATTTGGTTGTCCAAGCAGAATTGTCACTAACAATGCCTCCCCCTTCAGGTCTGAGCCTCTGATCAAATTTTGTGAACAACTCAGGATGTCACTGGTCCACTCCACTCTATTATCACCCCATAAATTATGGGAATCAGTTGATGACTTGGATATTATCTGTATCTGGTGATTTTGTTGAAAAATGATATTTCATTCTTCAAATAATTTGTAAAAAGAAAAAGAAAAAGAAGAAAAAAGAAAAAGGAAAGAAAAGAGGGCAAAAAGATTGAAACTAAGCCCCATGAAATAACAGTGACTTGGTCATACCTTTCAAGCATGACCAAGTCCTTTTAAATTTTCAATGTTGATAGGCTAGTGAATCCATTTGATCAGACTGTCTAATCCTGGTCAGATAGCCCATAGGTTAGAGCTAGTGAATACATCTGACCAGACCATCTAATCCTGGTCAGATAGCCCCTAGGGTAGAATTAGTGAATAAGTCTGACCAGACTGTCTAACCCTGGTCAGATAGCCCTTAGGAAAAATAATACCTTAACCCAACAGTTTAATTTGGGTCATTCGTCTTGTGAAAGTAGGTTAGAACGTAGGTTAACTCCTTGGTCTGCCTTGCCCAAATAAAACCAGATTTATAAAGTTGTTACCCTATGACTCCAATGCCTAAGCGTAGTTGAAATAATGTCCCCTTGGTGGTGTGTATGAGAAAACTTGAAAAAAACCCATAAAACCCACCTATCCTAAGTTTTTCCCCAATATATGTCACCCCGCTCCTGCTTTATGCCTCGCACATCTTTCAGTGGTCCAGATCATAGGGCTTAAATCAACGACTCACAGAGCATTCTAGACCCCCCTTAATATTCTTCTTTTAACCAAGGGGGGGGGGGTCCGGAATCGGCGATAACCTTCACTTAGATCTGGACGGTCCGGGAAAGAGCGCGTGAATCCATGACTCATATTGGATTCTAGACCCCCCCACCCATTCTGCCTTTAACGGAGGGGGGGGGGGGTCCAGAATTGGTTATAACGCAGGCACAGATCTGAACAATTCTAAATGGAGCACTCATATTCTAAATGGAGCACTCATATTCTAAAGGAGAGTCAAGAATAAGAATGCCCCATATGCGCATGAGCCCAGGCCGGAAATCTAGAGATTTGCTAATCAAACAGAATGGGAGCCTGATACATTGGTGGACGTGGAACTAACTATCAGAATGGAAAGGCAGGTACCCTCAACAAGTGCACCACCCACTGCCACACCTCAGAATCCGAAGGAAAAGAGGCCCCGGCAAGAATCATCTTCCCCGGTAGCAGAGGTGTCATCGGAGGAATTTAAAATGCATGCCAAAAAGCCGAGGACAGTTCCAACTACAGACACGATAGTGGAGCAAGAGATCACAACCGCCACAGTGACCGCCACCAAGGCTAAGAAACTCAGTTTTCCTTTCAGCTCCAGTCAGCTTAAGGAAGTGGCAAAATCATTAAAATCCTCAGATTCTCCCTTGGATACTCCGCCAAGCAAGACTGGGCCCAAATTGGGCATTTTTGAAAAATATGACATGATAAAAAAGAAGAACTAGATGCTCACCAACAACACTTATGCACATTTCTAGAAGCAATCATCCACTGCCCAACATAGACTCCTTTCAGCATTCGACACAGAGAAGGGTAGGATTCATATGGCGTTCCTCCAAGCACAAGTGCCTGATCCAAAGGTGATATCTGATTACAAGAGGGCCACGTTTGAGTTTCAAGCAAAAGATGTGCATCCGACAGATCAGATGGATCTGCATAAGAAAACTGGGGAGATGATTTCCCACACTTTGGCCCGCGTTGCAACTTCTGCGTCATAGTTTCGGGTAGCATTGAGCAATGCCCAGACCCAACTGAAGCTGGAAAAAATGTCTTCCTTCACGAAAGACAACAGGATAAAGACTCTGGAGGAGCTGGTCCTCAAGATCGGTTATGACCCGACGAACGTCAAGGCTACCGAAGAAATGATTAAAAAGAAAAATGCTGACATCGCCTCACTGAGAAAGTAGCTAAAGCTCCCTCCAACAGATAATCCACAGATGAAGGAAATAGCTGAAAAGGAAAGTGAAAAAGATGAGATGCTGAAATTACTCCTGGAGCAGAATGCGCAGATAAAGGAGATGGAGGCAGAGATGGAGAGACTGCTCAAGGAGAAAGAGTAGACAAAGCCAATGGAAGGCATTCCATTGGGTGCTAACCCAATTGCAGCACCAACGGTGACAGTCGTTCCATCTGCGACTGCAGTACCCCTACCAGAAGGAGATACAGACCTGGCCAAGTCTATGGAGAGAATGAAACTGTAAGAGTCAGAAATCAGCAGGGTTAAGAAAGAGGTGGAGAATCTCCAAGAGCTAAAGGTTTCTTTCCAAACAAGTCTGTCTAGAGAAAAAAAGGTGAATGAGCAGATCAGGAAGGAGTTGCAGCAACTCCAGAAACAAACAGTGGCTAGAAAGACCTTGGCTGAGGTTAAAGAACTTGTGTGGATGGATATTTCTAAATCCATTAATGAAATCTGGCCCATGGTTCAAATCATGTTTGAACAGAATGAGTTGCTCGAGAGGAGCAGACAGGCTGTGGAGAAAATCAGAACTGAACTGGGAGACATGCCAGCCCAAGCGACCGAAATCATAAGGTTCCTGAATTCTAAGACCCGGGAGGAACTCGAGGAATTGAAAATCGAAGACAGGACCGAGACCATATTGGATGTGAAAAGAGTTCTAACCAAAAGAGGTCTCATGCTGCAGCTTGAAGAGAAGATCCAAGTCATGGACCAAGGAGTGCAGAGGTTCTTAAACAAAATAGATGCTCTGCAAAGAAAGGGACTGCCTGGTATGAAGTTCATTAATGATAAGTTAATGACCCTCACTGATTATAAGAGAAAATTGACTGAAGTGTCCAGGGATAGTTCTAAGTTTGTAGGTATACAGGGAAGCATCAGAGGAAGAACATTGATGGATGCCTTGCAGTGGGATATTAGTATCCAGCATGAAATTAAGCACATCTTCATCATCAAGCGTACATTTGCTAAGTACACAGACATGGATGAAGTGTACAGGAGGTTGCTTAAAGTCACAGTGCCAGGTCACATCAGATGGGAAGAACTGTGTGATCTACTAGACTAAGCAGATGAGATTTTGTGTCCAGTCAGTTGTCCTGTCAATAGAGGTTGCGGAGGCACCTCGCCAACGGCCTACCCCTGAAATTCAGTATACAGTTGTAATGAGTCATCAAAGCAGTTTTGATTAGTTAAGGTAGTTAGTCTAAAAATAGTATGAGAACGTCCTGATCAGTTACGACAGGAGCATATGTATTTTGTTTTATAAATACTTCATTTTTCGAGGTATTGAGGGTTGTTGATTCGCACACCCTGTGCTATCAAGTTGTACTAATTTTGAGGAGATCTGTCATTAATAAAGAAGAAACACTTTACAGGATTCCTGCGCACGTTTCACTGGTGATGTGATTTTCTCAGTTAAATGTTTTCTTGCTCTGTAATCATCTTGTTTTTCAATAACTAATCTTTACGAATAGCGTTATGTTATAGGATTTATCTATGATACCTTGTCTCTGATTCTAAAGATTTAAATGTTCATCTTCTAAATATCTCCAATTAAGAGATTCTTAAGTGCTTGTTAATTGGAGTTATTTTCCTTATCTTTCCTTCTGATCATCATTTCAAATTATAAAAGATCCAGTGAGTGTGTTACCTCGCCTTGTGACGGTTTTCTTCGGCGTTCTAGTTGTATCTCAGATTTTATTAATTACAGACCCCATAGCCCAATGGATGTGTAGTTAGTCTCAACCAACTTTAAAAACCCTTTACAACAAAACAAAACTCGTGCCTTTACCTAGCCTAATAGCTTTCAAACAAAGCTAAATCATATAGAGAGATCCCTCTCTGAAGCTGGAAGGGCTAGATCCCAGCTTTAAAAGTGGTTGGTTAAGGTTACCTTTGTAGATTTCTTCATTTTCAACCTCTAAGAAATTTACCAAGTGCTAACATAAATGGCGATTCCACTGGGGACGAACTAAAATGAACATCTCACGACTTCTTTCCCCTAAAAAGTTTGACTTTGAGAAGAAAGTGATATTTAGAGGTTGATTAACTCTGTATATATTATTTCCAGTATTTTTCCCGGTACCTTTGTCCCTCTATGACTGTCCCTGCAGTAGTGAAACCTAATATCGAGCCTGGACTGTCGAATCAAATGCACATTGCGTCAAACCTGTTTGATTTGATCCTCCAAACGACCAATAACCGGGAAGAGCTCGAACGTTCGTGGGCAGCCATCGAACGTGACATAGTTGCTCAGGAACAATTGGAAGTTAGACGATGTCAGTGTAGAAATCTCCCTTAGTTTGTATTTATCATAAAATAAAAAATATATATATAAAAAACCCAAAAAGAGTTCTGGCTCCGAAGAAAGTCCACACCCAATCTCATCCAGACCCAGAACCCTCAACATCGGTAGATAATCCCGAACAGTTGTTGAGACGAAAGACCTTAGCTACCTTTTCAGCGAGTCATTCTCCTCTCCACAGGTCTCCTTCTTTTTCCGGAGAACTAGATATCTTTCAAAACCCTGATCTTGATCTTATTGCACCGCGAAATCTTGGTAGAACATGGTACAAAACCTTTGTGTCTAATCTCGTTTTTGACCCAACTGTGTTGCAACCCCGAACCCCCAAAATCTTGTCTCCTACGACTAAACTACAAGTCACTACCTCAGCACCACCCAGTCCTCCACCATCCTCGTTTTCCGCCATTACCACTCAAACCACCCAGGTCGTCGCCCCACCTCCTCCACCCATTATGGCCGCTCGTTATGCCCCTTTGGTGTTAGCCACACCACTACATGCCATGCCCCAAGACTACCAGACCAGACTTTCGCAGTTCGACGCAACCGGAACATTAAACGCGAAACAACATGTGGATAAAATGAACGACTACTTGGATCTGCAAGAAGTTGACGAAGTCGACGTTCAAATGAGACTGTTTGCCCAGAGTCTGACCGGAGAGGTCAAAAAATGGTTCAAAGCCTTACCCGCCACGTCAATCCCTGATCTTGTCGCGTTCCAGAGAAATTTTCTTGACAGATGGGAGGTAAAGAAAAATCCTCTTCAAATACTATCAGAATACGAGAATATAAAGAGAAATCAAGGTGAATCCGTTCAAGATTATTGCACACGTTTTAACAATTTGTATAATGCAATCCCAACTGAAATCAAACCTCCCCAAGGTTTGGCCTTGATTAAATTCCCTGAAGGATTCGATGCGGACATGTCTTACCAATTAAGAGAAAGAAATGCTGCCACCCTTGAAGAGATGCAAAAAAGTGCTATTTCGGTTGAAGATAATCTGTTGGCGAAATGGGCACGTCAATGGACGGAACAGAGAGTCACAATCAAAGAAGAACCTTCCACGTCTAACAACGATTCCAAGTTGGATACTGTAGTCAGATCATTGGCACTATTGGTAGAAAGGTCGAGTATTTCAGACAGACATCCTCCGAGAGACGACACACCTACTCCTCAGATTCAGAACCCCAATTTCAGGAGAAACCCTCCTCAGATCAGACAGAGGGATCCAAGAGATCCTAGAGATAAAAGAGAACAGAGAGGCCCCGATCAGCCAATCAGACCTCCTCTGCAGGAAAACTACGCTGATGAAGAGGGGGTCGTGATGGAAGAATTGGAGGACACTCACATTAACCTTATGGGCATTCACGATAATGAGGCCATTTTCCTCACTCGAGAAGAAGAAGAACTTTTTTTGCTGAATCAAACCAAGGTAAGTAAGGAAACCAAAGATGATGCACAACAAGCCCTCAAGAATGCTATTTTGGAGGCACGCAGGCTGTATAATCTGCGCGGCAGGAAGACGGAAGGGATCTCATCCAAGAAAACCCCTGAACATTCTACCGAAGAGACTCCTGATAATGTTCCTAAGAATAATAAAGCTGACCCTCCGCTGAAGAAAAACATCACCATACTGAAAAGACCTGCACAACCCGAAGTTCCACCCGTTGATTCTCCCAGTCCTTCTGAACGGAAGGATAAGGTATAACAACTAGAATCAATGAGTCAAACCTGAAATCCTGCGCCTTTTAGTATTGAAGGAGAATTAGCAAAAATAAAGATTTCCATCCCGCTAATAGAGTTGATGAATCGAGACGGGTATCGCTCACAGGTACTAAAGGCGTTAGCCATTGAACCGGACATAGGCACCAAGGCCTTGACTATCGGATTAGTGACTCATTCAGACACTGCGAACCTTGCTCATGATCATCCCGAACTCCTTTTTGGACCAGAAGTAAATGGTCGAGATGATACCGGAGATGTAGCTCCCTTTTACGTCAGTTTGAACATACACGATTTGATATTGCATAATGCCATGCTGGATTAAAGTTCCTCACATAACCTGATGACCAAATCCGTAATGGAAAAAATGGGATTGAAGGTCACCAGGCCTTATAAATATCTACACTCATTCGACTCCAGCAAAGTCAAATGCATTGGTTTGATTAAATATTTGTGCATCACCCTGGTTCAGATCCCTTCGAAAATTATGGTAATGGACGTGGTGGTTGCAGATATCCCGCCTAAATATGGTATGTTGTTGTCTCGATCTTGGGGAGCTAAGTTGAAAGGGACCCTGCAGCTGGATTTTTCTTATGCCACTATCCCAGTGTTTGGACAACAAAGGAGGTTATACAAAGAAACACTGATTAAGTATATGGTCAACAGTCAAGATAAACCACACAATTACCCCCTTTACTCTGCTCATTCTGATTTAGACTCGTTCATCTTGTACAATGACTGTGATACCGAAGAACCAGATATTCAGCTGGTGGTAGAGGTAGATGATAGAAATGAATGTCCAGAGAACGGTGAGGCAGAAATGATGGAAAACGAGATCACAGAAGATTTCCCCATGGATTTCTGGAGCATGGTATTTGATGGAGCCGTAAGCAAAGAAGGAGCGGGAGCTGGAGTCTGGCTGCATAATCATAAAAGGAGGTATTCGAAAAATAATTCATATAGGTTGAATTTCCACTGCACTAACAACGTGGCCGAGTATGAAGCTCTCATGCTCGGTCTGAAGCTATTGAAAAAGGTTGGTGCTAAGCAAATAATGGTAAGGGGTGACTCCGAATTAATAATTAAAAAAATTAAAGGGGAATATGCTGCTAAACACCCGCACCTCAGAGCCTACCGGAATGCTGCCCTTGATTCTTTGAAGTGTTTTAGTGAGGTTGACTTGCAGGCTATGCCAAGGGGACAAAAAATCCTGGCTGATGGACTAGCTACGTCAACCGCTTCCTGTAAGATTCCTTTCCGCTAAACTCGCTCATACACTGTCGAAGTAAAATGTAGACCGACAGTGCCCGATAATATCAGGTACTGGCAGGTGTTTGGAAATGATGATCAGATAGAGGACTTTCTGCAATGCAAGAACTGTTTTGAATGTAAAAACACAGATGTATAAAATGAAAATGAGAATGTAAATAATTCTAAATTTGAAACAGACAGCGTGAATAATGTAGATACAGTAGATTCAAGAAAGATGGGAGATGAAAAAATGGACGTTGATATTTTACAATTAAGAAGCAATGTGCTACCTAGAGGTCTTGTCCCGTTAGAAGATCTATTTGACAATGACGATGTAGCTAAGAAACCAAAAATAGAAGCCCATGGGCAAGAGGTAGAGGACTGCAATCTAGGAACGGACGAGAAGCCTAGGATGGTCAAACTGTCCAAAGCTTTACCCCCAGAACAAAAGCTCAAGTACATTGAACTATTCAAAGAATATTCAGACGTTTTTTCCTGGAGCTATGAATATTTGAAAGCCTATGACACCAGCATTATACAACATAGAATTCCCATAAAGGAAGACCAGAAGTCCTTTAGGCAGAAACTTAGGAGGATAAATCCCAAGTTGCTTCCTTTGATAGAAAAAGAAATTAAGAAAATGTATGATGCCAAGATCATAGTCCCACTACGTTTCTCTAAGTGGGTTTCTAATTTAGTGCCTACACGCAAGAAAACCGGTGAAATCAGACTCTGCATAGATTTTAGAAATCTGAACAAAGCTTCCTTGAAGGATAATTACCCCTTGCCTAAAATGGATCACCTCCTGCAAAGCGTGGTCGGGTCCAGTCGAATCTCTCTGCTAGATGGTTTCTCAGGCTACAACCAGGTCTTAGTTCACACAGACGATCAGGAAAAAACCGCTTTCACCACACCCTGGGGCACTTTCATGTATGTGAAGATGCCTTTTGGTCTGATGAATGCAGGAACCACCTTCCAGAGGGAAATGGACATCGCCTTCGTAGAGGAGTCAGGGAAATCTATTGACGTTTATCTAGACGACGTGACTGTGTTTTCCCAATATGATGAGGAACACCTGCGACACCTAAGACGAGTTTTTGAAAAGTGCAGAAGGTTCGGGATTTCTTTAAATCCCAAGAAATGTCTTTTTGGACTAGAAGAGGGTAAATTGTTGGGACATATCATCTCTAAAGAGGGAATCAGGATTGATCCCAGCAGGATAGAGGCCATACTAAAGATAGAACACCCCAGAAACCTCAAAGAACTACAGTCTTTCATAGGGAAAATTAACTTTCTGCGAAGATTCATTCCTAATCTGGCTGAACTCCTCTGAAACATCACAAACATGCTAAAAAAGGATGCTAAGATAAAATGGGACTTTGAGTCCAGATTATCCTTTGAACAAGTCAAACGAGCACTCACAGAAGCCCCAGTTTTGATTAGTCCCGATTTCACTAAAGATTTCTATCTTTTTTCTTTCGCATCTGAACATACTATAGCAGGAGTTCTACTACAGAAGAACAGTGAAGGGTATGAACAACCCATAGATTTCTTCAGCAAGGCTTTAAGGGATGCTGCCCTGAATTATAATATTATGGAGAAATAGGCTTTTGCTTTGGTAAAGGCTATAAAGGACTTCAGGGTCTATATTCTTCATTCACACATCATAGCTTATGTTCCGAATGCGGTAGTGAAAGATATCTTGACGCAAGACAATCCTGATGGGAGACGGGGAAAATGGATTGCAGTTATTCTAGAATACGACATAGAAATTAAGCCCACAAAACTGATCAAAGGCCAAGGCCTTGCCAAACTGATGGCTGAATCTAACCTTCAGGCTCTTGACATTAATTTTCTAGACGTGGAAGATGAGCAGGGTGAGATGGCGACTCCAAACGTAAAAGAGGTTTTTATAAACTCTCCATGGTATGCAGACCTTATTTTTGTTCTACAAAATTTACAAGCTCCCCCTGGTTTAACTAAAACTAAAGCTAGATTTTTAAAGTTGAAAGCTTTGAAATTCTGTATTCTAGAAGGAAATTTGTATTGGAAAGACCCTGCAGGTATTCTCTTAAATTGCTTGCTCAAAGATGAAGCTGACAAAGTGTTGCAGGAGTTTCATGTAGGTGAATGTGGGGTCCATTTAAACTGGAAGGTTACAGCCAATAAAATACTTAGAGCTGGTTTTTATTGGCCCACCCTGTTTGCAAATGTACATCAGAAAGTAACAGCGTGTCACCAGTGTCAACTATTTGGGGGTAAAAGGAAACTCCTGCCTCTACCTCTTAAACCAATTTCAGTTGAGGCTCCATTCCAGCAATGGGGACTCGATTTCATCGGAGAAATACACCCCCCTTCTTCAGGCCAAAATAAGTGGATTCTCACGGCCACTGATTATTTCACCAAATGGATCGAGGTTGTACCAAGAAGGCAAGCCATCGACGCTGTTATTATTAAATTTCTTGAAAATAATATTTTATCTCACTTTGGTTGTCCTAGAAAGATCATTACTGACAATGCATTTGCCTTTCATTCGAAGAAACTAATTGACTTCTGCAGTCATTACCACATTGGCTTGGGACATTCCACAACCTACTACCCCTAGGGGAATGGGTTGGCGAAATCCTCAAACAAGACTTTGGTAAATATCATCAAGAAAACGTTGCAGGAGAATAAAAAATCATGGCATGATAAGTTGGTACTTGCTTTATGGGCAGATAGACTAACCACCAAAAGTTCAATTGGTATGTCACCATACCAACTGGTCTACGGTACAAAAGTTGTGTTTCCAACTTCTTTGGGAGTCCCTGTCATGAAGTTACTTCAAGAAATGCAAGCTGAACCAAATGACTCTCAGAGACGAATCAATCAAATGATTCATTTGCATCAGACTAGAGAGGATGTTTTCGACAAAACACAGGTCATCCAAGAAAACATTAAGAAGATCTTTGACAAACGAACCAAAGAGGATGATTTTGAGCTGGGAGACCTGGTGTTAAGATGGGCTACCAGGAACGAGGACAAGGGAAAGCATGGGAAATTTGATCATCTGTGGATAGGGCCTTACATGATCCAAGCTTTCAGAGGAAACAATGCCTTTTTGCTAAACAATGTCGATGGGTCAGATCTGCCAGGAGAACCTGTGAATGGCAAAATGCTGAAGCATTATATTCCCCCCTAGTAAGAGGTTTGAAGAAACCACTCTCCATTGTACATACCGGTTTTACTTTTTAGTCTTTACTTGCATTTTCCACAGTGAGGGACATTGGTTAGTTGGTTGAAGCCTGAAGAGAAGGCCCTAAGCTGCTGATCTTTGTTTTCCAACATTTTCCTTACAATCAGACCAATGAAGGCTACTAGACAGATTGGTTCAGGATGACAGGAAACTGGATTCTTGGCAATTAACAGGGAAAGTACCATCCCCATGTGGAGCCACCTGTTATCACCCCATAAATTATGGGAATCAGTTGATGACTTGGATATTATCTGTATCTGGTGATTTTGTTGACAAATGATATTTCATTCTTCAAATAATTTGTAAAAAGAAAAAGAAAAAGAAGAGAAAAGAAAAAGAAAAGAAAAGAGAGCAAAAAGATTGAAACTAAGCCCCATGCAATAACAGTGACTTGGTCATACCTTTCAAGCATGACCAAGTCCTTTTAAATATTCAATGTTGATAGGCTAGTGAATGCATCTGATCAGACTGTCTAATCCTGGTCAGATAGCCCATAGGTTAGAGCTAGTGAATACATCTGACCAGACCATCTAATCCTGGTCAGATAGCTACTAGGGTATAATTAGTGAATAAGTCTGACCAGACTGTCTAACCCTGGTTAGATAGGCCTTAGGAAAAATAATACCTTAATCCAACAGTTTAATTTGGGTCATTCGTCTTGTGAAAGTAGGTTAGAACATAGGTTAACTCCTTGGCCTGCCTTGCCCAAATAAAACCAGATTTATAAAGTTGTTATCCTATGACTCCAATGCCTAAGTATAGTTGAAATGATGACCCCTTAGTGGTGTGTATGAGAAAACTCGAAAAAAACCCATAAAACCCACCTATCCTAAGTTTTTCCCCAATATATGTCACCCCACTCCTACTTTATGCCTCACACATCTTTCAGTGGTCCAGATCACAGGGCTTAAATCAACGACTCACAGAGCATTCCGTACCCCCCTTAATATTCTTCTTTTAACCAAGGGGGGGGGGGGTCCGGAATCGGCGATAACCTTCACTCAGATCTGGACGATCCGGGAAAGAATGCGCGAATCCACGGCTCATATTGGATTCTGGACCCCCCCGCCCGTTCTGCCTTTAACGGAGGGGGGG
>ML796313.1:452559-470782 GCA_009831015.1 Picea engelmannii | reverse complement strand
GATTTCTATTAATGAAATAAATGTATAGAGACTGTTAAAATACAGAGTGAAAGACTCGCTAGAATGGTGGCAGCTTATCTCTGAGAAGAGATGTGACGGCTACTCGCATTCGCAAGAATATGGTTACAATGAGGCTTTGAAGAACTTTTTACAATAAACAAGAATGATAAAAACCCTATAGATCCAAAAACCTAACCCTAGGAGATGAAGCGCCAAAAGCCATGTGGGCCCCGTTTGGGTATGTGAGTACATCAACTTCCCGGGGTCGTAACTTTTGCATACGATCTCCGTTTTAGGCGTGTGATAGCTCGTTGGAAAGGTATTGTCGAGGAGATTTGTTTTGGGGGCTCAATTATTCCTACAAATATAATTGAGAACCTCAATCTTGAAAAACCTTCATTTGGGCCCTCAAAATGGCCTCAGAAGTTAAAACCTGCTAAAAATAGTAAATTGCCAAAATTGTCAGAATTTTTTTTTGAGCCATTTGGAAAAGGTGGGTGGCCACTGATATCCACCTGGATCATATTTATTGGGCTTACAAAAATTATATAGTGATTGAACTAAAGAGAGATGATATGACATTCGAGGAAGACAAAATAAAAGTGGTTCAACTCTTGGATCCGTATGTAGGCCCTCGATACACGGATCCAAAGGAAAACAATATGGAGGGAGAAGACTTGGATCAATTGTACACTGTTACAACAGGAATGAGAGAAGACTACATAAATCCTATTGTTGATGGATCACTAAGTTGGAGGAGCATACAATAGGAGGATGAATATTCATAATTGGCATTTGACAGTTGGTAGCAAGGTTCATATGAAATATTTTCAAGAAGATGTGAAACTGTCAAAGAAACTAGATGGGTTGGAACCAAGATCAGAGAAAACTCGATATATGATGGTACCTCAAAACTTCACAACTTTCTGGTCATTATGGAATAAAATATAGCAGAGGATCAAAGGAGCTCAGTTTTGGACTTAGACCTCCAAGACACCCCTGCTAGATGGTGGACTAGTCACAAAGCCTTGATTAAGAACTGGGAAGATGTGAAGCAATCTATCTGATATAGATTTCAAGATAAGGAGCAAGTGGAATCATAGATGCAGACATATGGATTTTCGGGGTATCACCAAGTAAGGATTGCTGAAGAAGACAAGAAAAAGACCACATTCATAACAAAATGGGGGTCATTTTTATATAATGTGATGCCCTTCAGCCTAAATAATTCCCCTGCAGTTTTTTCCCAAATTGTAATAGCACCCTTCCGAGAATTTATTCACAACTTTATAGAAGTTTATATGGATGATTGGACGGTATACAATCTACTCAAGGAACATGTAACACTACTATGTCTGATGTTTGATATATGTAGGGAATTGTAAATATCCTTGAACCTCATGAAGTGTATCTTCTGTGTGTCACACAGAAAACTTTTAGGCCACATAATATGTCGAGAAGGAGTACTAGTAGACCTAACCAAATTTGCAGTTATTGTGAACATGCCTCCACCTACGAGCACTAAGAAGTTGCGCTCCATGTTGGGGCACACAAGGTACTATCACAGGTTTATCAGAAGGTATGTAGCCATTACTACACCTCTGAAAAATATACTAAAGAAGTCAGAAGTGTTCTAGTGGATGCCAGAGTGTAATAAAGCGTTCAACATCTTGAAGGAAAATCTCAGTACAACACCTATTCTGATATTTCCAAACTAGGAAAATGAATTTCATGTGCACGTAGATGCATCAGGTATTTCCCTGGGAGCCATATTAGCGGAGCTAGGAGATGGAGCCATGGATCATCCTATCTATTTTTCTAGCAGGAAGTTGTCGCAAGCTAAGCGTAAGTATACAAACACAGAAAGGGAGGGTTTAGCTATGATTTATGCTCTGCAAAAGTTTAGACATTACTTGTTAGGCTTTCATTTTAAGTTATTTATTGATCATTCTGCATTAAAATATCTAGTTAAAAAGCCTATTTTGGAAGGAAGAGTTTGCCAATGGTTGTTACTGTTCCAAGAATTTTCATTTGAGGTGATCATTAAACCTAGAAGATGAAACGTAGGGCCTTATCACTTGTCTATATTAGAGTCAAGGAAAAGTGGCAGAGCAGTCGATGATCAGCTCCCTGACACCGAATACCTGGAATACATAGTATTCTTCTTAAGTATAGGGGCCTACCCAGAAACATACTCTGCAACTCAGAAACGTCATATGGTGGTTAAAGCAACAAACTATCAATTTATTACGGGGAAATTTTATAAGTTATGCCTAGATAGTATCCTTAGGAGGTGTGTCTTAGATAACGAAATACATGACATACTGTGGGAATGCCACAATGGATTTGTGGGAGGTCATGTTGGAGGAAAGGACACTGCACAGAAGGTCCTCCAAGATGGATTATGGTGGGCCACACTCTTAAAGGATTCAAAGGATTATTCTAGATCTTGTGAAGTCTGTCAAAGAGTGAGCAAGCCATCATGACGAGATGAATTGCCTCTTCAACCAGTTCGAGCTCTGCAAGCATTTGAGAAATGGGTGGTTGAATTCATTGGGCCGATTAACCCCACAACTAAGCATTCAAAGACCAGGTATATTATTACCACAACCGATTACCTTACACGTTGGGTCGAGGAATCAAATGTCCATAATTTCTTGACCGATATTGCTTCCAGGTTTATTTTTGAAAGTATTATCACTTGGTTTGGATGTCCTAGGCATCTGACCTATGATTAGGGTGGTCATTTTATCAGTAGTACAATAGAAAAGATTATAGAAGAGTTCTTGATCCAACATCATAAAAGTATCCCCTACCATCCACAAGCCAATCGCATAGTAGAGGCATTTAACAAGATTATAGAGAGAGGATTAACGAAGGTTTGTTGCATAAACATGGAGGATTGGGATGAAAGAGTCCCAAAATTTTTATCGGATTACATTACAACCACAAAGAAACTCCACAGGTATACTCCATTTCATCTAGTCTATGCGAAATATGAAGTGGTACCTGCATAATTAATTACCCTGAGTCTATACATTGCACAAATTACACACATGTCAGAGGATGAATCAGTTGCGCAAAGGCTTATGGAATTGCAGGAAATTGAAGAGACCAGGTTTTTAACAGACTTCCATCATTTAGTTGAGAAATTTTGGCACGCCAGACACATTAATACTAAACCATTTACGCAAGGATATAAGGTCCTACTTTATGACAGTCGATACTAGAAACATCTAGGCAAGTTGCACATGCATTGGTTGGTACCATTTATAGTTGTATAGATCCGACCTTATGGAGCAGTTAGACTCATGCAACTAGATGGTATACTTATGTTGGGTTAATGAGAGGGGGGGTGAATCAATAATAACGTAATTATAATCCTTTTTCTTCAAATAATCCAAGTGTTATATCAATGTATAATTATGATCTAATAATGAGAAATAAGAAATGAACAATCACACACATACACATTATACCGGGTTTTTACGTGGAAACCCAAATCATGAGAAAACCAACTTCCTTTGCTTTCCAGCTACAACTGGAAGGAGGCTTCAACCCCCTAGTTTCTCAGGCTACAACCTTAGGGAAGTTCCAACTCCCCAATTCTCTGGCTACAACTAGAAGGGGGCTACAACCCCCTATGTTCTCTGGATACAACCGTAAGGTGGCGACAACCACATGTCCTTGCCCCATCCAACCGCCCTGAAGTAGAAGTAGAATGATGGAACCAATGTCACACTATCTGTGTGAGATATACCACTATAAAACTATACCAATAAACTTGAACCATGCATCAACCATGCATCAACCTGTACCTCAACCTGTAGTCAACCTGCACCATAAACAGGTGCATCAACCATGCACCAACCTGTACCATAAACAAGTGCATCAACCATGAACCAACCTGTACCAAACAATCTGTAATCAACCTATACCATAAACAAGTGAAACCAACCATGTACCAATCATGTGTCAACTATTCATCAACTATGACTCATCAATATGTACCAACATCATCAACTGTACTCCTCATGTATGTGCCAACTCATCAACTACTTGTCTCAAGCATGTACCCAACTTGTACCTCAACCAAAATCCCTCATAAATTTCATCATCCAAATATGATTTATAACTCTTTAATAGACCCGATGTATATGATCACATACCTGCAAACCTTACTTAACTTTAAACAACAAGATACTAGCATTTACATCAAACTTTTCTTTAGTCTAACATGACTAGTTTTGGATTAGTCAACAACCCTAACTTGAAATAATCAAAACTTTGTATCTGTAATGAATAAATATATGAACCTGATGCAAAATTTTATTCTGTGTTTTATGCAATTCCTCCAAGTGTCACTACTTGGAACCTCTAAGAAAAGTAGTTACAGCAAAAATGGCATACCTTGTTGAATTCTGGCTTATTCTAGAGAGAGACCTTGTAGAGTGTGCCCCGTACGGAATATTTTTTTGAATCGATATGAAACTTTTACAAAGAATACTATAGAATGTACTCTAACAAACACATTTTGTCTTACATAATTTGGATCTGTTATGAAGAAGTTATGACGTTTTTACCCGAAACACCTATTTTTGACTAGTTTCAGGACTAGCCACAAACCCTATTTTCCACAGAGTGTAACTCCAAAAATACAAAGACCCACAAGATGAATTTGTTACCAAAGATACTTGGATATGTTTCCTCAATTTCATAGCAATTTCACGGTCTGAATCATTATAGAAAAAACAATTATTGTGAAAATGGTGAGATTACCTGTAAATAACGTACCTTAGAAAGCATCATTAAAAGAATTTATGCTTCCTTGAATTCCGACCTTCTTTTCTTCACCTTCCCTCAGAAATTAGGATTAGATATCCTTTGGTTACCTTAGACACCTATAGGTATTCAATATTCTCAAGTGTGTCTTAAATTAGAGAGACTTGCCTCTTATTTATACTCTCCAAATAGCTTCCTTAAAAACATCTTCTAGGTCACTTTGCCCACTTTCCTTATTTTAGGGTTAACCCACTTCTAATTTCTCCATTAAATTTATTATTTAAATAATTTATTTTGTATTCACTTTGAATTATAATACACTCATTAATTTACTTTATTATTTACCTTCTAAAATCTCTTAAACCACTTTGACTACTTTGACCTTTTGGGGCTTTTAGATGACATAAGAGGGTCCTCGAACTTCGTAAGGCCATAACTCTCAAACCATGAGGAGTTATGTGACGTTCCACATACCACCAGAAATGAAATGAAATGTACCATCCATATAGAATAATATTACCTGAAAATATATCAAAACTCATACCATTATCTATCAAATAAACTTGGGTCCATTACCCAAACCTGGGTTCTCCAACTTCTCATGTCCATAACTCTCTAACCGTGAGGAGTTATGTGACGTTCCACATACCACAAGAAATGGCATGAAAAGAAATATCCATATAGGATAGTTTGAATGACAAATTCATTCACCTTTATCTCATTATTCCATAAATATGCATGGGTTCTCTAACCATACTTCTAGGATAGCTCAATATGCAAAGGGTCTTCCTGTGAGGGATTTCACCATAAGGGGGCCACTTTGGAGTTCATCCATTTCTACTTATTATCAACCATGAAAAGACAATAACAATTCATCTTTACATCAAAAAATCTTGGGTCGATTACCCAACCTTTGTGCTATGGGGATTTCTTTAAGGGTTGACATCAATGACAACCGACCTTAATCAACAATCTCCCCCTTTGGCATTGATGGAAACACTTTGATGCGATAATGAAATCATATCACTCATGCTCCCCCTAGAACCATGCATCTGTCCTCTACATTTGATAAATCTTCTCCTACTGGAACCATGCCTCTGTCCTCTACATCTGATAAATCTCTCCCCCTTTGTCATCAATGGCAAAGGTATCTTTCCATCCAGGGCTTCTCCCCCTAATTGAATTGTCTTATTATGGTGCTTCCTCGTGTACATCTATGACATATAAGATAAGAATTCAAAAGCATTCATTTTGGAGTAGAAATAAATTTGAGACTCTAGAAAAGATACTCAAAGGCTTCCCATGTGTTAGCACCAATTCTTGCAAGGGGGTTGTTTCTCTTCGATTTCGAGCCCATGGTGTAAAATGCGAAGAAATGGGTTTTAAAAACCCATCAAATGCGTTTTATTCAAAGGTCGCAGTCATGAGGACCCAAGAACAACATGCATACAATCTCTATTTCTGGGTTAAAAATCAAGCAGACGAGCATTTTTGTTTTTTAGTGGAAAAGATCCATTGATGGAGCAGATCAATGGTCATCGGGTAAGCCAGAGCCATGGAGTTGCACAAGGTTTAAGTCATGGTCTCATCCCTTAGGGCCAAAGTGATGAGATGATCGTGGTCGTCTGATCCAGTCGGGACACATGGCGCCTGATTAAGTCCGATCTCCATCTCGGCTATCGTGACTTTGAAATACAAGGGTTGACTCCCTTCCTTCCATGATACACAAGATGCGAAGGAACATTTGGGTGCGGGCCCATGGTCATAGCACATGGTCGTATGGAAAGGCGGTTGGAGGAAGAGGAGCAGGAACTCCCGGTAGGAGAATCCCCGAAAGGATAGAGACCATTAGTCTTGAAGGACACCTGGCACCTGATTAAGTCTAGTCGCCATCTCGACTATCATGACTTTGAAATACAAGGGTTGAATCCTTTCCAGCCATGATACACGAGATGCGAAGGTTCCTTTGGGTGCAGGCCCATGGTCATAGCACAGGGTTGTATGGAATGGCATTTGGAGGAAGAGGAGTGAGAACTCCTGGTAGGAGAATCCCCGAAAGGATCGGGACCATTAGTCTTGAAGGAAACCTAGTGCCTGATTAAGTCCGGTCACCATCTCGGCTATCACGACTTTGAAATACAATGGTCGACTCCCTCCCATCCATGATATGTGAGATGTGAAGGTGCCTTTGGGTGTGGGCCCACGGTCATAGCACAGGTTCGTATGGAGTGGGGAAAAAGAAGATGAGGGGCGCAGAGCCAATATGTTCAAGGGAAAATGGGACATGTCCATGGATTTTGAAGCCAGATCTAACCATCGATATGGAGGTTCATTTCACAGTTTTAGTCACCACAGATCCTAGATGCTAGAATGGTCGAATATCCCGAAAGGAGAAGTGTCA
This sequence comes from Picea engelmannii, assembly GCA_009831015.1. NCBI lineage: Eukaryota > Viridiplantae > Streptophyta > Pinopsida > Pinales > Pinaceae > Picea > Picea engelmannii. The sequence goes on along the minus strand of ML796313.1, from coordinate 463,599 downwards.
AAGCGCCTCTGGAGTGAGGTGCCAGGTCATGGCCATGGGTTACATTGAGGGCGGAGCCAAAATAAAAAGGAGGCTAGCCTCTGAGCCTTGGGAAGAAAGCGCGTGGTCATTCCTTGTGCTCGAAGTCTTGGCCACCCGCCATGGAAGAAGGAAATTAATGAAAATTGAGCAGGTAGCTGAAACCTCAGCTCAAGCTATGAATGCAAAGCATGGAGGTTCTAGCAGGAAGTCTGCCCAATATCGTCCTGTGTGCAGGTTTTCCTAAAAGAGTCATGCCGATCTGATGTCCTCATTTGACCAATGGAGACCGCACACGCTAAATTGGACTTTAATGTCTCAGCTACCCTCCTGCTGCCAAGGGGGCGAATTGATCTAAGTATATTTACTCAGTTTTTGTATTTTTGTAAGGATGGATGGTAGAGCAGAGCTCTCAACTGTAACGTTTTAATGAAGCACTGGTTTTCTTGGCTATGTATCTACATATGAAATTTTCTTGTTCAATGTAAGGCAACTCTCTTTTTCATTTGGTTTCAATCTCATACTAAAAGGGTTCATGATTGATTGATTCACATAAATTGTCGTGACTGTGTTATGATAAAGGATTTATTATAGCGCTGTTATGTTCTTTTAGTGTTTCTGCTTTTGAATATAAGAGGTTCTTGTGTTCAAATTTTTCTTCTACAGGCTGTTGGAAGCTCGATGCCTACAACAGGCCTTCGCATTTCCTCACAAAAGTCTTCCTCCTACTCACCCTTATTACAACTTACTGTCTGAAGTTAAACCAAGACCTCATCTGCTTGTGCATGTCTGGCCTAGTTTTCAAGTTAGAACGATATTTTTCTGAGTTTACTTCCATTCATCACCCTTTATCAACAAATAGTGACATAAACTGATGGGCATCATTCTTACTCCTGCTGCAATCTAGGAGTGACTTATGACACCAACATTTCTGGCGCCGTTTCTGGGGACAAAGTTGAAAATTTTCCCTGGGATCGAATGACATCGAGCCTTTGATTCTGAGGGTGCATCAGGCATCAAAGCCCTACGAGATTGCTACTATGCACCTAGCGACTCCATTGTGACGACTCAATTGTGGTGAACCTACTGATTTAGTTGTGGCTTCCAGAGGTAGACACACGCGGTCCCATCCACAACTGCCTCTAGCTACGCCTGAAGCTGATCCAGAGGTGATTATCAGAAAAGGAAAGGCCTCTGAAGGAGAAACTTCCATCGCTGAACCAGGTAATTTGTCGTCTCCTTCTGTAGAAACTCCATTCTCTTCTTCTCAGCTTCCTAGCAGACCTTTTTATGAATTTTTCCGTTTCCTAAATTGTTGAAGTGTTCCTGCTGAGTTTCCCCCCCTGGTCTGGGATTGGAGGGATAAATCCTTGTCACTTCCCTCTCCCCTGAAGCCGTACCTTGGCATAGATCTAGGACCACATAATATTTCCCCACTCCTAGCTTTACCACCCCTCCTCTTAATACTATTGTTGCTACTGCACAGAGAGAAGCATCTGCTGACTCGAGCCCCTTAGCCTTCTCTCTGAATCCCCCATTGTTCCCCCTTCCACATGGAATCTCATTTCCAGTATCCCCTGTGTGAGCTCCTTCTCCTCGAATTTCTCCTCCACCTAATATTCCTATAGCAAGAGAAAATCCCCCCATGACCATAATGGAGGCTATAATAGATGCTAGGTATGCTCCCCTTTTGTTACCTCAACCTCTCAATGCCCTTCCAACAGATGGCTACCTTAAGTAGCTTCCCAAGGTTATAGGCGAAGGGGACATAGCTATAGAAGAACACCTTTAAGCCTTTTACAGTTTTACAAATGATCATGTTATCATGCATGCAGATGTATGGATGAGGATTTTCATCCATAGCCTTGAAGGCGAGGCTAGAAAGTGGTTTAGGGCCCTACCTCCTGGATCTATCGATGGGATTGAGGCTTTTGATAATTCCTTTTTGAGATAGTGGGGAGACAAAAAAGATTTCATGTATTACATGATAGAGTTCGGGTCTTTGAAGAGAAAGTAAGGAGATTCTATCTCTGATTTCTCCAAGAGATTCAATAAAATGTACAATAAGATCCCCGCTGAAATAAAGCCCTCATAAGCCTTTGATAAGATCACTTATGCTAGCGCTTTTGATCCCAATTTCTGCCTTCTGTTGAGGGAAAGGAGAGCCACTACTATGGCCCACATACAAGATGCAATCGTGGAAGTAGAATATAACATATTGGTTATTGACTGACTCAGGAATAAGGCTGATAGAGACATATCCAGGAAGAGACCTGAAGCCTCCCCATCCATTTCCTCTCCCCTTCCCCTTCAGATAGATGAGGTAACTAAAGTGGTAAAATCGCTTTCGGCTAGAATGGAAAGGTGGGAGTTAGAAGGGAAGCCCATGTATATAAATCCCCAAAATACTGATAACAGAGGCTTCAAGAGGCCTAGTAACAATGTTCCATAGGCTTTGCCAAAGGAACAAAGGAGCAAAGATAGAGATGATCATAGGATTCAAACCCCCCTCCAAAATAACCTAGTTGCCAATGAGGAAGGAGAAGAGATAGATGAGCTCAACCCTGAAATTCACTGTATTGAAGACACTTCCCCTTTTCCCCATTTGACTCAATCTGCATATGAAGAATCCCTTATGAACATTCAAATCAATGAGATGGGTAAAGGGGAAAAGGCCAACAACACTCCTAATAGATACCATCCCAGGTCAAAGAAGAAAGAAGGGAATTTTGATAGACATGATCAACCCCTCATAGTGGAAAGGCCTGCTAAACCTGCAACAATCACTACTAAAGAAAAGAAAACTTAGAATACTTTTCCATCAGCCAAAGAAACTCTCTCTGAGGTAAGGGATTATCCTAAGTCTCTTTCCTCCTTTAGTTTTGAGCATGAAATTCAAAAGATTAGAATTCCCGTACCCCTCTCAGAACTAGTTAAAAATGAAGATTTCAAAAGGTCCCTCTCCAAATTGCTACAATCTAAGTCCCCCCAGCCTTCCACAGACTCAGCAAATCTTCAAGATAAAAATATAACAGTCGTCCTAGGTCCCATGGTAGAAGACATAGATGATTCATCCCCTCCCTTCTACACATCCCTGAACATACATGATAAGGTGTTGCATAGTTGCCTCATGGATTCAGGGGCTTCCCACAACCTTATGCCCAAAATAGTCATGGAAGAATTGGGACTGGATGTGACAGAGGCTTATCATGATTTGTACTCTTTTGATTCAAGGAGGGTGAAATGCCTTGGAGTCATCAAAGAATTGGTGGTCTCTTTATTTCAGATTCCAATGAAGAGTTTGATGATGTACATTGTAGTAGCTGATGTTCCCCCCAAGTTTGGCATGCTGTTGTCAAGATCTTGGATTAAAAAACTTGGAAGAACATTACATATGGATCTCACATATGCCACCATTCCAATATTTGGAGGCGAACACAGGAGGTTGTATAGAGAAGCTCAGTTGGCCTACATTGTTAGTGATGAATCAAACCCCACCAATCATCCTATATTTTCACTTGACACTGATTTGGGGTCTATTTTATTGCAGCTCACTGATACTCATGAATCCCCTTTTCAAATCAGAAAGCAACCCATTTTTAATCACGAGATACCTCCTCCAACCATCTCTGTTTGGAAGATGTTCTTCAACAGAGCTTCTTTTAGTGAAGGCATTGGCGCTGGAGTGGTTTTTGTGTCACCTTGTTAGGAAACCATATCCCTGTCATACAAGCTAGAATTTGAAGCTACCAATAATGTAGCAGAATATGAAGCTCTTGTTCTAGGTTTAAGGGCTACAAAATAAATGGGAATTGAGGGGGTAGCAGTGTTCGGAGATGCTGAGTTGATAATCTAGCAATTCAGAAATGATTATCGGGCTAAGCATCCTCGGCTCAGGAGTTACAAAGATGAGGTGTGGGACCTGATTGATAATTTATTCTTGGCTTTCAACATTTCTTTTATTCCAAGAGAGGAAAATACTTTAGCCGATTCCTTAGCTGTCTCAGCTAGTCTGTTCAGGATCCCTCTGCCGCCTAAGACCAAATATGATGTTGAGATAATATATAGGCCATCTGTACCGGACAATTTCAAGCATTGGAAGGTATTCGAAGACGATCTTGAAATCAAAAAATTTATTCAGTCTATCGATGAATTTTCTACATTGCACATTGATCAGGATCCTAATCTCGAAAGTCACCCTCATCTTTAGGTATTTTTAAATAAAATTTCTAATCACCATATTATTCATCTACCTAGAAATCACATTCCGAAGGGGCTGGTCGCTTTAGAAATACTGTTCGATGGGAATGATGTGGCGGTAAAGGGTAGGGTTTCAAATGGAGATGTTGATACAACAAAGTGCAACATCAACACACAGGAGGAGCCTAAGTATGTCAAATTGTCAAACAATTTGACCAAAGAGAAGAGGGATGAATATACTGATTTATTAAGAGAATTTGCTGATGTTTTTACATGGGCCTATGAAGACCTCAAGACATATGACACATCTGTCATTGAACACAAGATTCCACTGAAGGAAGAGGCTAAGCCATTTAGGCAGAAGCTAAGAAAGATAAATCCCATGTTGTTTCCTGTCATGGAGAGAGAAGTGAAGAAGTTGTTAGATGCCCAAATCATTGTCCCCTTGAGATATTCTGATTGGGTGGCCAATTTGGTCCCAGTAAGGAAGAAAAGTGGAGAAATAAGGCTCTGTGTTGATTTCAGAAACCTGAACAGGAGCTCAAAGAAAGACAACTATCCCTTGCCCAACATGGAACACATATTGCAGGGGGTGACTGGTGCATCTAGGATATCCATGATTGAGTGTTTCTCTGGCTATAATCAGATATCAGTCATTCCCGAGGATAGAGAAAAAACAACCTTCACCACTCCTTGGGGCACATTCATGTATGCCAAAATGCCTTTTGGATTAATGAATGCAGGAGCAACATTTCAGCGAGCCATGGACATAGCCTTCATTGGGGAGAAATATCAGTTTGTGGTGATCTATCTGGATGACATCACAGTCTTCTCTAGGTATGATAAAGAGCACTGCTATCACTTGAGGAAATTTTTCTTGAAATGCCAGAGGTTTGGCCTTTCCTTAAATCCCAAGAAATCTTTGTTTTCAATGAAGGAGGGGAAGCTGTTAGGCCATATAGTATCAGCAGAGGGAGTGAGAATTGATCTCATCAGGGTAGAGGAAATTCAGACCCTATCACTTCCCATGTCTAGAAAGGAAGTCTAGGATTTTTTAGGGAAGATTAACTTTCTGAGGAGGTTTGTCTCAAATTTTGCTGAGTTGGTGAAACACATCACAACCATGCTCATAAAGGGAAACGAAGTAAAATGGATTGCTGAACCCATGGAATATTTTTTCCAAATAAAAAAGGCATTGACTGAGGCACCTGTGTTGATCAGTCCTAATTATTCCAAGGATTTCCTAGTTTTTTATTTTGCTTCTTTTGATATAGTAGCAACGGTCTTATTGCAGAAAAATGAGGAAGGGAAAGAGCAACCCATTTCCTTCTTCAATAAGGCATTAAGAGATGCAAAAATCAGGTATGAGATCATGGAGAAACATGCCTATGCCTTGGTGAAATCTCTCAAAGCTTTCAGAGTCTATGTCTTACACTCAAGAGTGACTGCATACGTTCCTTCAGCCTCTGTGAAAGACATCCTTATACAGCCTGACATAGATGGGAGAAGAGGTAAATGGATTGCCAAGATCCTTGAGTTTGACCTAGAGATAAATGCCACTAAGTTGGTTAAAGGCAGGGTTTAGCCAAGCTGCTGGATGAATCCAATTGCAAGGCCTTGGGGGTTAGCTTCATCAATGCTTGCTCAGAAAAACAACAATCTGAGTCATCCAACAAAATCTCTCAGGGTGGCTTATCACTAGCATAATTCACTTGGTACAGAGACATTTTGTACTTTCTGCAAGAGTTGAAGCCTCCTGATGGAATGGGAAAACGCAAGGCAAGAGATTTAAAGCTCAAGGAAGTCATATATTGCCTTATTGACCAAGTCTTGTACTGGAGAGACCCTCTAGGGGTGTTTCTGAGGTGTCTGAACCCACAGGAAGCCCAAAAAGTTATGTTTGATCTCCATAGAGGCCTTTGTGGAGGGAATCATTTCTGGAAGACCATAGCTCACAAAATTCTCAGGGATGGGTACTACTATCCCACCTTATTCACTAATGTCTACAGAGAAGTCAGAGCTTGCATCAAATGCCAAAAGTTATCAGGAAAGAAACAACTTAAATCTCTGCCACTAAAGCCTGTATTATCTTCGGCACCCTTTCAACATTGGGGGTTGGACTTCATTTGGGAAATTCATCCTCCTTCAAGTGGCTAGCACAGATGGATCCTGACTGCAACAGGATATTTCACCAAGTGGACAGAAGTTTCCCCCCACCAAGAGTGCTTCACACAAGGTAATTATCAACTTCCTAGAGGATATCATATCCAGATTTGGCTATCCCAATAGAATTTTCACTGATAATGCTACTTCTTTCAAGTTTGAGCCTCTAGTTAAGTTCTATGAGAAGTTTGAGATTTCACTAATTCACTCCACTTCCTATTATCCTCAAGGAAATGAACTGGGATAATATTCCAATAAGAGTCTAATCAAACTCATTAAAATATTATTGGAAGACAATAAGAGGGCTTGGGATTCTACAAGATACAAGATATAATAAATATGCAGAAAAAAAAAAAAATGCTAGAAATGGCAGAATAAAAGTAATATAACCAACATAATCTCCACAATAACACAAAAATGATATAACAACAACAACAAAAATAACACTTTGATTCAGAAAGAAATGTTAATGGACCTCTTCGAGGGGGAAACCTCCAGTCGAGCAACGCTCTGTTACAATAATCTACAATATAGGGTTTTCATACCCTCGATCCTTATTTATACTAAATATGTCTATCAAGAGAAGCATCTAGAGGAATATCCTTCTAGAAGTGGAAGCTTCTATTAGGTATTCTTACATCCGCCTTATTCTATTTTATTGAAAGGCCTTATTAATATTGACCTTTATTACATTCGAATATATTGATCTACCTATGTGCAAGTTAGGACCCTAACATGTCCTCCCCCTTAAAAACAACCTTGTCCTCAAGGCTTGAGATGTGGAAACTACTGCAGAATGGTAGTTGGTTCCCAAGTGGCATCTGCTGGAGTCGTATCTTTCCACTGGACTAGCACTTCCTTGATGGTTCTCTGACACAGGCGATGCTCACGCTGGTCCAAAAATTCTTCTGGATGTATCCAAATGGAGCCTTCTTTAGCTAACTCTGGAAGGTTGGTTTGAATTTGGCACCTAGTTCCAATCACCTTCTTTAAGCATGAAACATGAAAAACAGGATGTAGATTCGACTGACTGGGCAGAGCTAACTGATATGTGACTTGTCCCACACACTTGAGAACTGTATAAGGACCATAAAATTTGGGTGCTAGCTTCTAAAAATGCTCGGACTTGAGGGAAGTTTGCTTATATGGTTGCAATCGCAGAAGCAGCTCATCCCCTTCTGCAAATTGACGTTCAGAGCGACCTTGATTTGCTTGTTGCTTCATGCGATTCTATACCATGACCAAGTTCTCTTTAAGGGCACGAAGAATATCCGCTTGAAATGTAAGTTTTTGGTCAACCGCCTAGACCTTCGAGGTACCCGATAAGTATGAGAGAACTAAAGGTGGATTCTGTCTATATACCGCTTCAAAAGGAGTTATGCAAGTAGTTGTATGGTAGGAAGTGTTGTACCACCATTCGGCTAGGGGTAACCATTGAGCCCACTGATGTTGTTTTTCAGAGGCAAAACACCTCAGATATGTTTCCAAACACTTTTTGACAACTTTCATTTGACCATTAGTCTGGGGATGATAAGCTATGATGAGATGAATTTGGGTGCCTTATAGCTTAAATAGTTCTTGCCAAAAATTTCTTGTGAAAGTTGGGTCACAATTAGAAACAATAGAGTGTGGCATGCCATGAAGCTTGAAGACCCGGTCCATAAAAAGTTGAGCCACTGTGGATGCAGTAAATGGGTGTTGAAGAGAACATAAAAGAGAATATCTAGAAAGGTGATCCAGAACCACCATTATGACTTATTTATTCCCCAATTTGGGTAAACCAGTAATAAATTCCATAGAGATATCCTTCCAAATAGCAGGTGGAATCAGAAGCGGTTGTAGTGTGCCTGAAGATTTGACTGTTTCTCCCTTGTTGCATTGACACACCTCACATTCATTGACAAAATTACGGATGTCCTATTTCATACCATCCAAGAAAAAGGAACGTTTGACCTTGTCATATGTTTTGGTGAACCCTGAGTGCCCCGCTGTGGGAGTAGCATGAAGCTCAGAAAGTACCGTGGATTTAAGATTTGATTGTTTACTTAAATACAAATGACGTTTGTATCGAAGCTCATCCTGGAGCCAAGAGTACCCTGGGGGAGTCGGAGCCTTGGTCTGCAATTGCTGGATCAAATGCAAACTTTTGGGATCTTGAATCCATTCCTGGCTCATAGCTTGGAGCCAATCAGGTACAATGAAGGAAAGAGAAAAAAGGGATCCTTATTCTTCATATTTTTGGGACAGTGCATCCGCCACTACATTGTCTTTACCCTTCTTTTAAATGATCTCATAATCATATCCAAAGAGCTTAGTCACCCATTTTTGTTGATCCTGGGAGGAAATGCGTTGTTCTAGAAAGTACTTGAGGATTTGATGGTCGATATTAATTTGGAAGCGTTTCCCCAAGAGAGAAGGGTTCCACAGATCAACAACATGCAGAATATGCAACATTTCCTTTTCATAAATGGGTTTGCCCATATTCCTTTCAAACAATTTCTTGCTAGTGAAGGCCAAAGTTCGACCCTCTTGCATAAGGACAACGTTGATTCCTTTCCCTGAGGTATCACATTCCAACAAAAAGGTCTTTGTGAAATCAGGAAGGGCCAAAAATAGAGTGGTGCACATGGTCGTCTTCAAGGTTTGAAAATCTTGAGCAGTGGATGGATTCCAAGTGAAAGAGTTCTTTTTGAGGAGAGCAGTGAGAGGTGCTACAATCATTCCGTAGTTCTTAACAAACTTGCGATAATACCCTGTTAAGCCTAGAAATCCACACAATATTTTGAGAGTCTTTGGGTGTGGCCAGTCTTGCATAGCTTCAATATTTTTTGGATCCACCCTGATGCCATCCTTTCCAACCAGATGACCCAAGTATTCTACTTCTGAGGCACCAAAATCACATTTAGACTATTTCAGGAAAAGTTGGTGTTGAGAGAGTAGATGAAGAACTTGATCCACATGAGTAAGATGGTTTGTCTAGGTTTTTCTATATATGAGGATATCATCAAAGAAAACTAAGACAAAATGATGGAGAAAGGGATGAAAGACATGATTCATGAGGCTTTGGAAGGTGGAGGGGGCATTACACAAGCCAAAGGGGATGACCAAAAACTCATAGTGGCCCTCATGAGTGAAAAAGGTCGTCTTGGAAATGTCTGCCTCTTTCATACGTATCTGGTGATAGTCCGAGCAAAGATCAAGTTTAGTAAAGAATTGGATGCCACTCAATTCAGCCAGGAGGTCATCAATGACAGGAATGGGAAATTTACCTTTAATGGTCAGTTTTTTGAGGGCACAGAAGTCAGGACACATTCTCCAATAACCTTCTTTCTTCAGGACCATGACTACAGGAGAAGAGTAAGGGCTCGTACTAGGGAGGATAATGCCTACATTAAGGAGTTTCTTGACCATTTTCTCAATTTCATTTTTTTGTGAAAAAGGGTGGCGATATGGATGGATATTTGGAGGAAGGCTTCCATGTACAAGGGGAATGGAATGATCATGAACAACGCAGGAAGGAGGGAGTCCTTGGGGAGTGGAAAATACCATTTGATGTTTAGCAAGGAGGGCTTGGAGGTCATGTTGTACCGGGGTTGTCTCTGTTGCTTGTATGGCATGTAGTTGGGCAATGACACTAGAATGACCTTTTTTTATCAGTGTTTCCATGCGATGGGAACTAATGACCTTAGATGAACCGACAATGATGCCTTGGAATTTATATTGGTGGCCTTCCTGGTCGAATTTCATGGTTAATGCCTTAAAATCCATGAGAATGGGACCCAAGTTTCTTAGCTAGTCTGCACCCAACAAAATGTCACAACCACCCATGTCGATAGAAAACATATGGGATTTTAGGTGGTAGTCCCCGATTTGGAGACCCACATTTTCACAACACCCTCCACATTTCATGGAACCACCATTGGAAATCATGATTTGGAAATTGTTGACAACATGGATGTAGCAATGAGTTTCTTGGGCAATGCAACGATGAATAAAATTATGGGTTCTTCCACTATCAACCAGAATGATAACCTTCTGATGCTTGATGTAACTGATTAACTTGAGGGTTTGGGGAGCGGAGAAGCCAGTGAGAGCATTGAGGGAAATGATGGGTTCTACTTCGGGAGGGTCTGAGGGAGGGGTTATGTCAGTGATTTTAGGTGAATTTGAGACAAGGGGAGTTTCAACATCCTCTTCCGAAATATCCTCAGAGATGGCCATAAAAATATTTTGTTCCTTACACTTGTGGCCCGGGAAATATTTTTCATCACAATTATAACAAAGGCCTTTGAGTTGGCGTTCAACCATTTCATCCCTGGTCAATTTTTTGGATCTTTAATGGGGCAGAGGGAGTAGTGGGAGTGATGGGTTTAGGGCGAGGGATAAAGGAGGGTTTTTGGTTTTGAGAGGATACAACCTGTTGTGATTATTTATCTCTTTTAGTAATTTGGTTTTTGGTTTATTATTTATTAGTGAGCTTGGTGAGATCCGGGATGTTGAGAGAGGCCAAGTATGACATCTGTAGTGGGGGTGGAGGGATAGTTCCTGCCATAGTGTGTTGTGAACCTGATCCTTGATGAGGACTAGGTGGGTTGGTGCTCCCTCCTTGAGAGGAAGTGGGTCCTCCGCTTCCATGTAAAGGAGAGCTAGAGGATGGAT
>ML796313.1:429861-450112 GCA_009831015.1 Picea engelmannii | reverse complement strand
GACAGCTGTATGGTAAAAGGTTAGAAAGAAAACAACTAAGCTACTAACAAGAATTAAACAAAAACTAAATAAAACTATGAGCATGGAAATAAAAATAAAAACAAATAACAATGGACCAATATCACCAATGTATTAGTTGGTCTAATAAATGAAATCCAAAGATACACAATGGAGAAAGAGGACTTGGGTCCTTTCCCTCTCCAATGGAAGGCTCTTGAGGCCCTCAACTGATTTGCTCTCCTTACAAGAAAAGATGAAATGTGGATGAAAGAACTCCAAGCTTATTCACACAAGAGAGGGGTGAATAGATTATGAAATGCAGATTACAATATGTATTACTAAAGAAGGGGTCTCTAGCAATCTCAGCAGCATAACAGTATGAAGAATTCCTTGAAGAAATGATGGTCATTCATGGATTTTTATAGCCAAGCATTGAGCTATTATGCAACCTCTTTTGAATGTGAAAAGGGGCTCTTTAGGGCACAATTAGGTCTTTGACCAGCCTCCCCACGTAGATTGAGCTCAGATTTGATGTCAAAACGACTTGGGAGCCGATCCATTAGTGGTTGGGAGGCCGACCAGCTTCATAAATGCGCCGTTTGGTAGGCGCGCGGGTTTTGCACCCCACAGCCGCGCATATGCACCCAAAATACGAATATGTTGCGCGCGCGCACGTGCGCCCAGTGGGTGCATCGTGCTTTTTAATTTTTTGGCCATTTTTGCATAGTTTTGACCCTTTTGCTGTGTTGTGGAGTTAATCCTTGTGCCATGAATGACTATTTTTCTGTGTTGACGATGCAGAGTTCTTGTCTCCCTGTGCAGACGAAATTTCAGTGATAACAGTAGCCTCCACCCAACTTGAGGGTTGAGCCATGAGGACATGGGCCTGAATCTCCTCCTTGAGGCCACTGATAAAACACTCTTGAAAGAAAGCATCAGTCACTCCCTCTGTTCTAAAATCCAGGTGCTCAAAGGCAGCTATGAAGTCTTCTACTATTCCATATTGTTTCAAATTTGTCAAACAACCCAAATGGTTGGTGTCTGTGTCAAAGTGTTCATAAAGCTTAGTCACAAATTGGGTCCAAGCAATATACCCTTGATGGGAAGTTTTTCTCCATTGCCAATGTTCTTGATATAGATGGAGAACACCATACCGAAGTTTGGCCAAGTGATCTGTGATGCTGTATAAAGAGAAATAATGTTCCATTTGGGTTACCCACCCAGTGGGGTCCGAGCCATAAAATTTGGTCACATCCACCCGCCGAAGGCGTAGGTCACGTTGAAAGTGATGGGGATGAAAGGTATGGGAATGGTAGGAATGTTCGCCTTCAGTATTTGGAGGTGCTTCAGAGAAAGGGTCATCTGTAGGGATCTTTAGTTTGGTGCAGAGTGATGCAAAGACAGATTCAAGATGGGTGGTCAGTTCATGTTTGACTTCCTCCATTGAGGACTGGATGGTTGTATTTATGGTTGTATTGATGGATGAATCAATGGAGGCAATAGTAGAGCTGAGTTGTTTCACTTATTTTTGGGTCTCTAGGAAACCATATTGCAAGGTGTTGAAGTGAGTTTTCAAATCTTGGCTACGGGTATGGGCCATGAGGATGGGTGAACTAAAAAGGGGTGGGTGGGGTCAATTTTTTTCTGAAAAATGATATGGATGAATGTGATAAGGGTGAAGAGATGAATCCAATGGAATAGGTCTCAAATAATGGTGAAATAATTTCCATACTTGTTTTTTACACCTGCAGAGTTATACTCCGGTCTGAAGAATACTGTAGTGATGAAATCCCCAAATGCTTAACTAGAAAGAAATGTGTATTTACTTGGAAACCAGAACATAGTTGCGCGGAAATAGATCTGGTCTATTTTATCTTGTTTATGTTTCTGTCCCCCAAGGGTTAGGTATTCAAGGGTTCTACAGACAAGGGTTTTCCTTGTGCTATAACTCTCTGATATATGTGCGGGGTCCAACAGTAGTACTCGGCCCAATATCTCAGGGCACTAACTAAGAAGGATAGCCCATAACCTTATCCGTACTACCCAAATGCCCAGGTACTAGAGAGTATCTTCCCGAGTGATGTTCTCGATGACACTATAGAAGTCCAGCGATCGATAGGTTTATCTTAAGAGGGATTAAGAAAATCTAGGCCGATCTGTACACAGGTGTTGTCTGATGTGCTACCACTTGAAGGGGTACCAACAGGGGTTACAAGGGTGGCCAAAAGATGTGTGCTTAAGGACCACTTTGTATTTCTTGCATGTATGAATCCCTCAACTGTGGGTTTATGTGCTTAACGACATATCTCTGTGGCTTAAAGATGTTGGAATATGTCTCTACCCTAAAAACAATTCCCACAATTTATGCGAAGGAAAGTGCTCTAATACCACTTGCAAGATACCAGATATAATAAATATGCAGAACATAAATAAAATGTTATAAATGGCAGAATAACAGTAATATAACCAACATAATATCCACAATAACACATAAATGATATAAGAACAACAACATAAATAACACTTTGATTCAGAAAGTAATATTCACAGGCCTCTTCGAGGGGGCAACCTCCAGTCGAGCAACACTCCATTACAATAATCTCCAAGCTAGGGTTTTCATACCCTTGATCCTTATTTATACTAAATATGTCTATCAAGAGAAGCATCTAGAGGAAGATCCTTCTAGAAGCGGAAGCTTCTGTTAGGTCTTCTTACATCCGCCTTATTCTATTTTATTGAAATGCCTTATTAATATTGACCTTTATTACATCCAAATATATTGATCTACCTATGTGTGGGTTAGGACCCTAATAGATTCAAAGCTCAAATTCGCTCTATGGGACGATCGAGTGACAACAAAGAAGTCCCTGGGAACCTCACCTTTTCAACTTGTTTATGGGATGGAGGTTGTGTTTCCCACTCAAATCGCTTTACTTGTAGCGAAATTATTTCAAGATCATGAACAAGAGCTAGACCATATGGTTAGAAGAATTCATCAAGTGGTGGAATTTCAACAGATCAGGGAGTAGGGAATGGACATAGATCATAGTCATTAGCAAAAGATCAAGAAGGCCCTTGACAAGAAGGTTAGGAAGGAGGAATTCGAGCTGGGAGATTTGGTGCTTAAGTGGGATGAACCTAGGTAGGATAGGGGAAAACACAACAAGTTTGATTCCCTCTGGATCGGGCCCTTCAAAATATATGAAGTATTCTTAAATAACATGTATAGGTTGCAAGATTTTGAGGGTGAAGAAGGTTTTAATGACCCAGTAAATTGACATTTCCTAAAGAAATGTTTTGTTTGAGCCTTAGATGGATCCTCTATTTTTGCAAATATTGTTTTTCTGTTTATTTTTTACTTAATAAATAACTCCATAGCCCAACAACAAGGCACTGAAACTGCAAGGAGTTCTTAGAGCATCGCAGGGATGACTCTATCCCCCATGGAGCCTAATGTTAGCACCAATTCTTGTAAGGGGGGTGTTTCTCTCCAATTTCAGGCCCATGGTGTAAAATGTGAAGAAATGGGTTTTAAAAACCCATCAAATGCATTTATTCAAAGGTCATAGTCATGAGCGCCCAAGCACAACATTCATAAAATGTCTATTTTCGGGTTAAAAATCAAGCAGATGGGCATTTTTGTTTTTTAGTGGAAAAGATCCATTGATGGAGCAGATCAATGATCATTGGGTAAGACAGAGCCATAGAGTTGCATGAGGTTTAGCACATGGGCTCATCCCTTAGTGACAATGTCCCGAGATGATCATGGTCGTTAGATCCAGTCGTGACACATGGCACCTGATGAAGTCTGGTTGCCATCTCATCTATCACGACTTTGAAATACAAGGGTCGACTCCCTTCCATCCACGATACGTGAGATGCAAAGGAACCTTTGGGTGCAGGCCCATGTTCATAGCACAAGGTCATATGGAAAGGAGGTTGGAGGAAGAGGAGCGAGAACTCCCGGTAGGAGAATCCCCGAAAGCATCGGGATCATTAGTCTTGAAGGACACCTGGCGCCTGATTAAGTCCAGTCTCCATCTTGGCTATTGCGAATTTGAAATACAAGGGTTGACTCCCTTCCATCCACAATATGCGATATGTGAAGGTGCCTTTGGGTGCGGGCCCACGATCATAGCTTAGGGTCGTATGGAAAGGCAGTTGGAGGAAGAGGAGCAAGAACTCTCAGTAGGAGAATCCCTGAAAGGATCGGGACCGTTAGTCTTGAAGGACACCTGGCACCTGATTAAGTCTGGTCGCCATCTTGGCTATTGCGACTTTGAAATACAAGGGTCAACTCTGTCCCATCAACGATATGTGATATGCGAAAGCGCCTTTGGGTGTGGGCCCACAGTCATAGCACAGGGTTGTATGGAGTGGGGACAAAGAAGATGAGGGGCGTGGAGCCAATATGTCCAAGGGAAAATGGATCATGTCCATGGATTTTGAAGCCAGATCTAACCACCGATATGGAGGGCCGTTTCACATTTTTATTCACCAAGGATCCTGGACACTAGAATGGTGGAATCTACCGAAAGGAGAAGTGTCAAATCACCTTTGGAGCGAGGCGCCAGGTCATGGCCATGGGTTACATTGAGGGCGGAGCCAAAATAAAAAGGAGGCTAGCCTCTGAGCCCTGGGAGGCAAGTGCGTGGTCGTTTCTTGTGCTCGAAGTCTTGGCCACTTTCCATGGAGGAAGGCAATTAATGAAAATTGAGTAGGTAGATAAAACATTAGCTCAAGCCATGAATGTAAGGCATGGAGGTTTTGGCAGGTAGTCTGCCCAAGATCGTCTTGTGTGCAGGTTTTCCTAAAAGAGCCATGCTGATCTGATGTCCTCGTCTGACCAGGGGAGTCCGTACATGCTAAATTGGACTTTAATGTCTCAGCTACCCTCCTGCTGCCAAGGGGGCGAATTGCTCTAAGTATATATACTCAGTTTTTGTATTTTTGTAAGGATGGATGGTAGAGAAGAGCTCTTGACTGTAACGTTTTAATAAAGCATTGGTTTTCCTGGCTATGTATCTGCATATGAATTTTTCTTGTTCAATGTAAGGAAACTCTCTTTTTCATTTGGTTTCAATCTCATACTAAAAGGGTTTATGATTAATTGATTCACATGAATTTTCGTGACTGTGTTATGATAAAGGATTTATTATAGCATTGTTATGTCCTTTTAGTGTTTCTGCTTTTGAATATAAGAGGTTATTGTGTTCAAAGTTTTCTTCTACAGGCTGTTGGAAGCTCGATGCCTACAACAGGCCTTCACATTTCCTCATAGAAGTCTTCCTCCTACTCACCCTTATTACAACTTACTGTCTGAAGTTAAACCAAGAGCTCATCTGCTTGTGCATGCCTGGCCTAGTTTCCGAGTTAGAATGATATTGTTCTGAGTTTACTTCCATTCATCACTCTTTATCAACAAATAGCGACATAAAATGATGGGCATCAGGCTTACTCCTGTTGCAATCTAGTAGTGACTTCTAATGCCAACATCGTGGAAGTGGTTTTGTAAAGATGTCTGCCACTTGTTCTTTTGTGCCCACATAATCAACTCTGATGTTCTTTTCTACAACCTATTCCCATAAAAGGTGATACTTGATTAGAATGTGCTTCATCTTGGAGTGCATCACCAGATTCTTTGAGATACTAATGGCACTTGTATTATCCTAATAGATTGGAATGGGCTCATCATACTCAACCTGTATATATGTCAGAGTTTGTTTCATCCAAAGAACCTGTGTACAACATGATGCTGCTGCAATGTACTCTACCTCGACTGGAGATAAGGGTACTGATGATTGTTTCTTTCTTAGCCATGATACTAAAAATTCACCCAAGTAGAATGCTGCTCCATTGGTGCTTCGTCACTCATCAATACAACCTGCCCAATCTGCATCTGTGTAGGAAATAAGTGATAGATCCTTTCCTTTTGGATACCATAATCCAAACTCTTATGTTCCTTTGAGATATATGAAAATCCTCTTCATTACTAATACATGTGATTCCTTTGGTTCTCCTTAGAATCATGCCACCTATCCAACTGCCTACATTACATCTGGTCTGGATGATGTCACATATAGTAGGCTTCCAATCATTGACCTGTATTGCCTTTGATCTATAGACTTCAAATAATCATCTTTGCTCAACTTGCAACTGGTTTTCATGGGAGTGATAACTGGTTCGCAATCTTCCATACCGAACCTTTTTATCATTTCATTGATATAATTGGTGTGAGAAACAAAAATTCCTTGGTTTCTTTGGCGTATATGAAGTCCCAGAAAGAAGGATAGTTCTCCAAGTAATGGAATTTCAAATTCATTATGCATATTTTTTGCAAATTTCTAGCTTAACCTGTCATCATCACTACCAAAAATAATATCATCAACATAAACTTCAATTAATAAAATATTACCTTGACTTACCTTGATGTAGAGGTTGTTGTTTGTACTTCCTTTTCTGAACCCTGCCTGCTACAGATACTTATCCAGTCTAGAGTACCATGCTCTAGGATCCTTTTTTAGACCTGTTGGTATAGGGGCAGACCCAGGGTTCAACGCTACAACAACACACCAACAAATCCCTAACTATCGGCCCTTTCGGCAACACCTACGAAGCAGATAAAGTCTCACTCAAGGTAGAGGCAGGGGTGGTTGCAAGACTTAGGTGTTTGCAACCTTAGCTAGGAAACAAATATGTGATTATAACACTTAATACAACTCTTAGTACCATTAGTCCCTCGATATGCAATCACTATTCACTTCGCTGATAAAAAGCTTCGCAACATTCACACTAATCTATAGTATTTAAGCACTTAGCATATAAATGGATCAAAATGAGCATATCAATCACTAAGCATGACTATCTTGATCAGATATAATATTCTCACATATCATAAGCATAAAATAGAAGTAGATCTATCTAAACATATCAAAACACTTAGCAAATAACATGTGAACACATCAAGACAAAGAACAAAGCACATAACACATTGTTTACGTGGTTCACCCCCACCTTGGGGCTACGTCCACCAAATATTCTTCTTTATTGTATTCAATCAATCAGTTACAAGCACAAAGCCTTCAAAACCCTTACTCCATGTAGGATAGAAGATCTGCACATCTCGCTAGATCCTTCTTCCTTGCATTGCAACACTAAGCCCTCCACAATCTGTTACAAGGACCTGCACTTAGCTCTGCAAGTCTCTTACAGTCATGCACAAAGCACTTACAAACTCTACTCTCACTTAACGTAGATTCACATCACATAGATGCACTATTCTACTCCTTCTTACATTGCCTATCCTTCTATTTATACATACAAAATATGCCTAAACATGGGTAAACCCATGGGACGACATCCCATTCCCATTACATATTCCCAAAAACCCAAAAAGGGGGCTGAGATCCTGTGATATCCACTTCATATTGCACTCCTCCTTCGATAGGTTGTTGAAGTCCCAAAATAGGTCAACATGACCAAGATAATTCTAAAACTTGGTCAAGGGCCAACAGGCCCCCAACACTCACCTGTGACTTGTCCCGAGTCACTATGGTCTGAGAAATTCTACCTCGAATGCCTCGAGCTTGGCTCAAGTTGCTTCAACTTGCTTCTTTACTATGGCCTCTTTTTTGAAAAACTTCTGGATTACTGTGTCGTTCACTAGCCCTTCTAGGCGTTATTCTGCTATGGTGACAACCTGTTCTAACTCTGGTCCTCGAATCTCTACCTCTGTAAAAAGATGGCATGCCTTATCTTTCACATGTTGAATCCATTGAGTAACTTCCATCACTTTTCTTTGAAGCATATGGATCTGCTGCTGAGCTGTGCATTATTCTTGAGACCTCTTCATTCTTTCTACAGTCAACAGGGCCTTCAGCTGCACCTGTAGTGTATCTGTGTGTTGCTTCACTTCCTGGAGCTACGACTCTAGTGTTTGTAACACCGGGTTTGCAGTGCGGTTTTCATATGTTTGGGACCTATAATTACTTAGCTTCTTGCATTCCAATGCAACATATTTTAACCTGTCAACCGCATTGTGGGCAATTTCTTCTCGCTGGTCCCTTACATCCTGCAGGGTCTTGAGTACAATGCATAATTCTAGATCTGCGATGCATTGCTGGAGCTATTGGATCACTTCTTCGAGTTGCACCACCTTCTATGGAACTCTCTCTTTGGCCTTTACGTCGACAACTATCACAGAGCGAAGTTCTTTGTTGACCATTTCCTTAACTTCGAGTTGCTCTGTGAGCAACCGTTCCTTTTCTTTATGCAGCTAGGATTTTTCTTCATCGGATTTTACTTGGAGAGAAAGATTCTCTCATTTTGTAGTACTTTTTTTCTCTTCAAGGACTCCTTATACTTGTGCTAAATTATGGGTGGCTTACGTTGTCTCCTCCTATGCTCATAGAAGGTGATATTCCACTGTATCAATGATTCGGTGGAGTTGAGTTGGCTCATCTCCCAGTTTTGGTGTTTCTGATGGCAGAGCTGCAGTGGAAGCTGTGTGGCTGGGTTGTAGTGCCTGCTATAGTCCTTGAAGTTCAACCTTGATCCAATTGAACACCTCTTCCTACTTAGCTTCTTGTTTCGCTACTGTCTCCAACAAAGCATCGTTTAGTGTTGCGACGATGAAGTCGAAGTCAAATGAGGTGAGGGTGGTCTCAAATTTGGTCCTGGTTCCTTTTGATTTCTTCCTTGAAGAAGGTTTCGGAGGGGAAACCTTCCTTTTCTTCAAGGGATCCTCCTTGTCTCTAGGTGGTGTAACCTCGCCTTTCTTCTATTCAACTTCTGTACCATCTATCTCTCCGCCATCACCTCATTTCTCAAGTGAGATAGAAGAAGTCTTCACCGAGGTACTGCTTACATCTTGAGCTTCTTCATTTTTCTTGGTCTTGCTCGGTCCTGGTGTATCATGCACTACTTCTAGACTGTCAATATCAGATAACTCTATGTTGTCTACTGGGATGAGGAGCTCCACCGACCATTCCTTAGTAATATTTTCTAAGTATTCCTCCGTCATCTTGTAGTATGACTGGAACTATTGTTTATGCTCATCAACGTGCACTGTGATATAGATGAAATGGTGGTCCACGTTGAATTTCATCAAGGGATTGAACCTGCAGAGAGTGTTCGGGCTTATACGAGGCTCAGACTCGATGGCTGTCTTCAGCTGGTTGTAATAAGTGTGGAAGATGAAATTTGATTGCCATTGCTTGTTCATGTCACTGGAGTAACACAGTGTACTGAACTTCACGACCAGAGGTTCAAAGGGCTTGATGTCCAGGAAGGTCACACCTTCTGACATCTCCCATGCGATAAAAGAGATCAAGATGAGAAGCCAACTAATGTGGAACTCATATCCTTGGTCTTGCAGTTCCCTACAGTCCAGTTCCAGTTGGTTTACGAGGTACTTCGCCCAATTTATTTGTAGGCCCTCCGCGCACTTTTCTGTGAGGTCAACTACAAATCCAGTCACTTGGGTGGGTTGGTTCTTGTGAACTAAATTTTTTGCGATCAATTGATAGGCTAGGTGCACTACGCCGCTCTGGATAGAGACTACCTTGTAGCCTCATGTTCCTTTCTTGACATCTCTGTAGGTGTCTTTAATATTCTACGCAAGAGCATGATCCATGGTTTTCCTAGGATAGAAATCCTATGAGTTAGGGCCTTGCATGCTTAGCCCTATGATTCGATTGATCAATGTCGTATCCACTATGATATGGTGGTTCAACCACAAATATCCACCATGGTAGCAAGACAACAAAAACTTGATGCATGCATTCACTTCTTGGTGCCTAGCTAAGTGAGGAATCTTCATGACATTGAGTAGTGTGGACTACGCGAGGTTCATGGTCCATGACTAGGGGAGGATCTTTGAGTTATTTCCCTTGGTTCTGGTTAGATACTTGTGCGGGGTAAGCATGTTGTACTCCTTCATGTTGCCAAGGTTGAAGTCACTAAACTTCAATGCTACAATCTTATCTTGGTCTACGTGCACTGCACGTATCCCTTTCGACAGGTACGCAGTGACCAAAGCATACTCAAATTCTCTGGGCACACTGTCATGATTTATCACACCGCTCAGAGGGGGTATATAGGTGGGTAATATGGTCGGGATTAACTTAGCATTCATGAGATCATCCTTATGCTTAGTTCAATTTTCATCCACTGGCCGGGATGGAACGGCTCGAGCAGTGGATGGAGAGGCCGACAATCCTCTCATCGAAGATTCTTGTACACCTGTAGACACTCCTCTCTCTGACATGACTCTTTCGGTCATTAAGTCGAGGAGAACTTCCATTACTGATTCTTCAACTGTGGTGATCTTGTCAGACATACACACACGGGATTAAAATTATCGAGGTCATGATGATCTTAGATACGACACTAAAAAAAACAAAAATAGTGCAATGATCACTGTATACAATTCTCTTAGTTTGCGAGCTTCAAATTCTAAGTTAGAAAAAGTGTTCTCCATTCATGGAGTGACGGGATAAGTAGGCAACTCAGCAACGGTTCTCTTGCAATGGTTATGAGCCTCCATTAACTCTTTTTTGATCCATTATGGCGTAGTCTAATGGTCTGTTGATGGGCGAAATTGACCGTCCGTCAATTGGAAGAGTGGATCCAGTCCGGGGTTGTCTAAATAACCCAAGCTATTTGGGATAACCCACCCTGACAGGTTTAGCGGCTCCGTTGGCCGATCTATGGTCCTAAGAAAACAAAAAGAAAACTACTCTAAATTAACTAATCTAAATGAAAAATAATAATTAAAACAAACTAATAAACTAATCTAACTATTATATATACAATCTACTATCTAATACTATAATAAATCTACGAATTTAAACATCTAACTACTAACATAAATAAATCTTATTCGCAAATGTACAATATTTACAAATTACAGATATAAATGAAAACCTGCAAAACTCATTGGTAATCTGTCCTAAGACAGCGAGACTAATTTTTTTTTTTTTTTTTTTATAATTTTATGAAAAAGAAATAAACTGAAAACTATCTAAACTAAGCAACTAAACTAATTACTCTAAGTACAAATCTAAAATAATATATTTATCTAAGCTACTTATATTATACTAACTAATTAACTATTAAATACTAAATAACAAACTGACCTGAAGTAACGCTTCAGGTTTGTCCTGTGTAAGATGGTCGATTCAGCTGTTTGATGGGAGGAAACCCACATCAATCCTCTGCCAGCCTCTAGTAAACAGTAAGCAACAGTTCTCTTTTGAATATCGATAACAGAACAAACAAGACATAAAAGTTACAACAATCTTATGATTTACAAATCTTCACAGTTAGATAAATCTGCATGCAAAGATCTATACAAAATGATTCAATTAACAAAGAATAGAAATATGTCATTCATTAACTGAAACAAAGTAATTGTTGTACTTTAAAAATAGGAGAGATCAGATACAGACAACATATAAATCAAATCCCATCAACATACAAAGAATTATGATAGCTAAAGTAGTCGATAATTAATTTCCAACTGATATGCAAAAACTAGAAACAAAAGTTTGATATATTGAAAGCGAAAGCTGTTACAAGACATCAAATTTCGTCTCAGTCTGAATCATAAATCCATAGTATGGTTCTCCCACAGTGAGGATGATGATGCTTATTACAAAAAATAACAAGTATTTAAAGACCTCCCACAGGGTAAAACATCCCTGTGGGAATCATCAAAACAGTTTACAAAAAATCTGGGATGATATCCCAAGTCTGACTAAACTAACAACCTAAAATAAAAAATATATCACACAAATATCTCCTAGACTTCCACAGCATGCCCAATTGATTATTGCAATTCGAATGCACCTGAAAGAGGACAAAAATGGACAAGTTAAGAGGATATTTTGTTGATAAAATTGATAAAAATCTAATTCTAAAGACTAGCTACAGAATCTTGCGATTCTGTAGCTGGTCTAAATCAAACACAGAATCGTATTAAAAATCAATTCGAATCTTAAAAAACATATTCAAACTATAAAAATATTTGATTTCTAAAAGCATCATTCAAATCGACACTTGTATGCAAATTGAACAAACTAAATCAAATGATAACAAAGATGGATGCACTCTGTTTAATTCATTATCACCAATTCGGGTATACAGAATCGTATTGGATAACCGAAAAATAATGAAATCGTTTTCATAACCAATTGAAATCCACACAAATAGTTTCTTCAACTATCCACAAGATCACTATCGTATCCAAACGAAACCAACAGGATCATTTTCAAATTGATATAACTGTATTAAACATATACAAACGACCCAGGCTATTAGCAAATCAAATCAAACTGGTATGTAAATTTTCATAGATGAAATCGTAATAGGATATGTGGGATTTGTCAAATGTTCTTTATTGCCAATTGGGGACAGAAAAAATCGATTGACAGTCAACGAAATCATCACTTGAATCAATTTCAAAGAGAACTATTAGCCGATTTTTTCATATGAATTCAACAAAGAAAAAATATGTCGATATGAACTTAACAAAATCTTTTTTGAAAATCAAAACCAACAGAGCAGCATCAAATCGATTTTTCGATACCAATCCAACTCATACAAACAATAGTGTTAACTCAAAACATGCATCAATCAAATCAAAATGAATCGAAACAGTTTGGGTCAGATACTAACGTTACAAATCCACGATTATAGTAAGTAGATCTTTTGCATAGGTCAAAGATAATCAAAATCCAAACGAGAATAATGATTCGATGCAGAACAGAGTCGTTTTGAGTTTATTAGGAGAAAATGAAACTAATTAAAATCAAACCAAATTGACTATCAAACAGAGTTGAATCACAAACAAACCAAACCGAATCAAAACCAATGAATTTCTTATACTAAACTGGGAACGACAAAATCGCATAACCAAATCATATTTTCATTTAATTTTAGAAAAATAAATGTACTGTACGAGATTCATAGCATAACCATTTTTGATAATTAAACTATGAAAGAATCATTTCAAATAATGAACAGAACTAACCGTAACCCAAAAATCAATTCATTATATTAATTCAAGCCATTCCTGAAATGAAATTAAAATTGAAAATCATACCTGGACAATATGAAATGGCTTCGATTATGATAGTTTGGAATTGACGAAGGCTGTAGCCGATTATACATTCTTAAATACGATCGAACCAGTGGTTTTCTGCTTCTTTTCATTAGCTCGAAGCTTGTCCCTTTCTCTTGTCAACAATGTAACTTGGTTTTCCAATGATTTGATTTTCGACTGTAATAAGGGAACGTTGGTATAGTAGTGCTCCAACCATGCATTACATTGGTTACATGATGTCTGTTCAGGCTTCAAAATGACATTCGAGGGTTTGTTCAGATCACCAAGGGTTTCATTAGGTAGCTTGATCCATGGGTAGCTAGGATTGTTCTTTAGGCAAGGGGGTAAATTAGAAACAAAGTCATAGGGTGTCTCGGAGCACAGACCATGGGAATAAGGGTACTCACTATCTAGGAAGCACTTGATATCAGAGTCTTAATCTTCATTGAGGACAATGGGCTTTTGATCAACACTAGGTTTAGGTTTATTACGGGCAAGTCTCGATATCAATCGAGCATTATTTTTACCTTTGCCGTTGATAGTAGGGTTACCCTTGACTTTCTTGCTCACAGGATTTTTAACAGCCTCAACCTTGTCTGTTATGATGTCGGATAGGTCGATATCAGGGCAGACTGAGGGTTTGGGAGAGGGTAGAAGGTCTTGAAAAGGCACGGGTGGCCCGACCTTAGTCTCACTGACCACAGACTTGTCGATTTGGACATACTCTGAATCAACAAAGCCATTTCTAGACAAGAAATCTTGCCATTTATCGCCATGGAGGTTTAAATTATGAACGACGATGA
Organism: Picea engelmannii; assembly: GCA_009831015.1. Classification (NCBI taxonomy): domain Eukaryota; kingdom Viridiplantae; phylum Streptophyta; class Pinopsida; order Pinales; family Pinaceae; genus Picea; species Picea engelmannii. Next base: position 436,204 of record ML796313.1, on the reverse strand, counting down.
GTCTAATCAATCCATGGTGAAATAAGCTACTGTCAACCTTCTTGCGTTTGAACCTCTTAGCCATTTTTTAAAGACTACGCTGGAAATAAAATGTCATGTTCAATGGATAACCCATGAAATTCATTAACAGTCGAAGGTGATAAAGAAAAACCAATCCATACCGACCCTCATAGGTCACAAATTGTTTAACCATTATCAAAAGATCGTGCCACCTGGGTTTAAGCGTGGAAATAGGCATACCTTTGTCACAGGATGTGACTTTTCATGATACTAATAGAAAAGGCCATGGCACCTCGTCGACTTTAGAGTTTTTAAACCATCACTGACCCGTGGCTGCCAGTCCTATGGCAGAGCTTATGAACTCTTCATTCAGCTCAAGATGAATGTCACCTACTTTATCCCTACACCCATCAAAGGTAAGGGTGAATTGTTGTGCAACAAACATATTGAAACCCTCGAACCTCTATACAAATGTGAGCCAACCACTATCCTCTAAATCCTTATGGGCGTTATGGAACAGTAGCAGGGCTTGACTACCATTCAGCTCTATTCGCACCACCAGTGCCATAGACAGGAGAAGACAGTGAGCAATGTGAACAAGCCAAGGTTTGAATCACAGCATACACAGGGGAAAAATGCTCATAGGCTTACCCGAAACTAGCAGAGGTGAAACATGGATAGGGGGAAAGAGATTAATGACATATCGTGCGAAGGTGGTGGAGATATTTTGGCCCATGCACAATAGTCATATCCACAGTACAACCTCCAGTGCTTATAACTTTTTCAAATGACCATGCATATGTGTTAACAATTATGCCATTCAATCAACCAATGAAATCAATGGTAAGTGGATTAATCATTCACGCGAGCAATAGTTATACCATAGTTTTAAAACCAAACAAATGAATCGAAACCAATACTAAGTGTTGTATGAAATGATTCATACCAAGGGTTTAACCATAACACCAATGATTTTTTATATAACCAATGTGCCAAGTGAATTGATCAAATAACATGTAAATCCAATCACCAATGCATCACAAACTCAATCACTCATGAAACGAAATTACATAATCAATCAAAGAATGTCAAATGAGTACAGATCAAAAGGTCTTGCCAATTGTATAATGATAAGTAAAATGTAAACACAATGGGCATATCGACAAGATAACGACAATTCAGTGATGATTTTAATGCGAATTCGAAAACCAAGTTTTCACGCTTGCAGTCCTGAAAACAAGAACGAAGGTAAGTGTGCAAATAGTGCAAAAAATAAAAGTGTCATTTTATTTCAGAATTGCGACGAAAAATTAAGGTTTGCAAAACACTAGTGTAGGCAGCTTATAAGGATAGTAGAAAAATGTGAATTGGTTGCCAACAATGGTGACACACTAGTAGAAGCAGTTATCTCTGCCAAAAGAACAAACTCATATTAGGATAACGAGAAAAATTCTAACTCAAAAATAACAACCAGAAAATCGTGTAAACATCATCATTAACCAATATTCCTGCAGTGTTTAAAGGATGAGAACTAATAACAGTCTCAAGACAGGCGAGTTGCGATATTAAAGATAAAATCTCCAATACTGTTGATAGAGTCACTGCTGCCAGTAGGCATCCATAGCCTCGACAGGGTTTCCATTTAACCCACTCTAACATCTGTATCCTGCCAAGAAGTTCTAGATCAGAATAAAGGACATTTTATGGTTAAGAGGTTTCTTATTTGCAAATTTTCATATACCCGACATTGCTTCGCTACCAGAAGGCCTGTTCAGTACCCCAATGAAGTTGTCTTGGCGTCATGCATGCATTTACCCTCTACCAGCAGACCTGTTCAGCATCCCGGTGGGTTTACAAGCACTTCCCACAGCTCTATTAATGATTTATTTTGTTTTGTTTTTTCAAAGATATATGGTTGAGCGGGGTGACGCTGAAAATTATGATATTTTAACATATTGTTTTCAGACCTCAGCGGAATTTTTTAGAAGTGTCCTTTATTAAGATCCAAAGATGTTTCGCTTACAAAACCAACTTCCTAAGGCGAGGAGACATCTTCTGAGTCATTCCCTTAAGGAATAGGGACAACGTAAAGAGATAATGGATGATCCCAACAAGATTATGTTAGAGATTGAAATCAGTTAACTTCTTTCAAACGAAAAACTTTTGCCAATCACAGATGTAAATTTCAGAAGTATACAATTGATGTTTATACAATTTTATTAGCAGTTATTTCAGTGAAGGAATTTTCTGTTTTCTTTGTCTGAATATCTCAGTATACAGGTATGTGTATTTCCAAAAACACAAGCTGATAAACTCAAAGGAGAAATCAAAAACAAAAAAAAAGCAAAAGAAAAAGAAAAAAAGAAAAATATGTACATAATATACAAGGGTTGTCCTCAAGCAAAGTATCTTTTCAAGGCTTGGCCATTCACCGGATAGGTGTCAGGCTGCCCCTCAAGATTCTTCAATTGGAAAGAACTGGGACCCAACTTCTCGGAAATTAAAAACGGTCCAAGCCATAAGTTTTGAAATTTCGTTTGCTCTCCCTTTCCCTCATGTGGTTTGTCCCATTTCAAGACGAGGTCACCTACTTCGAAATTCCTATCAGAAGCAGAATTAGAATCGAACTAGATTTTAACCAATATTTGATGCTGATCTAACTTACATTTAGCTTGGGCTCTTACCTCTTCTAGCTTCATCAAAGCGTTAATTCGGTTTTCCAAAGGGGGACAATCTTCTTCTTGAATTTTGTGCAATAACTGTAGTGAAGGAAGAAGAATGTGTGGGGGCAGAATTGCATCTCCGCCATAAATGAGAAAAAAGGGGGAGTTACCTACAACAACTTTTGGCATTACCCTATCAGCCCAAAGTGCGTTTAACAGTGCATTGTGCCAATTTTTGTGATTTTTAGCCACCTTTCTCTTGATGATTTTAATCAAGTTCTTATTTGTTGATTTTGCCAATCCGTTGCCCTGAGGGTAATAGCTAGTAGAATACTTCAATTTAATTCCTTTTTCAAAAGAGAACTCACTCATATCAAGAGAGGAAAAGTAAGAAGCGTTGTCGAATACTAAACAGTCAGGGATACCAAAACGAGTGATAATATTTGAATTTAGAAAGGCGATTACCTGACTGGTGTTGACAGTTCTTAACGCGACAGCTTGAGACCACCGGGTAAAGTAATCTGTGGTTGTGATGATGAAATTATGATGTTGTGAGGATGGGGGGTTGATCGGACCTATGATGTCAAGGCCCCACTGCTAAAAAGGAGAGTCTACTGAAACGAGTTGCAAAGGAAAGGCTGGTTTTTGTAACCGCCCTGATGCTTTTTGGCAAATGATACACTTATGACACAAAGCATGGGCGTCTCTAAGAAGTGTGGGCCAGTAATAACCGGCTCTTAAGACCTTATGGGTAGTGGTTTCAACCAAAATGACCACCAGCTTCTCCTGCATGTAACTCTAGCAAGACTTTTTCTGCTTCGTCTTTCTCACGACAACGCATCAGTACGCCGTCAAAACTTTAACGAAACATGATACCATTAACCAGATTAAAGGAGACAAACTTTAATCTCAATGATATTCTTTTAGTGGGATCCAGGTGACAGGGTGTTGAACCATGTTCAAGACAGAATCTTATATCATCATACCAAGGACTGACAGAGTTTTGTGTGCAACAGATTGCATTTTGATCGTGTTGTCCTAGGTTTGACGTATCGCTTTCTTCTTGCTGTCTTGCTACTGAATCAACAACTAAATTGCATAACCCTTGGCCTCTCACTATTTGAGTTGGGGTGATTTCTAAGTCATACTCCTGCAAGGAGGTGACCCAGTTAGCCCTCTTTTCTCCTAGTTCCTTCTGCACTAACAGGTTTCTGATGGCTGGGTAAGGGACAATAACTTTTGTCCTTGATTTCAAAAGATAAGACCGGAAATGCTCGACTTCTTTGAAAACAACGTAGGCTTGCTGATATACCACTGGGTAGTTAAGTTCAATGCCTTTGAAAGAAGAGCTCATAAAGGTGATGGGTACTTCATTGTTTTCGACGTTCTTTTGAGTTAGGACGACGACATAGGAGCGGTCAGAAGCAAAAGTGTAGAGTGTAAAGTCTTGAGAAAAGTCGGGGCTCATGGGAGACGGAGCGTCTATTATGGCCTTCTTTATTGCATTAAAAGCTTGATTCTCTAGGGGTCCCTAGTGATAATAGGTGTCTTTCTTAATTAAATTCTCTAAAGGCCTGACCATTTCGGAGAAACTGGGGACGAATCTCCTCACGAAGTTAATCTGGCCTAAGAAAGACTGCATAGATTTTTTTGGATGTAGGAGGGGGAAGTTTCACAATGACTTGAGTCCTTTCAGGGTCGATAATCATCCCTTCTCTTGACATAATAAATCCCAAGAGTTTACCCTGTTCTATTGCAAAGATGGATTTTTTAGGATTCAAAGAGATGTTGTATTTATGACATCGTTGTAGAACGGCTCGTAAATGAGCTAGATGATCGGTTTTGTTTTTAGAGAATACGGTAACATCATCTAAGTAAACTATGATGGACTGATTGATTAAGCCTCGGAAAGAAATTTCCATTGCTCTTTGGAAAGTGGCACCAACATTAATCAATCCAAAGGGCATTTTTCGATAAGTGTAGGTGCCCCATGGGGTACGGAAGGTAATTTTAAGTTGGTCTGGTGGAGACATCAGGACTTGGTTGTACCCCAAGAAACCATCTAGTAAGGATAGCCTCTCAGAACCAGATACCTATTGAAGGATTTGTTCCATGGGTGGGAGAGGGTAGTTGTCTTTATCAGACATTCTATTAAGGTTTCAGAAATCGACCCAGAGTCGAATTTCCCCACTTTTCTTCCGGACAGGGACAAGGTTAGAAACCCATTGAGTGTGCTTGACTGTAAAAATTATCTTAGCATTTAGAAGCTTATTCAATTATTTTTTAACGGTTGGTTCAAGATTAGGGTGCATTTTTCTTAATTTTTGTTGGAAGGGTAAGGTTTGGGGTTTCATAGGAATAACATGTTGTATGATGTTAGGGTCGAAAGTTTTAAGGTCATCATACGTCCATGCAAAGACATCTTTAAATTCTTTGAAAAATTTAATAAATGAAACTTTTTCTTGTTCAGAACATCCTACCCCTAGATTAATGCACTACGGATTGTCCTTAGTTCCTAAGTTTACTTTTTCATATGATAATGAGGAACTATTGGTTTTATAGTTGACCGTTTTTTTTGAATTTATCTTGAAGATCATAAAATTTCTCTAATCTAACTACAGATTTAGGGATCGAGTTTACCATGTCGGATGAAGATTCAGGAGTTCTCGGATCTAGTATTACCGTGAAATCACGCAAATTTTCGTCGTGTGTGTGTTCGTCTATCACCGCACCTTGAAAAGTTTCTTCCATGTGCAGAAAGTTAATAATCTACTGATTGTCGTAAAAGACTCTCCAGTTCATGATGTTGTCGGGAACGGATGGTCGGAACAACAGTTTGACGGAGAATGCATCTGGGGAAAAGCCTTCTGCAGGAAAGAGTTTAGAAGCTACGTTAGCTAATACATCTACTTCAGAGTTATTCAATCTAGGAATAGAATTTATATTGAAAGTGTTATCTCTCCAGGAAACTCTCCTAGGTTGTAAGTTGGAGATGCCTGGTAACTAACTCTTTTTTGAAGCAATTTTTTAAATAATTGAAATGGGTTGTGGATCAAGGTGAATGACTAGAGGCTGGACCGTGTTTCAAGACTGTCTAGAGATACAAAATATCACAAGGCTTTCTAGAACCGTGGTCAGATCAAGTTTGATTAAATGGGGGAAAGAATACAGCTATTGAACCAGATTATGTTTCGTACCAACAAACACAATGGGTCTAACAACCGAGAAATAGCTTATGATAATCAACTAAAACAATTAAATCAATGAGATGACAGTCATTGCAAATTGAATGAGTTTAAACAAAGGGACATCCACTCATAAGCTATAAAAGACAAGAAGAGAAAATCTGACACAGAACTGAAAGAAGCTTGCAGTTTTTCATAAAATAAGAATAAGTCTGTGTGTTACAGGGGAAGCATCATAGTACTCAAAAATTGAACCCTTTGTTTGATATCAAAACAGGCATTTATATCCCTTACAAGACAGTCTACAGATTCTAAAAACCTCGATCTGTTGAGTTAACTAAAACAACAATGTAAAAAGATAGGGAATGATCCCTCAAATCAAGGAAATGACAATGTGTTGATCCCCTTTCTCATGCTTGATAGTTGGTGAAGTGTAGTTAGCCTCCCAAGGCTCGGTGGCTTTGATTTGGTGCATGGCAGAATCGATCCCTAGAA
>ML796313.1:342625-379310 GCA_009831015.1 Picea engelmannii | reverse complement strand
GCGGAGCATGTGTCAGGGACTATTTCAAAGCTTCGAAGGCTTTGTTTGTGATGGTATCCCATATGAACTTAGACCCCTTTTTGAGAAGTCACGTAAATCCAAGAGTTATCTCAGCATAGTTTGGGATGAAACGACGAAGAAAGTTTTCTTTCCCTTGAAAACTTTGTAACTGGAGAAGTGTAGAAGGAGGAGGGAGATTGAGAATCACCTTGACCTTCAAAGGATCTACTCTGATCCCTTGATGTGAAACAATAAATCCTAGAAGTCGGCCAGATTCTATGCAGAAAATGCATTTGAGAGGATTCAAGCGTATATGGTAAAACCAATAGCGGAGGAAAATGGCTCGGAGGTGGATTGGATGATTGACCCGACACATGGAATGAGAAGGTAAGTAATCAAGATATGGTTGCACGATGTGCTTGATATCATGGAAGGCATAAGACATAGCGCGTTGAAAAGTTTCTCCAACATTCTTTAGACCGAAAGGAAGTTTTTGATAGGCGAAAGTGCCCCAAGGACAAATGAAAGAAGTTTTGTGTTGATCCTCAGGAACAATATTGATTTGATTATATCTAGAGAAACCATCCATCAGAGAGAAGATTTCACTTCCGGCACAATCGTTGACAATCTGATCGACGAAGGGGGTAGGAAAGTTGTCTTTAGGACAAGCTTTGTTAATATCCCTATAATCAATGCATACGCAGATTGTGCCTTGTTTCTTGTTGATTGGGACAAGATTGGAAACCCAGTCAGTGAGGGCCACTGGGTAAATAAAGTCAGCTTTGAGAAGTTTCTCAACTTCAAGTTTAATAACTGCCGCTTTACATGGGTGAACTAGACTAAGGCATTGCCAGACAGGTTTAGCGTCTGGGTATGTCTTAATCTCATGTATCACAATGTCAGGGTCGATACCCGATATTTCTTCATAGCTCCAGGCGAAGACGTCATGAAACTCTTTGAAAAGTGACGTGTAGGTGACGATTTCATCAGGGGAACACGAAGCTCCGATATGCACATTTTCGACAATTCTAGGTTTGATGGATATGTCGAGAGGAATAGTGGGTGAGATATTGCTTAAGTTCCCTTCGAAAAACACATCGTGTGTGGACTCAGGAATGGTTTAAATGATGACAACGGTCAAAGGGGTCGAGATCCGTTGGTATCTCTCGATGGTGTGTTGTTCCAGGAAGAGGATGGAACGATGATGGCCATCATTCTAGGGGGTGTCTTCCATGACAGACATAATCGTCTCATCCATGGTAAAAATGACGCGAAAAGGATCTGAAGATAAATCACCAAGAGAGGGGGTAGAAGGGGTCATCTATTGAATGGATTGATAGGTGTATTCGACCGGACTTAAGAGCATTTCATCACCATAACAAAGATGATCGTCGGATTCGGGTACCACCCACGGGTCGTGAGACGCAGGGGTTCCATGAATCGAGGTGGAGATCATGTTGATTGAAGCAATATATGAGTGGGGAACATAGGGTGGTTGAATGGGGAAGGTACCCATTAACGAAGAGTCTTTGAGAAGACCTACACCGACGTTTTTGTAGCTGGGGGGGGTTTTGGCGATGAACGGTATGTTGCTAGTACGTGTATATGAGTTAAGGAAGGCTAATTGGTCGACGATAATTACCTTTCCTTGATGTGGGAAATGTACAACATGAAAAAGAGTCGACACAACTACGCACATGGAATCGATCCAACTATGACCAAGCAGAAGATTGTAATTGAGAGGAGCATCAAATACTTCCACTTTGACTTGGACTGTTTTTCCTTCCAGCGTGATTGGCAATGAAGGAAGGACACCATAAGGCTTAAAACTGGAGCCATTGAAGGCTTTGAGTGTGTTGTGGGATTCAGTCAAATAGGGAGATTCAATGGCTTTCCAGCAGGTAATAAACATGACACACGTTGAGGCACCCTCGTCGATAATGGTTCTACAAATGTTTTTGTTGGAGACAATCACTTGGATTTGGAATGCTAGTTGAGGGGGTAACCTTGGAATGTGATCTTCCAAGTAAAAAATTATTAAATTCATATTTGTCAGGTTTATTCCACTGATAGCTTTCAACAATGCCTTCCGTTGTGTGGGACAACTTTGAAGGACTTCGAGGGCTGATATCATGGAAGGCGCTTGGGCCAGATCTTCAACAATGTTTTAGTTCTGGGTAGCATGAGCATGAGGATTGAAATCCAATTTTGGAACAACGCCCTTTGGAGGGGGGCGAAGAACTGTATCAAGGCTCGGTCATTCGATATGAAGAGGACCATTGGTAAGTGGAGTCAAGGGAGATGGTTGGACCACTGAAGGAGGTATAACATCAAACTTCTCCTAAGAGGGAGAATAATCTTTGGCTTGAGTGGTAAGTGCAATGTCATTCTTCTTTGAATCGCCAATACACATTAAAACATAGGATGCAGTGGAAGGGGAAGGTTGGTCATGAATGACCAATTGGGCTTGTTGTTGAGAGGGGAAGGGTTGGGACAAAATGACTGGAGTGGGTGGTTTCGGGGCCCCTTGAAGGAACTTAGTAACCTCGACGCATCGTGGAAAATCCTTCATGTAGTGATCATCGCCACATATAAGACAAGGGTATCGAGGTTTGCGCTTATCCCTATCGTCAACTGGTGGATTTTTGGTTCTCTCTGATTGCAAAGTATTTTTTTCCTCCTTATTCTTACCCTTTCCCTTTTTGGATTTTTTTTTACCGGTGGGGGTAGATTGAGTCGCATTTACCTCAGAAGTCTTGTCTGTGGGAGGGGTATGAGACAGAGCATTTTGAACATTAGAAGAAATGGGTTTGGGGTTGGTGCTTGAGGTAGAATGTGGTTGGGCATGGAAAGTGCCAATCACACCGTTGACTGCATGAGAAGCAGCTGGAGTAGTTGAAGTGGCGGAAGTGGAAGGACGAGGTGCATCAGGGAGTAAGCCGTAAAGAGTACTCGTTTGTGAGTAAACGAGGTCAAGGTATTGAGCATGACTTATGGCCTATTCTTCCATGACAACTCCACCCATGGCGATGTCACAATTGATGTCATTCAAAAATGATTTTGTGAACCACTCTGCCAACAATTGATCGAGAAGTTCGAGTTTGATGAGATGTCGTCTCCGTCGCCACTCATGAATGTGATTGAATATATGAGTGGCGTTGTTTTGTTTGAAAGAACTAAAAATTTCAATCCCCATTTAATAATGGATCGGTAACTGGTAGTGGGTGAGGAAATACATAGCTAGGGTGTTGAAGTCAGTGAAGAAACCTCGTGGTAATTCTATATACCACTTCGCAGCAGAACCTGTGAGAGTTCTTTGAAAAATACGTAAACATATAGAGCCATCCATCAAGGAGATGGATGAGCACCAGAGGTGAAAAGTCATGACGTGATTGTTCAGGTCCTCTCCCACTTTTCCATTGAATTTAGTGATGTCATATGGTATCTTGGCTAGTATAGCGGGCCATTGGAGAGAGTGACAGATTGGATCATTTAAAATCCTCGACAGATCTGGAAGGTCCAAAGTGGTCAAAAAGGGAAACTGTCGATTCACATGCAGGTATTCGTGCCTTTGGGGAGGAATCCCATTAGAAAACTAGTAGGACCATAAGAAGTCTGCATATAATGTGAAGACCCAGGTAGATTCGGTGGTTGTTGTGGAGGAAAGTAGCTCATGGGATTGTATCCTTGAACTGGGATGTGAGTTTGAGCATTTGAACCCTAAATAGGATTGGACGTACCTAGATATGGTTGGCCTATACTAGGGGGTATAATGGATGTAGCTGGAATTTGTTTCCCCCCAGTCGATTGAGGATTATGTTGTATCAGATGGTTCCAATACTGGGCCAAGTATGGAGGTATGTTTTGTCCATAGGGTGGGGTCAGTGGAGGTTTTCCTCCAATTGGGGGTTGAGTTCCAATTGGGGGTTGTGTTCCAATGGGGATTTGTGTTCCAATATAAATTTTCCCTACAAGGGGGGGTTGAGTCAAACCTCCTTGGTGAAATTGTCCACCAATAGGAATTGGTAATTTGGTGTGAACGACGGAATGGTGCCACTAGGATTAGTGCTGCCGATAGAGGATGGAAAAGGTCCTCCGAAAGGGGGTTGAGGAAGTGTCAGAATGAAGCTGGGAGGAGAGTGCCCAGAATAAGAGGGACCACCAGGAGTTCCAGATGGGGTTTGTGTAGGAGTGGTAATAGAAGCATTCAATGCACGGTATCTGGGTGGAAGCGTCGAGGTGACACTGGGTGAGAGCGGTGTGCCAATGGGGGCTTGAGTAGCTGCTATAATCCCGATGTGAATACTCGTAGTATCTTTGTAATGGACCATTTCTAAAGGGAGGGTCAAGATGTGGTCATCTCGTGGAGCTTCTGTACCAGGAAAATAATAAGCAGTAGTAAAAGGTATTGCGTCTGGGTCAGAGGTTTCGGTGAACGCAAGTGAGATAGTGATTTCAACGCCTGCTCCTGAAACAAAGAGATCCCTTCTAAAAACTCCAGTAGACCAAAAAGGATCTTGGCCCTCAGGTCCTAAAAAAGGTCCAGTCAGTGATCTAGAAGACAAAACAACTAAGTCTCTAGAAGAATTCACTCGGATAATACGTCTCTCAGAATCGGGGTGAAGTTGAAATTCCTCTCAAGAAATGGTAATTCAAAACCGTTCTAGAGAGTCAGTTCTTTCCACTTGTGGAGTGCTGACGTCTTGGACTTCACTCTATTGAGGAGATCCCTCTGGTGAGCTTGTAGGCAGGGGTTGAGAACCTTCCATATTTTCTGGAGGTAAGCGCTGCATTCTACGTGAACGACGTGGAGGGTCTTATTGTGAACGAGTTACAAACTTATGAAGAAAATCTTGTGGTCAACTTGGGTAAACAAACAACATGCGCTAGTAAACAAAATCTAGGAAACAAAACCAAGCAAACAAGACCTTCTAATTCCAAAGTCACTAGTTGGTGATGAAATCCAACGTCGCAACAACGAGATGAGAAAGGGCTGGGCTGGGGTGGAAAAGTTACATTGATGACTTGCTTAATGGACTTACACCTTGGTGCAAGCTCCCACACATAATCGTGGGTATACCCTCCAAGGATCCCGAGTGATTTTGGCCAACGTCGATTCCAAGTACCGTGAAGACTTGCCCCTTCATAGTCACCTCATGTAAGACCCTAAGAATATAGGCCACTAAGGTTACCACCAACAAAAATAAAGCCCGGGGGGATAGTCGACTGTCCAATCCACACGCAAGGGCAGGTTATCTAGCCCGAAATCAACTTGAGAGGCTTCCACTCATCATTATGGGTATACCTCCAAGTGACCCCCATAATACATGCAATCTCTACACTGATATCAATGAAGCAGGGTGAGTAACTCTGTTAATATCAATGCAACCTCGGGTTTGACCCTTGTGTGAGAAGGGCTTCCCAGGACAAAATGTTGTACATGAAATTTGACACTCTTTGACACAAGATGCTATTGTTTATTTTGTGCTTTGGAGAGTGTATCTCTCTGCCTATTCCAAAGCTTTGGACTAGCTAATTGTTGGTGTAATAGAGTGCTAGAAAAGAGTTACTAGTTAAATTTTAAAATTGCGCAATATTATTAAGGGTTGTTGTTACTCAAAGGAAACAGAGATGAAACCGATGTTGTGTGAGACTCTGACCCAACAATGCATATATAGGAATGAAAGATATCAATTTTTGTTCGATGAATCCTATGTACGGGAGGGAAAGAGAAGTGTTCCAGAACAATATTGAACTACGATATACAATCTTCTTTAAAATGCAATCTTCAACGGATCACGTAACAATGACAATTCTCTATTTGTTTTATTTCAACAATTGATTTCCAATATTTTCAAAATGAAAATTCTTTTAAAAAGAAAAATGTTTTTTACTTTTGAAAAAGAACCACACCATGGTGGTGAAAGTAAGGAAAACCAATAACTAACGAAAAGCCACAAACCAAACCCAAACCAATCTTTCAATGAAGACAAAAATGACAAGCAGACAAGACTAGTCTTTTCAATTGCATGAGAACAATGATTTTCCAAGTGATGAGAAAATGAGAAATACAAACAATCCCAACTTTCAAACTGATCATCAGTTCCTAACCAAACAAGTACTCAGATTCTAGGATCAAAGATTATATCCTTGTTAAGAAAAGTCAAGAGATGAGAGTTGAGAAAAAGATGGACAAGAAGAGCCTTTGATTTCTGAAGACTGATCATGCACAAAATCTGAAGTCAAGAAACAATCAACCAGTGGCCTAATGGTGGGGGATGCACAAAGGAAACATCACAAACTAGACACAATGTTGAACCTTGATGACAACATGGTTCTCAACACAAGTAGGAAGCTGCAAAGTGAGGTACACAGGTTGAACTTGTCTAAAGGACCATGTACAAAGCTGCAAATAGGCCTGGAGTGAAATTCCTCTAGAACAATGGGTACATAGATTCATTAACACGATGGACGTGATCCCTATCAACTGGCACCTTCAAGCAGAGCTGGGCCTCGTCACTTTATATTAGGAAGGTATGGTCCAAAATTTTGTAACCACCTTTTTGTTTGATAGTGAATTTCCTTCTGTAGACCAAGCATTACAGATTGTGAGACATAACATATTTAAGGAGGCATATGGCCTCCCTTTAGAACAAAAAGAGGATGAATGGACTCTGCCATTCCAGAAATTGCAAGAATGTTACCACATTAATGCTGATGAAGATGATGATCCAAGGGAGGTAAATATTGCTAAGAAAGAAGGCCAAAGAAATGTGGAAGGACCAGAAGTTGAGTTACAATTCATAGGAAAACCAATCAAAACAAAGAAAGTCAACATTGGTACAGAGGAGACACCAAATATTGCCAGTGTCGGAGATTATTGGGATGTTGCTACCATTAACAAGATTACAGAGTTATTGCACAAATATCAGGACTTGTTCCCGACCAAGTTCACTGATATGAAGGGAATCAAAAGAACTATGGGAGAAATGAGAATAACTTTGAAACCATATGCAAATCCAGTCAAGAAAATACCATACAGATTGAATCTGAAACATAAGGAAAAAGTGAAGATTGAGCTTGACCTAATGCTGGAAGCAAGGATTATTGAACCATTTGAAGAGTTGGAGTGGATTAGAAATTTGATAGTAAAAGAAAAGAATACAGGTGAGATAAGAATATGTGTGGACCTCAGGAAGTTGAACGATGCCTGTTTGCATGACCCCTTCCCTAAACCATTCACAGATGAAGTATTAGACAATGTGGGAGTCCAGGAGGTATATTCTTTTACAGACGAGTTTTCAGGATACCATCAGATCTGAATTGTCAAGGAGGACCATCATAAGACTACATTTTCCATAGAGTGGGGATCCTATCAATACACAGTGATGCCATTTGGATTGAAGAATGCACCAACCATATTTTCTAGGGTGGTGGTCGAAGAGTTCAAAGAATTTTTGCATAAATTTTTAGAATCATACTTTGCTGACTGGATTGTTTTTAGTTTGCTGGAAAATCATGTTGAATGTCTAAGGATAATGCTGGATAAATGTGGGAAATGTCAAATTTCTTTAAATCTGAAGAAGTGCATATTCTTCTCACCATTTGGAGAATTATTAGGTCATATTGTATGCAAGCAAGGATTGTTGGTGGACCCATCCAAAATTGCAATTATAGTTGATTTTCCACCTCCTACCTTAGTCAAACAGTTGCGCACTACGCTAGGACATACTGGCTATTACAGGAAATTTATCAAAGGATATGATCATATTATAGTGCTAATGGAGAATCTGTTGAGGAAGGACTGCCAGTATGAGTGGACAAATGAATGCCAGTAGAGCTTCAATACACTGAAACATAATATGGTTACATCGCCCATTCTGGTTTTTCCAGATTGGAGCAAATAATTCCATGTGCATGTTGATGCCTCTTCTATTTCATTAGGAGCAGTGATGGAACAACCTGGAGAAGGGGACATTGATCATCCATTAGCATTTTCCAGTAGGAATCTATCCACAACTGAAGTCAATTACACCACCATAAAGAGAGAAGGATTAGCCATGGTGTATGCATTACAAAAATTCTGAAACTACTTGATGGGAGGACACTTTAAAATGTTTATTGATCACTCCACATTGAAGTACCTAGTCAAAAAGCCATTGTTGGGGGAGGTGAATATGTAGATGGCTTCTGTTTTTTCAAGAATATGATTTTTAGATCATAGTTAAGCCAGGAAGAATGAACAAAGGCCTAGACCACTTATCAAGGTTGGAACATGGTGAAGAACCCACCAGTCTAGAGGATACACTACCGGATGCATAGTTTCTCACCATTAGGAAGGTCGATGACCACTTCACAGACATAGTCCAGTTCCTATCAACAGGAATGGCTCCAAGTGAGTATACAATTCCTTAGAAAAAACAACTAGTGGTGCATGTTGTAGATTTTTCACTTATAGATGGAAAGTTGTACAAAGTGGGACTAGATGAAATACTAAGAAGATGTGTGATGGAGGCAGAGTGCCCACTAATCCTCGCAGAAGCTCATGAAGGCATCACAAAATAAAATTACACAGGGAAAGTAACTACGCAAAAGGTTCTGTGAGCTGGCCTTTGGTGGCCTACGTTACACAGAGATGCTAAAGAGTATGCTAGAGCATGTGATGTATGCCAAATATTTGGAAGACCATCCCGAAGAGATGAAATTACCTTATCACCGTAGATGACCCTACAAGAATTTGAAAAATGGGCCATTGACTTCATGGGACCTATAAACCCACCAGGGAAGCGCACAAGAGAAAGGTATATTATTACTGCGATCGAATACCTGACTGGATAGGTCGAAGATAGAGAAGTCAAGGACTGTAGTACAACTACAGCTGTGTGTTTTATATTTGATGACATAATAACCAGGTTTGGATGCCCTAAGATCCTTATAAGTGATAAAGGTACACACTTCATCAATAAAACAGTAGAAGCCCTGACTGAATAATTTTCAATCCACCATCAGAAGAGTACACCTTACCATCCACAGGAAAATGGAACGGTTAAAGAATTCAACAAGATCTTGGAGACAACATTGACAAAGATTTGAAGTGTGAACAGGGATGACTGGGATTTAAGAGTACCAATAGTACTCTGGGCTTATAGAACCACTTACAAGAAATTAACAACGCACACCCCTTTCAAGTTGGTTTATGGTCTTGAAGTTGTTGTCCCGATGGAGTACCTGGTACCAAGCTTAATAATTGTTGCATTTACAGACATGGATGATACTGGCGTTGTTCATGAAAGGCTTGCATAGTTGGTTGAATTGGAAGAAGACAAATTCATTACAGGATTCCAGCAGCAAGTTTAGAAGGAACATAAAAAGGCCTATCATGACAGGCACATCAAGAAGAAGGCACTTAAGCAAGGTGATTTAGTACTGATGTATGACAGTAAGTTTATCAAGCACCCTAGGAAGTTCAGAATGCATTGGCTTGGACCATATGAAATTTCCTATGTTACAGAAGGAGGAGTTGTGCAGCTAAAGACATTGAAGGGAGACTAGAAGGAAGGATTGGTGAACGGGAGTTAGATGAAGTTGTACTATGACAACCAGCTGCCTCGTAGCTCTAAGTAAAAGTAGGAGGAAAAGGGTCCAGGTACTAGGTGTAGTTGAAACTGGGTACCAAACATAAAAAATACAGTCTACACAAGTTTGGGAAGGAGGCATAAAGCAGAAGGAAAGGGCTACACTGTGTCGTCCAAAGTCGAAGTGAAATGGAAGGAT
Organism: Picea engelmannii; assembly: GCA_009831015.1. NCBI lineage: Eukaryota > Viridiplantae > Streptophyta > Pinopsida > Pinales > Pinaceae > Picea > Picea engelmannii. The sequence continues at coordinate 369,536 of ML796313.1, read as the reverse complement.
CAGAGCTCAATTGCCTCAAGATGAGTCATAGGTGAGTGTTGGGGTCCTATTGGCCCTTGGTTAAGGAAGGAAGCAAAGAACACAGAAGGAAAGGTAAAAAGTAAGATTTACAGGAGACACGGTAACTATTACTAAGTTGAAGTGAGCAAAAGAGTAGGAAGGATGGAGCGAAGTATGAAAAAGAAAATCGTTGGACGAGAATATTAGCGATGACAAATCAGAAAGGAAGAAGGATTGTGGACAACTCAGCAAGTAGAGAAATCTATCATTGGATGCTTTGGAGCACCGCGATATGAAGAGGGAAAGACATGCTGGCGAAGCCCGAAAAAAGTGGGTCAAGTTGACCTAGGGTTTTAGACACCTAGGTTTTTGGTAATCAAGTTTTCGACACCTAGGTTTCAACCTAAGGCTATCAGGGAGGGATTGTAATGTATAAATAGAGGTCGAGAGGACCTAGGTTAGGTAGGTAATGTAGTTGGGTATTGATATTGAATGTTGAGAGATTATTGTACTGTGAGAGAGAGAGGAGTGCTAAGAGTGAGAGCCTTCTGGTATTGTAAGATCTTCAGCTGGGTGCAAAGATCAAGTCCTGTAGCTAGGTGCACAGGAAGGTGGGAGACAGAAAGAAGAAGAGAGAAGATATTCTCACTAAGAATGCATATCAGAACTGTAATATTTATCTTAATATATTATAGGCACATTTATGTGGACATAGACCTAGAGAGAGGGTGAACCATGTTTATTTGGTGTTATGTGTGTGTGATTTTTTCCTGGATCTCTGTCATTGTTGTACTGTTAATTGCATTATTGTGTTAGATCAGATGTATGGCTATGTAGAGTAGATATAGTTGGTAATATATATATGAATGTTGTATTATTGTTGTATTAGTTCCACTTGATATTCCCCTGGTTGTAGACATCTCTGTCCTGCAAGCCCCCCTCTTAGCTACTTTGGGTGAGACTGCATATGCTTCGTAGGTGTTGCTAAAAGGGCTAGTAGTTAGGGCTTGTTGGTGCTCTCTTGGAGTGAACCCTGGGTCTGCCCTTGTGCCAACACCTGTGGAAAGTATTCGGGGTCATACGAGGCTCAGAATGGATGGCTACTTTCAACTGGTTTTAGTAAGTGTGGAAGACGAAATTTGACTACCATTGCTTGTTCATATCATTTGAGTACCATCGGGTACTGAAATTCATGGCCAATGGTTCAAAGGGCTCAATGTATGGGAAGGTCACACCTTCTGGCATCTCCCAGGAAATGAATGTGATCAGTATGAGAAGCCAACTGAAGTGGAAATCATATCCTTGGTATTGTACTTCCCTGCAGTCCAGTTCCAACTGGTTTACCATGTACTGCACCCATTTCATCTGAAGTCCTTCTACACACTTCCCTACAAGGTCAATGATGAATCCAGTCACTTAGGTGGGTCGGTTCTTGTGAACTAGCTTGCCTGTGATCAACTGACATGCAAGGTGCATTGCGTCGCTCTAGATAGAGGCTACCTTGTAGCCTTGCGTGCCCTTCTCGACATTGCCATAAGTCTCTTTGATCCTCTACGCTAATGCTCGATCCGAGGTATTTCTAGGGTAAAACTATTGTGGGTCGGGGCCTTGCATGCTAATCCCGGTGATCCGATTGATCAAGGTTAGATCCATAGTGATGTGGTGGTTCAACCATAAGTATCCTTTGTGGTAACTTGACATCAGCAATTTGACACGGGCGTTCACTTCCTGGTGCCTATCAAAGTGTAAGATCTTCATCACATTAAGTAGTGTGGACTTCGTGAGGTTCTGGGTCCATGACTGTGGGATAATATTGGAGTTATTTCCTTTAGTCCTGGTCAAATACTTATGCAAGGCGAGCATGCTATAATCCTTTCTGTCACTGAGGTTGAAGTCACTAAACTTCAATGCTGTGAGCTTATCTTGGTCGGCACGAACTACGACCACCCCTTTCGGGAGGTACGCAGTGACCAAAGCATACTCAAAATCTCGAGGCACATTTTATTTGTTCACTGCACTTCTCATAGGAGGTATATATGCAGGTAATATGATTGAAATCAACTTGGCATTTGCAAGATCACATCTATGCTTCGTTATCATCTCTGTCACAAATCTGGAAGTTCCTTCTCTACGAGAAGTCAATGGAGAAGCCTGGACTCCTCCTATCGATGATGCTTTCACACCTGTAGACATCCTTCTTTATGAAATGACTTTCTCGGTCGTGAGATCAACGAGTACTTCCTTCAAATATTTTTCAAGTGCGCTAATCTCCTCGGACATACGCGCTCGGAGTTAATAATATTGGGTTCACTAAGTAATGTAGACACAACAATAATATGGAAAGAAAGAGCGTAATGATCACTGGACAATATTAATAAAGGTTGTGAGCTCAAATTCTCGATTTGGAAAACCTGTTCTTTGTGCATGGCGCGATGAGCTAAATAGGTGAGTCGATAACGATTGGGTCAAAACGGTCATGACCCTCCATTAACTCTTGTTTGATCTATTATGGCATAGCCCAACAGTCTGATGATGCCTCTTTATTTCTTTTCTTCCCGTTCGAAGCAGAAGTCGAATGGATATATCGGTCCAACGACTATATTTATTCGTCATGGAGAAGTACTCTATGTCGTTGTTTTGATATCTCAGTGAAGCTCTAATTCTGCAATTTTTCTTTCTGCGAAGTCTCTTCTAGAATCTCCTGTAACCTTTTAGTATTATCCCTTTTCTTTCTTAACTTTCTAGTCTTCTTTCCAGTGAGATTCATCTCGGTAATGATTTTATCATTCTGAGTTTTTTCTTCTTTGGTCTTAGTTACTTTGCATTGTTGATTTTTTTCCTAGTGTTCCTGTGTAATACTTCTTCCTTGTTTGGGATACATAATTCAATATTCTGGGGATCCTCTAGTGTTCTCTTAGCCTCGACATTTGAGTTTCTAGTATTAAATATCTGCAATCTTCTCTTTTGTTCCTTAATCAAGTGCACGATCCTTTTGGTCATAAAGTCTTTTAACTCTTGCTTCTTCTGTTCCAAAACTTCTTCTTCCTCCTTTCATCTGGCTTGATCTCTATCAATCCAAGGTTTTCCTATTAGCATGGTAAACGGGGCTCTGTCTTCAACAAATTTAATAATCTCAAAGTACTCTTCTGTCGAAGCTCCATTGATAGTCATAGGTATCAAGGCGAGCCTTCCACGCAGGTTTACTATCTTTCCTCTAGATAAACTTATTCCTCCTAGGGAAGGGATCATAGCAGGACTTCCTATAGCTTCCCAGGTTCTTTATGGCATAATATGCATATGTGTTTCTTCATCCAGGACATTGCAAATGTCGAAGTCCCCTATTATTGGTTCGATGCATTGCTTCTCTTTGAGGATCTCTGATAAGATGACATGTCAATGGTCATTCAGAGTCTCTTTCACTTGTATCAATACCTTCTCTGATTCTTGCTAGGGTTTTTTCTTAGGGTTTCCTTGACTCAGATTCATTCCCTCAAGCTTATCAATCATTCTAAGGAAATCCAACACTTCATGGTCCATGGATTTGCAACAGAGACAACTAGGTCTTCTTCCAGGGCATTCCTTAGCAAGATGTCCTAGTCTTATGCAACTGTAACATAGGGTTAATCCTCTCTTTCTGTTAAATGATCCCCAACCTTTTTTGTACTGCGCACTAGGATCATGGTAGTGAACTTGCAACAAATTCTTTCTAGGATTCTACATCCATTTGTTTGTCCAAACATTCTTTATATGCATAGGTATAACATATCTTTCATTATTCTTTTTAGATATATTCATATCACATCTTATTTCATCTATTAACACCCTAGCTTTCAAACTAGGACAAAACCTATCATATATACCTAGATCCATACTCTAGAAACAAAAACTTCCACCTTTCTTACCTTTACAGAGCACAAATCTTTTAGATCTAATAACTTTTAACTATTCTCTTTCAATCAGAATGTCTCGCTTTTACCTTTCTTGGAGCACAAAGCTTTCAGATCCTACTTATTTTCTACAGATCCGGCCTCCTTTCTTTTAGATCTGGCCTTCTCTCTTCATATCAGGCTTCTTTCTCTTATATATAACCCTCTTTATTTAGTACAAAGATTTACAGATCAAGTATAATACTGTGCACTAGGGAATAGATCTACGCATTGAGATTTCACAGTTTCAGGATTAATCTTTGCATAGAGATTCCTCTTTCTCAGTTCCCAGCAATCACAGTTTCAGGTCCTGGAAACAGAACCATTTGTTGGCACAGGGGTAGACCTGGGGTTCAACACTACAATGCACCAACAAAACCCTAACTACCAGCCCTTTCATCAACACCTGTGAAGCAGATGAAGTCTCACCTAAGGTAGAGGCAGGGGTGGTTGCAAGACTCAGGTGTTTGCAACCTTAGCTTAGACATAGACCTATCATTCTAAAACTTAATAAAGCACTTAACACTATTGGTTCTTTAATATGCAGTCCACTTCGTTGATAATAGAGGGATTTTCACCATTCACAGTCATCTAACATATTCAACCACTTAAAATCAATAAACTACATCATATCTAATAGATCAGGCACTAAGCCTATTCATGTGTATCATATCTAACATCCTACATATCATTGACACTTTAAGAATAATAATATCTATTCAGTCATCTCATAACACTTAGAAAAATGGGAACATAAACACATTGAGACAAGCACAAAGAAACACAACATAGTATTTACGTGGTCCCCCCCCCCCCGCCTGGGGCTACGTCCACCAATTCTTCTTCTTTATTAGCATCTTCAATCGGTTACAAGAATAGATCCATCAAAACCCTAATGCACACAGGATAGAAGATCTGTGCAGCTCGCTAGATCCTTCTTCCTTGTGTTACAACACAAAGCCTTTTCCAACTTCCTACAATGACTTGCACTTAGCCCTGCAAGTCTCATATAGTCACAAAGCACTTACAGACCTTAATTTCACTTAGCATAAATCACATAGATTTCGATCTATCCTCTAGCTCACTACCTTACTATTTACACATACAAAATAGGCCTAAGCATGGGTAAAACACATGTGCCAATATCACAATCCCCTTACATATTCCCAAAAAACCAAAATGGACCCAAAAGTGGGCCAAGATCCCATGATCTATGCTCCATCTTTCACTCCTCCTTCAACGACTTTCGAAGTCCCAAAATAGGTTAATATGACCAAGAAACACCCAAAACTAGGTCAAGGGCCAACAAGACACAAAGTCTTGAAACCCCTGAAGTCTCGAACTAAATAAGGGCCATCAGATATGGAAAATGCATCGAAACCATTGGATGAGGATAAGCGGGTCCAATGGTGGTCAACTCTGACATTGACCACTCCGATGAAAAGGATTCTAAAACAAGTAATTTTACTTGAAGGATGAAGCCTCGAAGTCGTGAACTCTCGTCGACCCTTGGATTAGAGGAAAAAAAAATCTCGTCAACCATTGATCTAGAGTGAAAATATTGAAACCATCAGATCATACTAAGGAAGAATGTGGTCAACTCCAACTTTTATCTACTCTAGAAATAAGAAGCTCAAATAAAACAAGAACTCTTGAACCCTTGAGTTCTAGAATAAACAAAAGTCGTTGATCAAGAAAAGAAAATATCTACGATGATAGATCTATTTGGAACTTCGATAATGATTGAAGGATGGTATAAAAGTTCCAAAACTCCTGAATCCATGAAGTATCGAAGCCACGAAGTGTAAATCCATGATCCAAGAGGGAGACACGTGGCCCAATCATATGGTGACAGGTGTCAAGTTCTTGTTGGAAATTTAGGTATACAAAAGTCACGAATCAAGGTGGCATGTGGAAGCCACTCATCTAGTTCCACATCAATTGTGATTTCAACAATCCATGTCTCTTCGGGACTACATCCTTCATATATCCAACTTCTCATAACATCTAAAATATATGAAGCACCAAAGGCCAAAGTCACGAATTAACATTTGACCTTTGATGTAATATCCTATGGAATATTTCTTGACCATCCGATCAAGTACATTGGAAGGATAGAGTAAGCATGAATCACAAAGTAATGCTAATCATTGATCTAATTCAAGAGCATTCTCGACCATTTATCAAGCATAGTGGAAGGATAGTGTAAGCAGAGGTGTTAACCGATAGCAAGCGATCACCACCATTCTATGACTTATTCGGTAGGTAAAACTCTTGAGGGATTTCTCTACTCCAGAGTCCCGGAGTCACGAATAGATGAAGTCCTAGAGTGAATACGAACCATTCATATCAACTCCTGATTAAGTCTTGATCATTGATTTTTTTTATTCTAGAGGATAATGTTGAAATCGTTGGCTTAGCGCCTGTTAGGAATTACATTTGGTCATGTGTTCTCGGCTCATGTTAGAGGAATAAGGATGAAAGAAGAAGTGTTAGGAACAATGCTTAAATGGATAAGCCTGTGGTTTTGAGCCCATGGTCATTTGAGCATTGGGTTGAAAGATGTGCCTCATACATAATTCATTTATGTAAACATCTTAAGGCTTGTAGAGTAATTTGATAGACATTAACACCATAAAAATACAGAGAGTAGGTAAAAGATCGAATATGATATGTTGGCAAACTTGGGAACGCAACAGAAGCATGGGAAAAATATAATGAGTCAATCCATATCTGTGATCAACTCATGAGGAAAAAATTCAAATCAATATTAGTCTTCTAATTAAATTGAGAAACTTACAATGAAGAGGTGCAATGGTTTATTGAAAAAAGACACAATGGTTCAATCCTCTACCTATTGAAATACTATATAAACCATAAGTGGTTGTGAATCTAAGAGTGTCTTTGTGGATGATATATATATATATATATATAATGGATTGAATGGAAGTTTAGTCTATCAGGTTGGTACATGTTTACAAGTCGAGTCTTGTTATGAGGTTTCGATTCCTCATTTCTTAGTTGGTCTTTGAACTACAAGCTGGGTCTTGTATCAGAGAGTTGGATATCTCATATTTAGTTGAAGTTGAAGTTAAATAAATACAAGAAATATATTTTATATACTTCATACATTTTTTGTTACACATGTTTGTGAATAATTAATTGTGCTGCATTTATCTTATTAAATTAATTCAGTTAATATATGAAAATGTGAAAATTAGTCAAAAGTTCTAGACATTGATTCACCCCCCCCCTCTGAGTGTCAGTGTGTGTTTCAACAAATAAGTGGACAAATAATACATCAATAAAGTTTTTACCTTGAAACAAGATTGAAATCCTCTCCTAGATCCTTGCTCCAAATCCTCCTTATCTCTCACATATTCAACACCATCTCTAATATGAAGACTAATTGTAGAATATCCTCTCTCAAAATATGTAGCATAATTTTCTCTCCAAATATTCCTCTCTTGGTTATTTTGGTAGCACAAGGTTGTCTTGAATTCTTCCTCCATTTCTCCCTTGGAATGCCTCCTTATATAGATCAATGGAGGAGGCTAGGGGATGCATATAGACCTATATAACTTAGTGAACTATGATTCTAGTATGAGTTCCCAAGTTCATCATGCAAGTTCGAAAATTTACCCAATGCTCATCTCCTAAAAAAACACCAAATCTGGAAGGTTGTAGGGGCAATTGTAACTTGTCAATTGTGCAAGGAGTTACCAAAATGTTGTAATCTCACCTTGAGAGTTATGCAAGCAACGATCAATTTAACCTTGCTAGGCATGAAAGGCACAACCACTCTCAAAGATAAAAATTCCAAGGTAGAAAAGTGTGTCTTAGCATGAAAACAACAATAGGTCATCATTGAATCTCAAGGGTTAAAAGCAAAGATATAAGAGATTCCCCCTAATGTGTTAGGTAAGAAGAGGAACTGATGGCAGAAACACATTATAATATCCATAAGTGTGAGGCAGTGTAAGGAAGGATCTCGAAGATCAAGGAACTAGTGAGTACCTACAATCAATCATTAACCAAAAATTTACATATCATCCCCGAGGTAAGAATGTTGAACATGATTTTGGTCATCGTGGTGATGAATTAACAATGGTGTACTTTGACTCCCAAAAAGAACTTTCTCCTGAGAAAAGTGGCATTTATCTCCTTCCAGAAAACATATTTTCAAAGTGAGTTCACAGGATGAATATGTCCTAGGGTGCGAGAATGACCCATTCTCACAGGCCACCTTCATCTAGGGTGAGAAGTTCTTGTTGGTTTCTCTATACACAGGGTGAGAACTTCTTGCCGGTTGCTCTATACACAGGGTGATAACTTCTTGCAGGTTTCTCTATACACAAGGTGCAAACTTGGTTTTAAGCTTGGAAAAGAGATGAAGTCTCGAGGGTTCTAGAAGGGAATCTTCTAGAAAATGAGTTGGCATTCTTATGGTTGTCATTTTACTGGCTTCTCTGATTTGGTGGGATCATTCTCATCCATGTAACCATATCACCCTCTTTTATATATTGAAAGGATTCTCATGCAAAAGGTTAAGCAAGATTAATTGAAGAATTGGTGAAGGAATTGTGTGAAGAACCCAACTTGAACAGAAGCCTGGAGACTCTAGTAGGTCTATCAAGAGGAATTGAATCTTCTTCATGCAGGGACATAGAAAGTGTGTGTGTTGGAACCAAGAGTCACCGAAAGGAAGCTTGCGACATCAAGGAGATCAGGTTGTATCTTCTACTTTCAATTAATATGATACAACGACATGTCATTTTCCCATAAAGTCATTCTTACTTTATTGTGTAATTCATTGATCATACACATAAGTTGACGATTGAATACATTTTTCTATATTCACTTTGGTTGGTTTGTGTTGTCTTGGTCTTGACGTCACGAGAGCACTGGAGCGAAGCAGGAGAAACAGAGACCTAAGGAAGTGATACAAAGGTATGTCACTTGTTCCTCCTTACTAGCTAATTCAATGGTTGTAGCTTAGGGAAAGAGTCATGTCCTGTCATGTTTTGTTCTAGATCCAGGTGGATCTAGGGAGATTTTTTAGTGTCCGCACTTACCGATTAGCCCGATAACAAAATTGGTGACTCCACTGGGGATTGCAACCCATTTTTTTAGTGGTTTTTGGAGTTTTTCCTTGGCCATTTTCTCTTGCCTTACCTTTCTTCATTTCTATCAATCTCTGAGTCTTTAGGAAACTCTGACAGACTCTTTGGGTCCAGAAGTCCCTTCAAAATTTTTGTCTTTTTCCAAAATTTTTCCTAGTTCCAGGCCTTCTTGCACTGAACCCCTCTGTGGCCTGTGAGAACCCCTTGAGTTCGCACTCTGCCTTTCAGTCCAGTGCAAGATTCATGCACTGTACTTGAAGCTAGCCTATGAGAATGCTCCATTCTCTCACTGTACATTACTGATAACCTGTGAACCCATTTTTAATTTTTTTTGGAATTAAGGCTTTTGTATACTCAGGTGCCTAGTTTTGTATAGGTGTCTGATAAGAACTTCTTAGGCCACTGGTTGATTACCAGCTTTCAAGGCCTCATCAATAGCCAACAACCTATGTTGTGATGGTACAGTTTTTTCAAATTCCATCAAGAAGGATTCTAAAGGATTCAGACCATCAAAGGTAGGTAAGTTACTTGTTGTTGCACCAATCGAACGAACTTGTCTGGTGAGTCGAGCACATCTCCTTGTAGATACTTCATACATTGGGTTCTTCTAGTTTTCTAGTGCTTCTTTTGAATCTGATGAGCATACATTGTCACTTCACCAACTTGATTCCGATCAGAAGTAGAGTTAATGTAATCATGTTATCTGGATGTTAATTTATAGATGTTTTCCATCTCATATGCATAGTCTTCTTCTCTGATAGGCTCTATGTATCTAGGTCCTATTGTTGGGAAAAATACCCTACAAACTAGCAAACTAGGGTCAGACTTGCATGCAGATTTTGACCGAAAAGAAACTACTTTTTTACCCACAACCCAAGATTTAAACCCTCTTTCACAGTAAATGCATGGAAAAGGACCACTGACCTTATTACCGACATTTGATGTAGATCCTTCGTTTCTCTTCGATTACTTGCTTGCGCTGCTCCTTCCACAGATGACTTGCACTCAAGACAAATAACAACTATGCATGCATGCTACTTCTCTACTCAAGGGCTAGAAATCAAGCATAAATTAACCAAACCATAGACAATTCATGCATTAGGACGGGAAATGTATTCTTTTATTACTGAAAGTGAATCAACTTACAACCAAATTTGAGACCGACCACTGCTCCTTGACCCTGATCCTAGGCTCCTCTTCTTTTGTCCTTCAACTACTTTGCGTTAAATATTCTTTGGCATGAGGAAAGGATAAAGGGTTGGGACAATGGATTATGTAAATGGGTAGAGTTTCTTCGCGATATTTTTTCCTCTTCCAAATGGTACCCCTACCCCTTCTTTTATAGGCTAGAAAGAGCTAGGGTTTTGGACGAACCCTCAGCCATGCATGGTCAGGAGTTTCAGTTAACTGACCCATATATTTTTGTTCTGTCGACAACTTTCCTTTTTTTCATGCTTTGTTAGGGACACATGAGTTGTAGTGAGTCAGCCAGCGTACATACGCGTGAAGTAATGGGTTAGGGCACGTGGGCCTTGACACAAGAGGATTTCCAAAGAGTTGTTCAACAGAGTTTTGGAAAAGAAGGGATATGAGTTGGCCTGATGTTAGGTAAGCATGTGTGGTGCAATTTAGGGTTATAACAGATGACCCCTAATGTGTGAGGTCAGAAGAGCATCTGATGGCCGAAATACATTACCAATCTTTACTGATGTGCCGAATGATGGAGCCCAAGGATCAGGAACGAGGAGGTGTCGTGTGCAAAATAACAAATGTCTCACCGAGGCGGGCATACCCATGCTTGGGATAAAATAGAACCATGGATACCAATCAAATACACTATAGATCCATGTCAAATAACTATAAAGAGTAGTCGCAAATAATACATAGCAGAGCTACATCTCGAAATCAGAAAGATATACATATAGAGTACCCATCTTCTAGAAGATGATTTGGTTTTATGGTTGTACTTTAGAGCTCAAGCAACAACTTCAAAATCTTCTAAAACTCAGGTAAGAGTGTAATATGAGTGTACGACTGCACTACCTAGAGGTCTTCGACGGCTCGTCGATTATGGAATTGATAATCTTGATGATCGGACTGAAGGCTTCAGTGATTTCGAACAAGGACTTGATTGGACGTTCAATATGGTCGGGTATGTGGACAAGAGATATATTGCAGAGGGGTTGACTCGGGATTAGTGACAAAATTCCCTTGGACAATAGCACGACAAGTGATAAGACTCAGGCAACATATATGTTAATCATAAGTCTACGAAGTAGGAGGCAACGCAAACTCTCCATATGTTTGGAAGAGTAACCAAATGGTGGAGGACACAACTCTATATAGCAAGAAAATCTTCCTAAGGTCATACTACATCCCATAGTATGATGATCAAACGGATAGATGTGCTTTATCCAAGGGAGACTCATTATGTTGCCAATAAAGAAAATACTTTTCCCATCCTCTTTTTGGGGTATATTTGATTTTTTTTGTTCTTTTCGATAATTTTGGAAAAAGAATAAAGGAATATTACGTTACAATGGAGAAACGAGTACTGCAAACATAGAAGCTCGAGGCAAAAGGACAAGACTGATGTTCTGGTAAAATGATACTCGGGGAAAATCCTCCGGTGGCCAAAGGTGTTAAGACGCAGAAGCAAACTGTCACAAGGCTGGTGGATAACGTAAGAAAATGTGGTTGATAGAACACACAATGGTAACGTCCTTCGATGTAAGTTTAATGAGCCTAGAGAAGGTAAGATCGGTAGTTTTTCATATTTAGAGAGTCTGAAAAAGCATAAAAGGAGACTCCGTTGGGGTACCTTTTTCGAAGATAGTCTAGTCGGTTCAAAAAAGGGATAAACTAGCACCGATTAGACGTCGATTCATAACCATTTTAACGATTCTAACAAGGAAAAGATCACTCGGCTATTTTTTCACTTTTAAGGAGTTTTAAAAAGGATTAACTATGGACTCCATCAGGAATATTCTTCTGGACCAATTTATCGAGTGTGAAAGAATAAGGTCACTCGACAATATTTTCAATTTTAGGGAGTCTGAAAAGAGCTTAACTATGGACTCCAAGGGGGTTTCTTTTTCATAAATTTAGTCCCTCAAGCCCAAAAAAGGAATAAAATTATACCCGAGGATACTCTTCTAAATAATGAGAATTCTATAGAGTATATCTTTGTTCGTACAGTTAACCATCTGGACCGAAAAAGGGGTAAACTACCGCCGGACAGACGTGACTTCAAATTTCATTTTAACGAGCGTGAAAAGCCACAAGATCGCTCGACAATATTTTCATATTTAGAGGGTCTGAAAAGGGCTTAAAAGGAGACCCGTTTAAGGAACGTTCTTCTAGACCAATTTAACGAGTGTGAAGAAACAAGGTCACTCGAAAATCTTTTCATCTTTAAGGAGTGGTAAAAGGGCTTAAAGAAGACTCCATAATGGTTACTTTTCTCAGTTAATCTGGACGAGATCGAAAAGCATAAATGTAGTCTCGCCGGATGTTTATTTCGGATCTCAAAGAGATCCTGAAAAACAACAAAGTTAGCTCATGATAGACTCTTTGTGGGTCGATGCCTGGCATCTCCTCGGGGTAGTTGTATACTCTGACGAAAACATTGTCTATGACGCTAGGGGTTCTGGAGATATTGATAGGTATTGTTTCAGAAATGGTTGCCATATTACCCTCAGCATAGATCTTGTGTGTAGCTAAGGGATTAGTATGAAAAGACCTATCTCCAGTCATAGTCACGGTGAATTCTCCTGCCTTGATTCGGCTTAACTTTGGGAGGAAATATGATCTGTGATGAATATCTTCCCAAGGTTTGTCTGGACTAGTCATTTCTTCGATTACTACTTCGTAAGAAGGCAATACTAAGTCTAACAAATCGATGTTAGCGAGAGAACCCTAAGCCCAAATAGGCTCTAGAAGTGGATCTAACTCTTGTGCGGGAGTCGGATCAGGGTTAGCTGAAGATTGCTATACTAAAGAGTATGCTACTTCAGTGGCCAAAAAGGGCATGGACATACCTGAGTGTCTTGTCTCATCCATCATGGCTGATGGGGAAGGAAGAATCCAAGGATCCTCAAAGTAAGCCATGCAAAATGACGAAACTTGAAAAATCTCAACATTATGGTGATTAGATATAAATTTGACATCGTCGTGAGGATGTGGGTAATCGAAGGTACCCATCAAGGATGGGCACAAACCAACTCCTATGTTAACGACACCTGGTTGAGGATTATCTATCATTGGGACCGTGGATGCCCCCAAAGTTGGGTCAAGTCTAGAGAAGGACAGTTGATTAATGGTCACTATCCAACCCTCGTGTGGAAACAACAAGACTCGGAAAATGGTAGCAACCACAGCTTTCATAGAATAAGTCCAACTCCATCCTAACAAGAGGTTATAGTCGAGGGGAGAATTGACTACCTCTACTTCGACACACATAGTTTTCCCTCCTAACTGCATGGGGAAAGAAAGAACGATGCCATGTGGTCGGAAAGAACGACCGTCAAACGCAGTGAGGAGAGTAGGTGATGGAGACAAAGTGGGCTGACCAATGGCCTTCCAACATGCTAATGACATAATGCATGTCGAGGCGCCCTCGTCGACCACCATGCGGAAGATATTCCATGTAAAATTTTTCGTGGGATGAGCCAATACTATCTAAAACGCTACGTGGTAAGGCAGACAAGGTTTTAAGTCGGTTGCATCTAACATGATGGTACTTGGATTACAAGTCTCATTAAAGCCCAAAGAAGTTAACAAGGATTTCCTCTGATTAGGGCATCTTTGGAGGACCTCCAAAGAAAACATCGCACAAGGGGTTTGTGACAAATCCTCCACCACAGAGTAATTTTGGGTGGCCCTTGCGTTTGGGTTGTGAGAATATTTTTTAAATGCACCCTTTGGAATGTGTGTCATTGTTTCTCCCAACGTCTTCTCAATCTGTAGAGGAAGAGATGGGAGGTCAGCTTCTTTACCCTTCTTAGAAGTGCTTAGTTTACTATAGTCGTGCACTCTAGTCATTATGAAAGCATCACCCCTGACCATATATACGTTCACGGATGAGGGATTGTTTGGAGGAGGGCAGGTTTCTTGGCTACCCCTTTCTGTGCTTGTAGAAGCTTGAGTTAAAGTTTTCCCATGTTGAAAGGGATTAGTCAACACTGCCTTTTTTTGCTGTGTGACAAAATTCTGGGCCTCTGCAAGTTGAGGAAAAAGATGGGTCGGGTGGTCTTCCACACACCAGTTGCATGGATACCTCACCTTTCATTTTTCTGTAGTGTCCGCACCAGCATTATCAGTGGGTTTTTTATCCCCCTTACCCTTTTTTCGTTGTTTTTTCTTCCCTTCAGGCTGTTGGGTGGCCTTTGGGTTAGTCGACTGCACAGAGTGTATTTCCAACATTTGGGTAGGGGTAACAACCAAAGTAGTAGTTTGGTTGGCCGTTGTGTATTTAATGGATAACTGTTGCAACTGTTTTGTCAATTGCTCAGCGGACTTGGTTTGTGTTGAACCAACAATACCATCGACATGTGGTCCATCTCTCTATCTAGTTTTATCCAGTATCGAATGTGGTGCATCTGGCAATATGTTGTATAATAAACCAGAATGAGAATAGATGAGCTCAAACTGTTGAGCCCTCATGATGGCATATTCTTCGGAGAAAACTTCGGAAGTCGCGACGTCTTTGGATAACTGTGGGACCAAAGACTTAAGGAAGCACTCAAGCAGGAATGTTGGTGGGACGGGTACTTTGATGAGACTCTTCTGGCATCTCCATTCTCAGATATGATCAAAGATATGGTCCACTGTTGTCTGTTCGAAATTGGCGAGCAACTCTGTGCCAACGTCGTATCTCACAAGTAACTGGAAATGGTTAAGGAAGGCCATCGCCAGTTCGCCAAAAGAAGAGTATATTGAGTGATCGAGCTCGATGTACCATTTCATGGAACTCCCGATAAGAGTACGTTGAAACAATCGCAACTGTATGGAGTCATCTTTCAATGAGTTAGATGAACACCAAAGATGGAAGGTAGTCACATGATCACCTGGATCTTCATTAGGCTTGGCCTCAAACTTTGGAATGTCTGAAGGCAACTTTGTTGGCATAGGAGGCCAACGTGGATCGTGACAAATAGGATCATTTAACAACCTTGTCAAATATGGAAAGTGTAACATTGCCAGGAATGGTAGTTTGGGTTGCTGCTGATAACCTAGGAAAAAGGGTCCTGGAGTTTGACTAGCACCAGGTTGCCAGGAAAAGTTTGGCTGCTGGCTTGGATTCTGGTAGAAACCATGGCCCTGACCAACATAAGGATTTTGCATCTGTGGAGACATCATCGACTGATTTCCCATAAAGGACATAGGGTGTTGGGAATGCATCATGTTTGAAGGAATTTGGGAAGGATTACCACATGCCAGTCCTGATGGGAGAGGCATAGTAGTCTATCCAGGATTCCATTGACTATGGAAAGAATTACCCCAGAATGACATTCCAGAGGAGGGAATGGATCCTTGTCCCGAGTTTCAAGGTCCTGCTATATGTGCTCCCTGCGCAGGAATAGTACCCTGCACAGGAGTGGATTGTCCAAAAATGGGATTGCCCCTAGACAGGAAAGCGGTTGATGAGAAAGTGTTGTTACCAAATTTCCCATTCCAAACAAATGGTGTCAAACCTGCCGGCATACTGTGCACAGGTATTCCTTGACTCCCGACTCCAAATAAACTAGTGTGTGTAGGCTGCCCGACGGACTACTGATGCGGACCACCAAGCGAAGGGGACAAAGGAGGGATATGACCTCCTGCATAAGGAAAAGCGTTAAAAGGGACAGGAGTGCCCCCAAGTTGACCTTGCAGAGGAGCGTTAGAGCTCAATGCCCCCAGACTGAAAGTCTGTAAAGTGGAGTAGGTTAGTGCAGGACTTGTACCCGAACTAGGCATACTGTATGAGAACGAAGGGCCTGTCGCACTAGGTGTGAAGGGGGTTGTGGCCGCCGCCATAGACGGGTTCGGTCCAATGTGTGAAGTAGTTTCGGCTAAGACCATGGTGGCTTGGACCGATGATGGTAAGTTAGGAGATGATTCTCCTGTGGTAGAAACTGTGGTGGGAATGGAAGAATTCCCAGAAGAAGTAACAACGTTTGTTTCCATAGTTGTGTGATGCACTGACTGGCGTTCATGAAATTGGATCGGTACAATAAACGTTGCCTAGAAATTAGTGGTTGGGGTTTCAACTGAGCCAAGATTAGTGGTTGATTCCTCCAGGATTTGTTCAGGCACAAAGGTTTGTAACCCGGTCACTTCAAAAGACCCTTGTTGGTCTAGATTCCGCCTTAATGGTGGCGGGGGTGGCTCCAATGTAATCAGCGGCAGGCAAAGAAGCCTTCATGACCGGTGGAGCTCGGGATCCTCCACTGTGTGAGAAGATCCAAGACACACTAATGTATTCTACACATTCAAAATAAACAAACACTAAAAAGAATCCCCTAAGACATAAGACAAGCAATCACTAAACTATTTGGAAGAATAGTTACAATAACCAACACTAGAGAAACTTACCGGTGCAAGTGCAACTCGAATACAGAAGCACCCTCTAGGTATAATCTGCAAAGCGTGGCCTAATTTCTATCCTAGGTACCACGGTATACCCCCGTAGTCACCCGTGTATGTCCCTAAAAATATTGGCAAATAGGTTGCCAACACGCGAACAATCACCAGGCGGGTACAGTCGAAAGTCGGGTAGACCACAATGAGTAGGGTATCAATCCTGAAACCTGTCAAGGGTATCGAGAGAAAATGGTCCAGAAGACAACTGAGGACCTTGAATGGATTTGAGACCCACGAAGCCCCGTGGCAAATGAAAATGATGGAATCCCAAAACAAGCCCTCGATATGTGTTCTCCACTACGATTGGTCCGACTTTGGAGGGGTTATCTCCGCTACCTTTCCGCACATCACCTTGTGTTTATCCCCTATGTTAGCCGGGGGTCCCAGATAACTTCCATGAAAATAGACTTAGAAACTCCCTATCGTAGACTCCAATGCTTGGTTTTGAATGGCCTTGAAGAGTTTCCTCTCCAACCTAATCCAAGGCCCTAGTCCTGAACTAGTTTGTGAACCCTACAAACAAAAAGTCTAGTAGATTTTAAATTAGCGTTGCTTATAAGGATTTTTCTTAAGTCAAGGGATATGAGGGTGAAACTGATGATGTGTAAATATGAAAGCAAAAATGAATGAAAAAATCTAGAAACAAAAGACTTTTACTAAATGCAAAATTTCAACAACTTTTCACAAAGAAAGATTTCTTTTTCTTTTTAATTTTCTAAGATTTTATACAACAAACTTAAAGGAATTTTGCTTGACTACGAGCTACTTATGCTCTAAATGCACTGCAAAAAACCTATGAAATGAAATACTTCTCCCTAGCTAATGATTCATAAACACTCTCTTCAACCAAAGAAGAAAATGAAAAGAGATTTTTTATTTATTTAAGTGCTAGTAAAGCAACAAAGGGAAAATATTGACAAGCACAAAACCAAGAAAAACAAATTCTGGATTAAAGTGCAGATCGCAAAGAATTAGAGAAAAGACTCGTAATGGAAATAAATAAAACAAAGACTCTTACACTTGTCTAAAAACCATAAAAAAAATTATTTTTATTTTTATTTTCATTTTCTGTCAACTATCAACTGAGAAAAAGAAGGCTAAGGGTCAAATGTCCTAACCTACTGACTGTTCAAACCTAGACTCAAACACCTAAGAGGAATACTTCTTATCAAAGGAGGGGATGACTGCCCCACCCTGAACAAAAAGTATCTTGTTAAGCATGCGACTATCACTAAAACAACATGCATGCTGAGCAGATACAGGAAGCGTGTACACGCGGGCTAACCTTGTACATGCCGCGTGTATGTAGAAATTTAAAGAAAAAAATTGAAAACAGGCAGTCCAGACCAGGAAGAGGCCTTTGGTATTGATAACCAGTGTCCCTTGAAGGCTTGGATTCTCTTTATAATAGAAAAGACAAATAATGTAAGGAATAATAAGGCGGAAAAAGACAATCTGAGATAAGACTGTGAACTAGCAAGACTCAGACAGGATTCCGGAAAACCCCCTGAGAATGTGAAATTCTGACAGGGAAGAGGAGGACTGCCTCTAAGGTTCTCTAAATTCCTACACGCTATTGTTATACCTATAGCTAGCGTTCACATGTGGGCTGTAAGAGGATAGGTTGCAGGTACATGCGTGTAGGCCTTCTGCAGGTCGCGTGTACCTCTGTGTGTCCTGAAAACTACTGTCAAGCAAAAGTCAGGGAAAACTAGTATGGAAAACCAGGCTGCCTACTAGCTCAGACCTTACAGAAAAAGAAAGGAAAAGAAAAATAGAAAACCTAATCTTTAAACTACTGAAAAACTCAAATAAATCCAGAAACCCTAAAGAGTATTCTCCCCAGTATGGTCACCAATTCTATTGTTGGGAAAAATACCCTACGGACTAGAAAACTAGGGTCAGACTTGGATGCAGATTTTGACTGAAAAGAAACTACTTTTTTACCTACAACCCAAGATTTAAACCCCTCTTTCACAGTAAATGCATGGAAAAGGAACACTGACCTTATTATCGACATTCGATGTAGATCCTCCGTTGCTCTTCGATTACTTGTTTTCACTTCTCCTTCCATAGATGACCTGCACTCAAGACAAATAACAACTATGCATGCATGCTACTTCTCTACTCAAGGGTTAGAAATCAAGCATAAATTAACCAAACCATAGACAATTCATGCATTGGGATGGGAAAAGTATTCTTTTATTACTGAAAGTGAATCAACTTACAACCAAAGATGAGACCGACCACCGCTCCTTGAACCTGATCCTGGGCTCCTCTTCTTCTTTCCTTCAACTGCTTTGCGTTAAATATCCTTTGGCATGAGGAATGGCTAAAGGGTTGGGACAATGGATTATGTAAATGGGCAGAGTTTCTTCGCTATATTTTTTCCTCTTCCAAATGGTACCTCTACCCCTTCTTTTATAGGCTATAAGGAGCTAGGGTTTTGGATGAACCCTCGGCCATGCATGGCTGGGAGTTTTAGTTAACTGACACATAGCTTTTTGTTCCATCGAAAACTTTCCTTTTTTTCATGCTTTGTTAGGTACACGCGGGCTGTAGTGAGTCATCCAACATACACACGCGTGCAGTAATGGGTTAGCGCGCATGGGCCTTGACACAAGAGGATTTCTAAAGAGTTGTTCAACAGATTTTTGACAAAGAATGGATATGAGTTGGCCTGATGCCAGGTAAGCATGTGTGGTGCAATTTAGCATTATAAAATATCCCTCATATGGATCTAAAGGTGTAATGACCCTAAGGCCATATCTTTCAAATGTCATACGCCTCTTCTTTAGATCAAAAACAGTAGAATTGTTGAAGGCCCAACCAATTCCTAATAATGCAGGGTAAGGGCAGTTGTCATCAAAAATTTCAATTACCTAAAAATATGCAAAGGTTATAACTCCATCGATGTCCACAGAGACATGTCCAATCGTCCAAATGGGTTGACATCTTGTTGATTATCCATGCGAAGCCTGATAGGGGAGTATATTAGCTTGGGTTTTCTCATCAGTCCCCAGGTTTTCTTCGTCATGACATTGACCTCCGACCCTAAGTCGAGGACTACATAGTCTATATTATATTCTCTTATTTGAGAATTCAGGTGTAATTCTTTATTTTTCCTTCTCCTTTTCCCAATTTGGTGCACTTCCCTATCTAGTAAGGAGTCTATCTTTCCTAGCTCATACTGCTTGATTAAATCTTGTAATTCTTGTACAATGCTTTTATCTTGAATCAACTTAACACAAGTGCACAAAAATTCCATGAGTTTTCTTACCTCTTTTTATTCCATTGGTGATGCAGACTGATCGAATGCCTAAGGCATGCCATACTCTTTGATTTCTATTTTCATTATAGATGAGGATCCTTGATCTCCTTTGAACTCTTTTCTTGCCTCCTCAAAGATCTGTCTTTCTTTCTTATCCTTGAACATTGGGGTCTTCTCTATAGCTTTCCCGACTCCATGGTCATCTACATTCTCTCCTTGTGTTGCTATGTCTTCTCCTGTAGCAGTGCCTCCTTGAGTAATGACAACAACTCTAGGGTATTTTCTATGAGGTTCATCATATATTAGTTGTACTTGTGGGTTCTGTTGGGGTCCTCATCTTTCCTGAAGCTTAGCCAATAGCGCAGGGCATTCCTCTATGATTTGCTCAAAAGAGTTACAATAATTATAGGTTGTGCAAGGATTCTGATAATCCATTGCTAAGTGTCCTCACTATGTGCAGTTATAACAGATTATTTTTCCTTGGTCTCAGCCCATACCTCCTCCTCGTCCTCATCCTCTGTATCCACCGCGAGGAGTGAAGTTTCCTCTCCTTGGAGAGTTGTACTGCGGAGTATTTCCTTCTTGGTTTACTTTGCCTTGAATCCTGTATATGTCTCTCGACCTTTGATGCATGATATCATAAGCTATACAATCTCGATCATCATGCCCTACTAACTTACAAAACGTGCAGTACACATTTTTGGGTGTCTGAACATACTTCTGCATGTAATAGGACTCACCTGGACGATGTTTATTTTTGCACACATCAAACCAGGGCAGGTTAACTTGCTTCAAGGGGCTCGATGCTCTTGAGTCCAAATACTCATGGAATAAGGGATAGTGTTCCTTATCATGACCTTCTGATCTGCATCTCACACACCAGACATATTCCCTTTTGTTTTTTCCCTTATCTTTCTTCATATCCTCGACTTGTAAAGACAAACTGGTTAGCTAACTCAAGATCTAGCTCATGCCTGAGCTTGATTCTCCCATAGGTGTTGATTCAAGATTCATGGAAATATCCAAAGCTTCTACCCACGATGTAATATTCTTCTACATCAGAGGGACTCTGATGTGAGGTAGAAACACAGCGATGAACCATTCTTTGTTCTGTTCATCGAGGATCTAAACAGTTAATCGTCCTGTTAGGGTCTTGAATCTCTGGTCGAACTCCCAAACAGGTTCCGCTACCTTTTGTTTGATCTCTTTTAGCTCTGTAATACATTTTGAATCAGAATTAGGTTTCTTAAACTCCGCAATCAATGAATTATTGATCTCGTTCAGTGTCTTAGGTTGCACTAGTCCTTGGATAAGTTTCATGTACCAACTCAGTGCGCGGTTCTATAGTGTAGTGTTGAACTAGGTTCTCTTGATGGCTTCATCGATGATACTTTTAATATTCCATACGGCTTCACACATAAACCAATGCTGATTTGGATATTCAGATCCATCTCTTCTAAAGATAGGGAACCTCATTTCATCTACCATAGAGCTCCCTAGGTTTCTTGTCTGAGAATAGGCTGAGTTGCTAGTAACAATACTCTGAAGACTCTGGTGGTTCTGACTATTTTGACTGCTTGGTGCTATTGAAATAACAGGAGGGTTAAAGTTACTTACTTGAGTAACCTACGCAGTTCCTGAGGTTTATGGCTCACTTTGGTGAAGTTCTTTAGCTTCCCCTTCTTCTGTCCTGGTGGGATCTGAATGTTCTTCATCAGTTAGATCTACCTCTTATCCACTGTAGAAACCCTCTTCTCCATAGTTTTGCTTGAACACGTTCTCAAGGTGAACCCCTCAGAATACTTTCCCACTGTGCATATTTCCTTCTTCTGTGTCACTATTGCTATCCGAGATCTTGAACATTATCCTTTTCAGGTCTGACCAATATACTGTATCTTCAAGATGTGGTTTTCATGCAAGAGAATCTTGATTCTCAGCTTCAGAAAGTGAAATTTTTTTCCTCTAGGTCCTTTGAAAAAATATCTCTCGACTTGGCTATATGATTATTTTCTATCAACAACAAACTTGGTGATATACCCTCCAATGGTACTATCAAACTAGTGATATACTACTCTGGATACAATGTTCTCAACTCTCTTGACCTTCTGGATCAGTGCGAGCATCCAAACCACAAAAGGTATAGATCTAATATCGAATTGGGTATCGGCTAACCTAGCCAACCATTCAAACAACTCCTGGTGGATTCCCCCAAGGAAGATCTCATGAATTTCAGTGAAAATGTGTCTTTGTATCCAATCTTCAGTACTTAGTTTAGGGTTCTTGTTCTGGGCTTCTATGAAGTCCTTCTCTTGATCCTCTATCCACTTCTGAATCTCTATATTTGATGGGAACCACCTTGACATTCATTTACACAGATTCCTATCTTGGCAACGGAACCATTTGTTGGCACAGGGGCAGACATAGGGTTCACTCCGAGAGTGCACCAACAAGACCTAACTATTGGCCCTTTCGGAAACACCTACAAAGCAGATGTAGTCTCTCCTAAAGTATCTAAGAGGGGGGGTTGCAGGATAGAGATGTCTACAACCAGGGGAATATCAAGTGGAACTAATACAACAATAATACAACATTCATATATCTTTTACCAACTATATATACTTTGTGTAGCCATACATCTGATCTAACACAATAATGCAATTAATAGTACAACAATGATAGAGATCCAAGCAACAATCACACACACATAACACCAGATATACGTGGTTCACCCTCTCTCTAGGGATACGTCCACAAAACTGTGCTTATAATATATTAAGATAAATCTTACAGTTCTGATCTGCGTTCTTAGTGAGAAGATCTTCTCTCTTCTTCTTTTTATCTCCCACCTTCCTGTACACCCAGCTGCAAGACTTGATCTTCTCACCTAGTTGAAAATATTACAATACCAGAAGGCTCTCACTCTCAGCATTCATCTCTCTCTCACAGTACAATAATCTCTCAACATTCAATATCAATACCCAACTCCAGTACCGACCCGACCTAGGTCCTCTTGACCTCTATTTATACATTATGGTCCCTCCCCGACAACCTTAGGTCGAAACCTAGGTGTCAAAACCCTAATTACCAAAATCTTAGGTGTCTAAAAACCTAGGTCAACTTGACCCACTTTTTATGGGCTTCACCAACCTGTCTTTCCTTCTTCATCTCGTGGTGCTCCAAAGAATCCAATGATGGCTTTCTCTTCTTGTTGAGTCATCCACGATCCTTCTTCCTTTCTTATCGGTCATCCCTGATCTTCTCATCCAACGATTTTCTTTTCTGTACTTCGCTCCATCCTTCCTGCTCTTTTGCTCACTTCAACTTAGTAACAGTTACTATGTCTCCCATGAAGCTCACTTTTTACCTTTCCTTCCTTGTTCTTTGCTTCCTTCCTTAACCAAGGGCCAACAATAGGTTTCGGCCCCTAATGAAGTTCAACGTGGAATGCCACTTAATTTATATAACAACATGCACAGATGGCCATAAGCAATAGTTGCAATCCTATTACAAGCTTACGGAGGAAGATTTAGAGGAAATCACCAAGGAATGGTCGGTGGACCTCCTTATCCTAGCCAACCCTGCGGATTTGTTTGATGTAGACAGTCCAGAAGCTGTGCAGGATACACCTGGACCTACTAAAACAAAGAAGCTTGAAGAAGTTTAGGATGTAGACAACACATCCATGAAGACTACGTCTATGTCACTAGAGAAAGGAGGTGTTGGTGAAGAGATAACCAAGGAAACATTGCATAAGGACGAGGAGGACCCCTTGAAGAAAATAAAGGTGTCCCCCTAGAATCCTTCATCTAGAAAGAAAACTAAAGAAACCAAGACCAAGTTCGAGACTATCCTCACCTCGGATGACTTTAACTTCATCATCGCTGCATTGAATGACACTTTGCTAGAGATTGCAGAGAAGCAGGAAGCCATGAAGGAGGTGATGTATATTCAGATTGAGATAGATCTTCAAGGAGTGCAACAGGCACTTTAGTAGAGGCACGCAGTCTCCACTGTGCCACTGTGAGTCGGAACACCGAAAGAAGGTGATGAGCCATCTCAACTCCACTGAATTGCAGATTGAGTCGAGGCTCGACTTAGAAAAGAACAAGATGAATCAGAATAATCCATCCAAGCTTTGAAACAAGTAAATGGAGTACTTTAATAACAACATAGTGATGCAGAACAAGAAAAGAGTGCTCTCCAAGAAAAATTGAATGATGAGAAAGTACAACTACAACAAGGAAAGGAACAGTTGCTAGCAGAGCAACTTGAGGTAAAGGAAGTGGTCAACATAGCACTTCGCTCTGTGATAGTCATTGAGGTAATTACCAAAGAAAGAATCCCACAACAGGTGGCACAACTCGAAGACGTGATCCAAAATCTACAACAATGCATTGCATATCTAGAGCTCTGCGCTGTACCCGAAACTCCATAGGAGGTAAGAGACCCAAGGGAAGCAACTGCCCACAACGCAGTTGGAAGATTAAAATATATTGCCTTGGAATGAAAGAAGCTAAGTAACCAAAGTTCCCATACTTACGAGAACCTCATGGATAATCTAGAGTTATAGGCATTGGAGTCACATCTCCAAGAAGAAAAGAAGCACGCTGATACATTACAGGCACAATTGAAGGCCTTGTCACCAGTGGAAAGAATGAAGTGGTCTCAAGAACAATGCACCGCCCAACAACAGATCCATATGATTCATTTTAAAGTAATGGAAATCACTCAACAACTTCAACTAGTGCAAGAAAAGGCATGCCAATTGTTCACTGAAGTTGAAAGCTAAGGATTCGAACTAGAACAGATCGTCATCACTGCAAAACAACACTTAGAAGGGCCAGTGAATGATGCAATGATCCAGGAGTTCACTGAGGAATATTTCGTAGCACTGCAGCAGGTCCAAGTAGCTCGAGCCAAGCTTGAAGCATTCGAGGTAGAATTTCTCAGACTAGAGTGACTCGGGATGAGTCACAGGTGAGTGTTGGGGGCCTATTAGCCCTTAACCAAGTTTTGGGAGTTTCTTGGTCATATTAACCTATTTTGGGACTTTGAAAGCTGTCGAAGGAGGATCCCAAGAAGGAGCGGAGATCATGGGATCTTGGACCACTTTTGGGTCCATTTTGGGTTTTTAGGAATATGTAACGGGATTGGGATATTGGCCCATGGGTTTTACCCATGATTAGGCCTATTTTGTATGTATAAATAGTAAGCTAGTGATATATAGGATAGATCGACATCTATGTGATGTATGCTAAGTGAAATTAAGGTCTGTAAGTTCTTTGTGCCTATATGAGACATGCAGGGCTAAGTGCAAGTCAATGTAGGAAGTTGGAAAAGGCTTTGTGTTGTAATACAGGGAAAAACGATCTAGTGAGTTGCATAGATCTTATTTCCTATGCGCAGTAGGGTTTTGATGGATCTATGCTTGTAACTGATTGAAGATGATTATAAAGAAGAAGAATTGGTGGAGATAGCCCCAGGGTGGGGGTGAACCACGTAAATATTGTGTTGTGTTTCTTTGTGCTTCTCTCAATGTGTTTATGTTCCCATTTTGCGAAGTGCTATGAGATGACTGAATAGATATAATTATGCTTAAAGTGCCAATGATATGTAGGATGTTAGATCTGATATGCATGAATAGGCTTAGTGCCTGATCTGTTAGATCTGATGTAGTTTACCGATGCTAAGTGCTTGAATATGTTAGATGAATGTGAATGGTGCAAAGCCTTGTGTTATCAGCGAAGTGCACATTGAATGCATATTAAAGAACCAACAATGCTAAGTGATTTATTAAGTGTCAGAATCATAGATCTGTATCCCATCTAAGGTTGCAAACACTCAAGTCTTGCAACCACCCCTACCTCTACGTCGGGTGAGACTGCATCTGCTTCGCAAGTGTTGCCGAAAGCGCTGATAGTTAGGGTTTTGTTGGTGCGTTGTAGCGCTGAACCCCGGGTCTGACCCTGTGCCAACATGTCTTATGGGGTCCGCTTATCCTATCCTTCCACTTGGTTCTATCTGATGATCAATATAGATACTGAACTGATCTAACGATTGAGAGCTCACTTGAATTTCCTCCATGAAACACGATGGCTCTTATTTAATCTCTCTCGATCTATGATTCTGGATTGATCCAACTATCCATAATTCTACTGTTCCAGATCTAACAGTTGAGATTTAATCCTTCCCAGTATCTGAATTCACCTTGATCTAAATATCATGTATTGTTCCAAACTAAGACTGAATGAATCATGTAAATCGATCCTTTACAAAAGGATTTATTCACTCCCATAACTCTGTCTCCCATGTTACTTCAAATGCACCATATCTTCTGACCTTTGATTAACGCTTGTGCATTATTTTATGCATTGATATTTATTCTCTAACCCTCCTTAGCTCTAAATTATGTGTGCTTCGTTACTCCTTTTGTACGTGGATTCTATGCATGCTACCTCTCTTGAGATTTGGGAACATACTATAGCTATTGATCCTATCATGATCAACAGTGATCACAAATTGATTCTACCCCAAGGTGATCTACCTCTGCCCCAAGGTGATATTCTTTTTTCTCTATTTATTGTACATGTTTGACTCATGTTTCCATCAATGACAATACACAATCAATAATGCCAACAATATCCCCCTTTGGCATTGAGGGAAACATATCTGTAAAACAAATACTTTTGTTCCCCCTATCACTGATCTCATTTTCAGGTTGGAGGATTGAACCAAATACTGATACCAAATTTGTTTTACTCTTTTTCTCCCCCTTTCACATGAATGAAAAAGAGTTAAAATTTTACTTCTTTTCTCTCCCTGTGAATGTGCCAGATGTTATCTCAATCTCTTGGTATTTTGTGTTCAAATAGGTAGTCTTATTGATACCATTTTTTTGTAGTGATCAATTCTTTTAAACCTAATCCAATGAATTCCTCATTTGATGACCAAATTAAACACTCCCC
>ML796313.1:330246-342525 GCA_009831015.1 Picea engelmannii | reverse complement strand
TCCTTCTCCTTTTCCCAATTTGGTGCACTTCCCTATCTAGTAAGGAGTCTATCTTTCCTAGCTCATACTGCTTGATTAAATCTTGTAATTCTTGTACAATGCTTTTATCTTGAATCAACTTAACACAAGTGCACAAAAATTCCATGAGTTTTCTTACCTCTTTTTATTCCATTGGTGATGCAGACTGATCGAATGCCTAAGGCATGCCATACTCTTTGATTTCTATTTTCATTATAGATGAGGATCCTTGATCTCCTTTGAACTCTTTTCTTGCCTCCTCAAAGATCTGTCTTTCTTTCTTATCCTTGAACATTGGGGTCTTCTCTATAGCTTTCCCGACTCCATGGTCATCTACATTCTCTCCTTGTGTTGCTATGTCTTCTCCTGTAGCAGTGCCTCCTTGAGTAATGACAACAACTCTAGGGTATTTTCTATGAGGTTCATCATATATTAGTTGTACTTGTGGGTTCTGTTGGGGTCCTCATCTTTCCTGAAGCTTAGCCAATAGCGCAGGGCATTCCTCTATGATTTGCTCAAAAGAGTTACAATAATTATAGGTTGTGCAAGGATTCTGATAATCCATTGCTAAGTGTCCTCACTATGTGCAGTTATAACAGATTATTTTTCCTTGGTCTCAGCCCATACCTCCTCCTCGTCCTCATCCTCTGTATCCACCGCGAGGAGTGAAGTTTCCTCTCCTTGGAGAGTTGTACTGCGGAGTATTTCCTTCTTGGTTTACTTTGCCTTGAATCCTGTATATGTCTCTCGACCTTTGATGCATGATATCATAAGCTATACAATCTCGATCATCATGCCCTACTAACTTACAAAACGTGCAGTACACATTTTTGGGTGTCTGAACATACTTCTGCATGTAATAGGACTCACCTGGACGATGTTTATTTTTGCACACATCAAACCAGGGCAGGTTAACTTGCTTCAAGGGGCTCGATGCTCTTGAGTCCAAATACTCATGGAATAAGGGATAGTGTTCCTTATCATGACCTTCTGATCTGCATCTCACACACCAGACATATTCCCTTTTGTTTTTTCCCTTATCTTTCTTCATATCCTCGACTTGTAAAGACAAACTGGTTAGCTAACTCAAGATCTAGCTCATGCCTGAGCTTGATTCTCCCATAGGTGTTGATTCAAGATTCATGGAAATATCCAAAGCTTCTACCCACGATGTAATATTCTTCTACATCAGAGGGACTCTGATGTGAGGTAGAAACACAGCGATGAACCATTCTTTGTTCTGTTCATCGAGGATCTAAACAGTTAATCGTCCTGTTAGGGTCTTGAATCTCTGGTCGAACTCCCAAACAGGTTCCGCTACCTTTTGTTTGATCTCTTTTAGCTCTGTAATACATTTTGAATCAGAATTAGGTTTCTTAAACTCCGCAATCAATGAATTATTGATCTCGTTCAGTGTCTTAGGTTGCACTAGTCCTTGGATAAGTTTCATGTACCAACTCAGTGCGCGGTTCTATAGTGTAGTGTTGAACTAGGTTCTCTTGATGGCTTCATCGATGATACTTTTAATATTCCATACGGCTTCACACATAAACCAATGCTGATTTGGATATTCAGATCCATCTCTTCTAAAGATAGGGAACCTCATTTCATCTACCATAGAGCTCCCTAGGTTTCTTGTCTGAGAATAGGCTGAGTTGCTAGTAACAATACTCTGAAGACTCTGGTGGTTCTGACTATTTTGACTGCTTGGTGCTATTGAAATAACAGGAGGGTTAAAGTTACTTACTTGAGTAACCTACGCAGTTCCTGAGGTTTATGGCTCACTTTGGTGAAGTTCTTTAGCTTCCCCTTCTTCTGTCCTGGTGGGATCTGAATGTTCTTCATCAGTTAGATCTACCTCTTATCCACTGTAGAAACCCTCTTCTCCATAGTTTTGCTTGAACACGTTCTCAAGGTGAACCCCTCAGAATACTTTCCCACTGTGCATATTTCCTTCTTCTGTGTCACTATTGCTATCCGAGATCT
This sequence comes from Picea engelmannii, assembly GCA_009831015.1. NCBI lineage: Eukaryota > Viridiplantae > Streptophyta > Pinopsida > Pinales > Pinaceae > Picea > Picea engelmannii. The sequence continues at coordinate 340,521 of ML796313.1, read as the reverse complement.
TGAACATTATCCTTTTCAGGTCTGACCAATATACTGTATCTTCAAGATGTGGTTTTCATGCAAGAGAATCTTGATTCTCAGCTTCAGAAAGTGAAATTTTTTTCCTCTAGGTCCTTTGAAAAAATATCTCTCGACTTGGCTATATGATTATTTTCTATCAACAACAAACTTGGTGATATACCCTCCAATGGTACTATCAAACTAGTGATATACTACTCTGGATACAATGTTCTCAACTCTCTTGACCTTCTGGATCAGTGCGAGCATCCAAACCACAAAAGGTATAGATCTAATATCGAATTGGGTATCGGCTAACCTAGCCAACCATTCAAACAACTCCTGGTGGATTCCCCCAAGGAAGATCTCATGAATTTCAGTGAAAATGTGTCTTTGTATCCAATCTTCAGTACTTAGTTTAGGGTTCTTGTTCTGGGCTTCTATGAAGTCCTTCTCTTGATCCTCTATCCACTTCTGAATCTCTATATTTGATGGGAACCACCTTGACATTCATTTACACAGATTCCTATCTTGGCAACGGAACCATTTGTTGGCACAGGGGCAGACATAGGGTTCACTCCGAGAGTGCACCAACAAGACCTAACTATTGGCCCTTTCGGAAACACCTACAAAGCAGATGTAGTCTCTCCTAAAGTATCTAAGAGGGGGGGTTGCAGGATAGAGATGTCTACAACCAGGGGAATATCAAGTGGAACTAATACAACAATAATACAACATTCATATATCTTTTACCAACTATATATACTTTGTGTAGCCATACATCTGATCTAACACAATAATGCAATTAATAGTACAACAATGATAGAGATCCAAGCAACAATCACACACACATAACACCAGATATACGTGGTTCACCCTCTCTCTAGGGATACGTCCACAAAACTGTGCTTATAATATATTAAGATAAATCTTACAGTTCTGATCTGCGTTCTTAGTGAGAAGATCTTCTCTCTTCTTCTTTTTATCTCCCACCTTCCTGTACACCCAGCTGCAAGACTTGATCTTCTCACCTAGTTGAAAATATTACAATACCAGAAGGCTCTCACTCTCAGCATTCATCTCTCTCTCACAGTACAATAATCTCTCAACATTCAATATCAATACCCAACTCCAGTACCGACCCGACCTAGGTCCTCTTGACCTCTATTTATACATTATGGTCCCTCCCCGACAACCTTAGGTCGAAACCTAGGTGTCAAAACCCTAATTACCAAAATCTTAGGTGTCTAAAAACCTAGGTCAACTTGACCCACTTTTTATGGGCTTCACCAACCTGTCTTTCCTTCTTCATCTCGTGGTGCTCCAAAGAATCCAATGATGGCTTTCTCTTCTTGTTGAGTCATCCACGATCCTTCTTCCTTTCTTATCGGTCATCCCTGATCTTCTCATCCAACGATTTTCTTTTCTGTACTTCGCTCCATCCTTCCTGCTCTTTTGCTCACTTCAACTTAGTAACAGTTACTATGTCTCCCATGAAGCTCACTTTTTACCTTTCCTTCCTTGTTCTTTGCTTCCTTCCTTAACCAAGGGCCAACAATAGGTTTCGGCCCCTAATGAAGTTCAACGTGGAATGCCACTTAATTTATATAACAACATGCACAGATGGCCATAAGCAATAGTTGCAATCCTATTACAAGCTTACGGAGGAAGATTTAGAGGAAATCACCAAGGAATGGTCGGTGGACCTCCTTATCCTAGCCAACCCTGCGGATTTGTTTGATGTAGACAGTCCAGAAGCTGTGCAGGATACACCTGGACCTACTAAAACAAAGAAGCTTGAAGAAGTTTAGGATGTAGACAACACATCCATGAAGACTACGTCTATGTCACTAGAGAAAGGAGGTGTTGGTGAAGAGATAACCAAGGAAACATTGCATAAGGACGAGGAGGACCCCTTGAAGAAAATAAAGGTGTCCCCCTAGAATCCTTCATCTAGAAAGAAAACTAAAGAAACCAAGACCAAGTTCGAGACTATCCTCACCTCGGATGACTTTAACTTCATCATCGCTGCATTGAATGACACTTTGCTAGAGATTGCAGAGAAGCAGGAAGCCATGAAGGAGGTGATGTATATTCAGATTGAGATAGATCTTCAAGGAGTGCAACAGGCACTTTAGTAGAGGCACGCAGTCTCCACTGTGCCACTGTGAGTCGGAACACCGAAAGAAGGTGATGAGCCATCTCAACTCCACTGAATTGCAGATTGAGTCGAGGCTCGACTTAGAAAAGAACAAGATGAATCAGAATAATCCATCCAAGCTTTGAAACAAGTAAATGGAGTACTTTAATAACAACATAGTGATGCAGAACAAGAAAAGAGTGCTCTCCAAGAAAAATTGAATGATGAGAAAGTACAACTACAACAAGGAAAGGAACAGTTGCTAGCAGAGCAACTTGAGGTAAAGGAAGTGGTCAACATAGCACTTCGCTCTGTGATAGTCATTGAGGTAATTACCAAAGAAAGAATCCCACAACAGGTGGCACAACTCGAAGACGTGATCCAAAATCTACAACAATGCATTGCATATCTAGAGCTCTGCGCTGTACCCGAAACTCCATAGGAGGTAAGAGACCCAAGGGAAGCAACTGCCCACAACGCAGTTGGAAGATTAAAATATATTGCCTTGGAATGAAAGAAGCTAAGTAACCAAAGTTCCCATACTTACGAGAACCTCATGGATAATCTAGAGTTATAGGCATTGGAGTCACATCTCCAAGAAGAAAAGAAGCACGCTGATACATTACAGGCACAATTGAAGGCCTTGTCACCAGTGGAAAGAATGAAGTGGTCTCAAGAACAATGCACCGCCCAACAACAGATCCATATGATTCATTTTAAAGTAATGGAAATCACTCAACAACTTCAACTAGTGCAAGAAAAGGCATGCCAATTGTTCACTGAAGTTGAAAGCTAAGGATTCGAACTAGAACAGATCGTCATCACTGCAAAACAACACTTAGAAGGGCCAGTGAATGATGCAATGATCCAGGAGTTCACTGAGGAATATTTCGTAGCACTGCAGCAGGTCCAAGTAGCTCGAGCCAAGCTTGAAGCATTCGAGGTAGAATTTCTCAGACTAGAGTGACTCGGGATGAGTCACAGGTGAGTGTTGGGGGCCTATTAGCCCTTAACCAAGTTTTGGGAGTTTCTTGGTCATATTAACCTATTTTGGGACTTTGAAAGCTGTCGAAGGAGGATCCCAAGAAGGAGCGGAGATCATGGGATCTTGGACCACTTTTGGGTCCATTTTGGGTTTTTAGGAATATGTAACGGGATTGGGATATTGGCCCATGGGTTTTACCCATGATTAGGCCTATTTTGTATGTATAAATAGTAAGCTAGTGATATATAGGATAGATCGACATCTATGTGATGTATGCTAAGTGAAATTAAGGTCTGTAAGTTCTTTGTGCCTATATGAGACATGCAGGGCTAAGTGCAAGTCAATGTAGGAAGTTGGAAAAGGCTTTGTGTTGTAATACAGGGAAAAACGATCTAGTGAGTTGCATAGATCTTATTTCCTATGCGCAGTAGGGTTTTGATGGATCTATGCTTGTAACTGATTGAAGATGATTATAAAGAAGAAGAATTGGTGGAGATAGCCCCAGGGTGGGGGTGAACCACGTAAATATTGTGTTGTGTTTCTTTGTGCTTCTCTCAATGTGTTTATGTTCCCATTTTGCGAAGTGCTATGAGATGACTGAATAGATATAATTATGCTTAAAGTGCCAATGATATGTAGGATGTTAGATCTGATATGCATGAATAGGCTTAGTGCCTGATCTGTTAGATCTGATGTAGTTTACCGATGCTAAGTGCTTGAATATGTTAGATGAATGTGAATGGTGCAAAGCCTTGTGTTATCAGCGAAGTGCACATTGAATGCATATTAAAGAACCAACAATGCTAAGTGATTTATTAAGTGTCAGAATCATAGATCTGTATCCCATCTAAGGTTGCAAACACTCAAGTCTTGCAACCACCCCTACCTCTACGTCGGGTGAGACTGCATCTGCTTCGCAAGTGTTGCCGAAAGCGCTGATAGTTAGGGTTTTGTTGGTGCGTTGTAGCGCTGAACCCCGGGTCTGACCCTGTGCCAACATGTCTTATGGGGTCCGCTTATCCTATCCTTCCACTTGGTTCTATCTGATGATCAATATAGATACTGAACTGATCTAACGATTGAGAGCTCACTTGAATTTCCTCCATGAAACACGATGGCTCTTATTTAATCTCTCTCGATCTATGATTCTGGATTGATCCAACTATCCATAATTCTACTGTTCCAGATCTAACAGTTGAGATTTAATCCTTCCCAGTATCTGAATTCACCTTGATCTAAATATCATGTATTGTTCCAAACTAAGACTGAATGAATCATGTAAATCGATCCTTTACAAAAGGATTTATTCACTCCCATAACTCTGTCTCCCATGTTACTTCAAATGCACCATATCTTCTGACCTTTGATTAACGCTTGTGCATTATTTTATGCATTGATATTTATTCTCTAACCCTCCTTAGCTCTAAATTATGTGTGCTTCGTTACTCCTTTTGTACGTGGATTCTATGCATGCTACCTCTCTTGAGATTTGGGAACATACTATAGCTATTGATCCTATCATGATCAACAGTGATCACAAATTGATTCTACCCCAAGGTGATCTACCTCTGCCCCAAGGTGATATTCTTTTTTCTCTATTTATTGTACATGTTTGACTCATGTTTCCATCAATGACAATACACAATCAATAATGCCAACAATATCCCCCTTTGGCATTGAGGGAAACATATCTGTAAAACAAATACTTTTGTTCCCCCTATCACTGATCTCATTTTCAGGTTGGAGGATTGAACCAAATACTGATACCAAATTTGTTTTACTCTTTTTCTCCCCCTTTCACATGAATGAAAAAGAGTTAAAATTTTACTTCTTTTCTCTCCCTGTGAATGTGCCAGATGTTATCTCAATCTCTTGGTATTTTGTGTTCAAATAGGTAGTCTTATTGATACCATTTTTTTGTAGTGATCAATTCTTTTAAACCTAATCCAATGAATTCCTCATTTGATGACCAAATTAAACACTCCCCTTGAGGTTTTACTGTTTCATAGGGTTTTATTGTCTTCTCCTTTGTCTTAAAGGACAAGGGTGTGAATTTTACTAATCTTCTTCATCTGTTTATTTATTCTCGTTGATATTATGATATTTCACACGAATACTATTGATCAATACCAATTAATTTAATTTCCATTCTTCAACCAATTTAATATATTATTCATAGTCCTTTGACTCTGCAGAAACCAACTTCAACTTATGTCCCTTAGAAATAAGATTGAATTGGTCATTTCATCTATTGTTTGTTAAGTCCTCTTCATAAGTTTTCCATTCTTTTGGAAATTCCTCACTGGGTTTAGATAATATGATAATTTAGTATTTTTTTGTAGTACTTACACCAAATAATGTTGTAAAATCCTTCCTCCCTTTTATTCATGTTTTCTGCTGAGGGGAAATTTAGTAGTTCATGAAAATAACATTGGAAAACTTCCCATATTTTCATTGCTCAATTATTCTGGTTGATATGCTATTGAAGATTCATCATTATCATCACTGTTCTGTGTAAGTGAAACTTCTTCATTTTCTTCTTTGGTATTTTCTATTTGCATTTTTATTTTATTTGTTAATGTACTCTATATATGCATGATATCTCCATGATCTGCTATTGTGACATCTTCTAATTTATGAACTATCCTTTCCAGATTTTGATCCATTTCATTTTCAAATCTATGAATTTCACATTCCTTATTAGGAACTTCACCCATAATTTTCTTATTATTAATTTCTTCATTTTCAGATGTCAGATCATCTTTATTTATTTCTATTTCATATTTGTTTCTCCATACCTTTTCATCAGATATTTTTTTTGTTGGATATTTCTTTTCTAAGTTTTTAATTTGAGATTTGTCATTTCTTCTTTTCTTCCAACCTTCATTAGATTTTCTTCATTACTTGTATGAATTATTTCTCATGGATTGACTTCTTAATTTTTTTCAGTTTTGGGATTTGTGACCAAACCAATCACATTTGTAACATCTCATTGTATGGAAAAACTTTGTTCTGTGGCCAACATAATTGCATCTCCAACATCTCATTAAGTTATTAGTCCTTCCTGAAGTTTTCTTTTCAGGACTCTTGCATTCCAATGCTTTGTGACCAAAGTTATTACAAGAAAATAAATCACAATTGAAGGTGTTTCCATACTTGAGTATGTTGTGACATGAGAAGTCAGTCTTTTGATATGTTTCTTGTTTTTTATTTTTGTTGCCTCCTTCCTTGACAAATGTTTTCCCTTGACCAAGTTTTGGGAATTTCTTGGTCATGTTGACCTATTTTGAGACTTCGACAGCCTGCCGAAAGAGGAGCACAAGACGAAGCGAAGATCATGGGATCTCGACCCCCTTTTGGGTTTTTGGAAATTTGTAATGGGAATGGGATGTCGACCCATGGGTTTACCCATGTTTAGGCCTATTTTGTATGTATAAATAGAAGGATAGGCAATGTAAGTTGGAATTAGTTGAAGAGAATAGTGCATCTATGTGATGTGAATGTAGGCTAAGTGCCAGTAGGGTGTGTAGGTGATTTGTGCATGACTATAAGAGACTTGTAAAGATAAGTGCAGGTCCTTGTAGTAGATTGTGGAGATCTTAGTGTTGTAGCACAAGGAAGAAGGATCTAGCGAGTTGCACAAATATTCTATCCTATGTGGATTAAGGGTTTTTGATGGCTTTGTGCTTGTAACCGATTGACTGAAGACAATAAAGAAGAAGAGTTGGTGGACATAGCCCCAGGGTGGGGGTGAACCACATAAACACTGTGTTATGTGATTTGTGCTTTTTCTTGATGTGTTCATATGTTGTATGCTAAGTGCTCTTATATGTTTAGATAGATCTGTTTATGCTTAGTGATAATGATAGGTAGAATAATAGATATGATATACATGAATATGATCAGTGCTTGATCTACCAGATGTGACCTATTTACTTATGATAAGTTCTTAAATACATTAGATCTGTGTTAATGTTGCAAAGTTTTGTCTTATAAGCGAAGTGGTTATTGATTTTATATTGAGGAACTGACGGTGCTAAGTGCTTTATTAAGTAGTACGATCATAGATATGTGTCCCATATAAGGTTGTAGACACCTGAGTCTTGCAACCACCCCTACCTCTACCTCGGGTGAGACTTCATCTACTTTGTCGGTGTTTTCGAAAGGGCCAGTAGTTAGGGATTTGTTGGTGTGTTGTTGTAGCATTGAACCCTGGGTTTTCCCCTATGCCAACAAATGGTTCCATTGCCGAGACTTGAAACTGTGATTGCTGGGAACTGAGAAAGAAGAATCTATGTGCAAAGACTCATCCTGAAATTGTGAAAGATCTGTGCGTAGATCTGTGAACTAACACACAATATTCTACTTGAATTATAAATCTCTATGCTAAATAAAGAAGATCAGATCTGAAAGAAAGAAGCCCGATCTGAAGAAAAGAAGATCAGATCTGAAGGAAAGAAGCAAGATATGAATGCTTGGCACTCTAAGAAAGGTAAAAGTAAGAATTTCTGATTAAAATAGGTAACTGCAAGCTCTATGCTCTGATAAAGGTAAAGATAGTAATATATATATATATATATATATATATATATATATAGATATATATATATATATATATAGATCTAGAAGCTTTGTGCTCTGTAGAAGTAAGATAAGTGGAAATTTTTGTTTCTAGAGTGTGGATCTAGGTATGTTTAATAGAGTATGTCCTAGTTTGAAAACTAGGGAATTAATAGATGAAAGAAGGTTTGATATGAGTAGATATGATAAGAACAATGAAAGATATATTATACCTATGCATAGAAAGAATGTTTGGACTAACGAATGGATGCAGGATCCTAGAAAGAATTTGTTGCAGGTTAGTTACCATGATCCTAGCGCACAATATAGAAGAGGTTGGGGATCATTTAAAAGAAAGAGAGGATTGACCCTCTGTTATAGTTGCAGAAGACTAGGACATCTTACTAAGGAATTCCATGGAAGAAGACCTAGTTGTCTTTGCTATAAGGCTATGGACCATGAAGTTTTGGATTTCCCTAGAATGATCACTAAGCTTGAAAGAATGACTCTGAACCAAGAGGCAGATCCAAAACTAAGGCTATAGAAGAACCCAAGAAATAATCAGAGAAGGTATTACTATAGATTAAAGACACCCTGGATGACCATCGACATGTTAGACTATCAGAGATTTTTAAATAAAAGGAGTGCCTTGAAGAAAGAATAGGGGACTTCGACATTGATTGTGTTCTAGATGAGGAAACACAAGTGAATATCATGACAGAAAGAACTTGGGAAGATATAGGGAGGCCTGCTATGATCCCTTCATTAGGAGGAATAGGACTATTCATAGGAAAGCTGGTAAACTTATGTGGGAAGCTTGCTCAGATACCTATGAACGTTAATGGAACTTCGACAAAGGAAGATTTTGAGATTATTAAGTTTATTGAAGACAACGCCCCATTTACCATGTTAATAGGAAAACCTTGTATTGACAGAGCTCAAGCCATACGAAAGGAAGAAGAAGAAGCCTTGGAGTAGAAGATACAAGACTTAAAAGATTTAATGACTAGAAGGATCTTACAATTGATTGAAGAACAAGAAAATTGATCGAAGATATTTGACACTAGAGACCCTGATGTCGAAGTTGTAGGAACATCAGAGGACTCCTGAAAGATTGAAGTACCTATCCCAGACAAAGAAAAGGTATTACCCCTGACTCCTAGGAAAGAATCTCAATAGTGTGCAGTAACTATGTAAAAAGAAGATAAGAATCAGAATGGAAAATGAACTACTGAGACGAAGCTCATTGGAAAGAAGGCGAGGAAACAAAGTAAGAAGAGATCTAAGTTGCAGAAGGTTCCTGAGGGAACTTCACAGAGAGGAAATTTGCAGAATTGGAGATTTCCTGGGATAAAAGAACAACAACATCAGGAACTTCACCATGCCAAAGCAATATAGTCGTTGGGGTCGATATATACGTTCGACTCCTACTTCAAACAGGAAGAAAAGAAATAAAGGTATATATGTGCCTCGTATAACCCTGGACACTCTCCACAGGTTTAGTCCCTTGATGAAATTTAGTGTAGACCACCATTTCATCTATATCATAGCACATGTTGATGAGCATAAACAACAACTGCAGTCATACTACAAGTTGACGGAGGATGACTTGGAAGAGATTACCAAGGAATGTTCGGCGGACCTTCTTGTTCCAGCGAACCCTGCGGAGATGTCTGATGTTGACAGTCCAGAAACTTTGACAGATATACCTGGACCTAGAAAGACAAAGAATACTGAAGAGGTCCATGATTTAGAAAACGCATTCGTGAAGACCACTTCTATATCAACAACGAAAGGAGGAGATTGTGGAGAGATAGATGGTGCAGAAGTTGAACTGAAGAAAGGTGAAGTTACACTGCCTAGAGATGAGGAGGATCCCTCAAATAAAATGAATTTTTCTCCTCTAAAACCTTATTCGAGGAAGAAATAAAAAGAAGCCAGGACCAAATTTGAGACTACTCTCACCTCAGACGACTTCGAATTCATCATCGCAGCACTGAACGATGCTTCGCTAGAGATAGAAGAGAAGCAGGAAGCTAAGAAGGATGAGGTGTTTAGTCAAATTAAGGACTATCTCTAAGGGGTGAAACAAGCCATACATTCCAACCGCGTAGTTTCCACTGCACCTCTGTCAGTAGGAACATCAGAACTAGGTGATGAGTTAGTACAACTACACCGCATTGCTGATATAGTCGAAGCTCACCTTCTACAAGCTCATGAAGAGATAGCACAAGCCACCCAGGATTTAGCGCAAGTACAGAAATACTTAGCGGAGAAACACAGTGATGCAGAATGGGAAAATCTAGCTCTGCAAGTGAAGTGGGATGAAGACAAAGTATAGTTACAACAAAGCAAGAAATAGTTGCTTACCGAGAAACTCAAAGTTAAGGAAACGGTTCACAGAGCACTTCACTCTATGACAGTCATTGATGTAAAGGTTGAAGAGAGAGTGCAAGATACCATATATATAAAATATGCAGAACAGAAACAAAATGCTAGAAATAACAGAATAACAGTAAAATATCCAGCATAATCTTCACAATACACAGAAATGATATACGAAATAGCAACAGAAATAGCACTTGAACAGAAA
>ML796313.1:260905-271479 GCA_009831015.1 Picea engelmannii | reverse complement strand
TCAATCCTTGTATGAAGAAGATCTAATTTCTCTTGATAGACTTGCTAGAGTCTCCAAGCTCCTGTTCAAACTAGGTCCTTCACACAATTCCTTCACCAATTCTCCAATTAATCTTTCTTAACCTTTTCCATGAGAATCCCATCAATATATAAGAGAGGATGAGATGGTTACTTAAATGAGAATGATCCCACAATATCAGTGAAACCAGTAAAATGATAACCATTCGAATGCCAACCCATTCTCTAGAAGATTCTCTTATACAACCATCGAGACTTCATCTTTTTCCAAGCTTGAGAACAATTTCTCACCCTAGCTATGTAGCACAGTGCGAGAAGTTCACACCCTAGCTGAAGGCAGCCTGCGAGAATGGGTCATTCTCGCACCCTAGGATATAAGCAACCTGTGAACTCTCTTCAAAAATATGTTTTCTAGGAAGAGATGAATGTCACTTTTCTCAGGAGAAAGTTCTTGTTAGGAGCTTTAGTTCACCATCATCAATACACCATCAAGATGAGAAAAATCATGGGTAACAGAATGCCCCCCAAACTATGAGGTCAGAATCAATGACAGCCGAAATACTTTGTAAATTGCGTGTGTGTGTATGTCGGAAACCAGGAGCACACCTAATCGGAAACATGTGAACAACCAAGCATCTGCAGAATATCATACTAGTTCTAAGGTAGGCATTCCCATACTCAGGTGACAAACAGATGACATTATAAGCATAGGTCATGGCCACCAATCATACACTGTGGATCCATGCCATCAAAATATAACATAGCCACAAGGAATACACTGTGGATCTATGCAAGAAAATTCAAATTGAGATGACATAGCCATGAGACATACAAAGTGGATCTATGTGTCACAAATTATAGATATTCCATCACAGCCTGGACAAAGAGATGAGATCCAAGGTCTTCAATCATCGCCTGAAAGTATGAATCTAACCATGTGATTACATGTGTTGAAGTCGAACATGGTAGAAGCCACTTGATTACCGATTGATGATGAAACTGTTAACAAGTGTGAGGGAAATCACCATTAATGTCAATGACTCCCAAGGTACACTAGTACAATCCACTGAATGTGAATGAATGAGTTGAGGTCGAACATCCGATGAAATATTTTGATCAGAGTTCAATGATGTAAACCCACTGTCAAAAGTGAGGAAACCTACCATTGAGGCATGCAAGTTCCAAGGTACCAAAGAATTTCTAGGTCTTGTTTCCAAATAATGAGTTGAAGTCGACGAAACAAAACTCATCATAGGAGGGCCTTGATGTATCCCCCATCAATGACACGAAATGAGTAATAGATTTTGAAGGTGAAACAGAGTATGATGCAATTTGGACTGGACACAGGGAAGGCCGACACATAGAGAATGGACAACTGCAGATGGCCGACTCAATAGAGGTTTCAGATGAACTTCTCTTGAACATATGAATGACACGACCAACGATTTGGCAACATTAACTCAGAGACGATGTAGGGTATGACTTTGTAGCAAATCGAATGAGAGACAAATGGATTACCCAAACTAGATTCAAATAATGAATAGGGGGGTGTCATGTTCAAGAGTGACACTTACTGCCAATTAATATGAATATGAGAACACATCCCTTTCCCAAATTTTCCCCCACCATTTCTGGCGAGTACCTCTTTATTTTTACGCAAGCTTGAGGAGGATAACATATGCTTGTTGATATAAGCTCATCCTTTGGATGATTCCTTCGGAGTATGTTTAACGAACCCTAGGAAGGAGTGGTTCGATCCCATTACGGGTCTGTCGATGTTTGTTTAACGAGTCCAAAGATAGAAAACTCGAATGTTTTTCATGATTCTAGAGTCTGGAAAAACACTTAAAAAAGAACTCTCTCAGTTCTTTTCTCATAAAAACTTCTGATGAGACCAAAAAAGAGATAAATTATTGCCCAATAGATTCTTTCTTCAAATACTTTAACGAGTTTGAAAATAGCAAGGTCGCTTAGCAATCTTTTCATGTTTAGAGAGTCTGAAAAGAACTTAAAGGAGACTCCAGGGGGGTTCCTTTTTCGTATAACCTTGTTGAGCCCAAAAAAGTGATAAAAGTTTGCTCGATCATGTTCTCATGTATTTTTGAGCGTGAGAATGGACAAATACCAAGCTCGAGGTTTTGTACAAAAACCATAAAAAAAAAAAAAAATAATAATAATCAAAACATGCGATGAAGAAGAAAAAATATCTGCGTCCCTGTGCATGAAAATCGAATTCATTACGCCTGCAAAAGTCATGCTCAAAAGGGTATTAGGCATTAGGTTTTAATAAATAAACCATTATATAATCCAATAACATGGTAAAAGTAAATATAAAGGGGTAAAATTTCTTTTTACCATAATCATTTTAACTTTATCAATATTTGATCCCAAAAACCCCTCTTTTGTCCTTGAACTTTGGCATTCGATTGCAGGAGTTACGAGCATCCATTCAACGAACCGTCTGCGGCAGTGAGGTAAGATCCTTGTCCTCTACCTTTTCATGGTTTTATTTTTTATTTTCATTGGCAAAAAACATAGTTTTGAGTTTGTTTTGGGGTTTAAAGTTGCGCTCAGCCATTCTCGCAGGCCGGCCACACGGAACCTGCGAGAATGCCCCATTCTCGCAGGTGACCCCAAAGGCACTTACGAGAACCTCGCAATGTGCCTAAAGGGAACCTGTGAGAACCGCAAAGTGGAAAATGTTTTTAAATTTTTTCTCAATGAAAAGATACCAAGTGTTGAATAGAGTTATTAACTTTCTTCTTATGCTTCTTATGCAGGTATTTGGTCATCACCATGGTTCTGGAATGGCGTGAAAGGGAGCATGAAGAAGATGATTCCATTTCTGAAAATCATCCAGCCACCATTGTCTCTTTATGAGACTGTGGTCTCCTAAAATTCTTTTGTATCCTAGACATGAGGGCCCAAGTCAGGTTATTGGAGTACCTTGTGCATATGTGGGATCCCAACCAACAAGTATTCCATGTAGGGGTCCACACATTGTCCTTGGATATTGAGGACATTTACTTGTTGACAGGACTGTCACGATGTGGGTACCACATGAGCCTGACTGGTAGCAGAGGTGGTGGGCTGCCCATGAGTGAGTACTGTCGCTTGCACTGTGTTCCAGAGGCAGAGAGGAGAAAAGGGAAAGTAGCTATTTAGGGAGTGCGTGATTTGACCCTCTACACTATTTTTTTCACCATTGCTCTTATGGATGGGAGCAGTGCTCCTCACATGGATCTCCAAAGCTACTTTCAGTATGCCATAGAGTGTATTGAGCCTCATATTTTTAACTGGACAGATGCAGTGCTTCGTAGCATGAAGAGGCGATTGACCAAATGCAGGCGAGGCAACCTGAAGCAATTTGGATATGGGTCTTTGTTGGTGTCCTTCTTCCTTGAGAGGGTTGCCTTGCTGAGATTGTAGGTTGAGTGGGATTTACCGACTCCAACAGATCCAAGAATGCTGAGGTGGTGTCATCTCATGGCCCGACATGTAGCTGGACCAATTATCAAATATAATGATGTCTTCTTCAACTGGTTGCGACCACAGATGCTGATGGTCGATGATTATGCTTATGCCAGATTGGAATTTCGAGGAGATCCAGACTTAGTCCTGCCTGAGGCCACTCAGTGGGGGGATCTTGGTAATAAGTACACATTTTTCTTTTTTTTTAAATGTTTTTGTGAATTTTCTCATATGCAAATGTTTTTTATATGTTCGTCCAAGGTCTAAATACAAAATTCTTTTTTGATGACATAGATGTGGGACCTTACCGACCTCCTATTACTTCTCCTATTCAACAATGAGGAGAGGTGGCTCTAGTGCCATGATGGGACGCCAGAGATTACAAAGTGATGGAACAAAACCTAGAGGGTTTGACAACAGACATTCTGGACATGCCCCTTGGAGAGGTTCCATGACATTATCAGCGTCATATAGTAGGAGTGTCAGAATCCATTGGTCGACTGCTTTGTAGGGTTTCCCAGGCAGTCGTGTGTTACCTTGAACGTCATCCATGACGTCACTTTGTAGAAGCTATAAGCTTCAGATTTTGAAATTTTGATCCTCGAATAGAACGTTTTTGTAAAAACTCTTTTGATCGTTATATATACATATGACTTCTACCGGTTTATCTTGTGTTGTGTGAAAATTGATGTAATTGATTTATAAATAACCCAAATATTTGTCTAATACATAGTTAGCTAATGCATCAATTAATGTATTTAGATGTCTAGGAATATGTTGATATTCAATATAATAAAAATAACGTTCCAAGAGGTGAATTCGCAAATACATCTGTAACAAAGTAGGACTTCGAATAGTATAGACATTACTTAACTGTAGTACTACGAGCTATGAATCAAGTTGCGCAACCAAATGATGGATTCCAAGCGAGATAACATCAATCAACAATTCAATAACGACACTATACTCTGCAATATTGTTGGTTGCACGACCGAGGCACACACCTCGTAAGGAGACAAGTTCATTTGTAGGGGCGTAAATTTCCCATGCAGTGGAAGCAAGGTTCTGAGTACTACGGCTAGCGCCATTAGCGAAGACAATGTAAGGTAGTGAAGACTCCAACATATAGAAATCAAACACAATGTCACATAATGGTAGAGACCAGATAACGACAAAAGCAAGCTACAGTAACACACAAGAATTATGATACAGTAAAAACACAAGTACTCATGCACAGGTGATATTATTCATAGTACTTCTTCAAGTACAACCCATTTCTAGGTTCACTCAAAGGGATACCATCGTAATCTTCTAACCCATAAGCCCCTTTTTCAAAAACTCATCTAACGATATAAGGACCTCACCACATGGCTTCGAATTTTCCAGCTCCTAGCATATCTCGATCTTGTTAATAGAGGAGAATGAGATCTCCTTCAGAGAAAACGTGAGGCTTGACATGTTTGTCATATTGGGCCTTGACACATTTTTTCTGGGCTTCTATGACTAGGGTAGCATCGCGTCGAGTTTCATCTAATCGCATAAGATACAATAGATGATATTTCTCAGCAGAAGTGTTTGGTAGGAGTTCAAAAACTAGTTTTAAAGAGGGTATCTCCCATTCAATCGAGAGAAAATCTTCCAAACCATAGACTAATTGGAAAGGTGTAAACCCGGTAGCGGACTTGATAGATGTCCAGTAAGACCACAATGTCGAAAAATACATTATGTGCCAACTTTTTTTGTGAATCCCTATCATTCGTCAGAGCATAGTTATGAGAACTTTGTTAATTTCTTCGACTTGGTCGTTGGCTTGTGGGTAATAGAGCATTGCGTTTTCATGGCAAAGACCCAATTTTTTAGTAAGTTCGGACATCATGAAGTTTCGAAAGTGGATACCATGATCAGTGATGATAGCCTGGGGAACACCAAAATGAGCTATGATGTGATTAAAAATGAATAATGCTGCGGTCTTTCCAGTTTTTTCAAATGTCAGCATTGCCTTGGTCCATTTCGTAAAGTAATCTACGGCTACAATAATGTAGCCATGCCCCCCAGACAAGTGGGGGTGACATGTCTAGAAATCGATGCCCCATTTCACAAAGGGACCAACGGAGACCACAGGGTGAAGAGGAGAGGGGTGTGACCATATCTTATGATTATAGGTCTGGCAAGCATGGCATTTTTGAATGACGATTATGCAGTCGTTAAATAAAGAAGGCCAAAAAAACCATGCTCGTAATATATTCTGGGCAGTAGCATAGCCAAACATATGACCACCACAGGCTCCAGAACGGTAGTCATTCAGAGAGTTCTTGGCCTCGTCAAACGTTAGGCAGCGTCGAAAACCTGAGTCAATCCCCCAACGATAAAGAGTATCTCTGAGGATAATATATTGACGGGCTTGGTAGCGTATTCGACGTCAGTCAATACTAGACAAAGTTGGCCAGAAAGTCTGGGTTTGGAGATATATGATGATATCTCCATACCAAAGATCATAAGAGATAACAAGGAAAAGGGATTCATCGGGTAATGAATCAGCTGCTACATTTTCCGTTTCAGAATAGGGAAAGTCCCATATCAACTCAACAAACACTAAGGACTTCTTGGACTTGGCATGTTCGAATTCCAAGTCAAACTCTTGGAGTATCACAATCCATTTGGAGTATTTTCCCCCTAGCAATTGATGTGTGAGAATGTGTTGCATAGGGTTGCAGTTAGAAATAACTGTAGTCTTGCAAGAGAGGATATAGTGCCGGAAACGTTGGACTTCTTGGACGGCTTCCAAGGCCAATTTTTCGACATGTAAATACTTGGTTTCGGTAGGCGTTAGACTTCGACTCAAGTAATAGATAACATGCTCATCATTAGCATCATCCTCTTGGATGAGAAGCGTACCAATGGTGTAATCCGAGGCTGCAAGGTAGAGGAAATAGTCACGACTATAATCATGGGGAAAGAGAAGCAGAGCACGTGTTAGGGACAATTTCAAAGCTTCGAGAGATTTGTTTGCGATAGTATCCCATACGAACTCAGACCCATTTTTTAGGAGCCATGTAAATCCACGAGTTATCTCGGCGTAGTTTGGGATAAAATGACGAAGAAAGTTTTCTTTCCCCTACAAACTTTGTATCTGGCAAAGTGTAGAAGGAGGAGGGAGATTAAGGATCACCTCAACCTTTAAAGGATCTACCCTGATCCCTTGACGTGAAAAAATAAAGCCTAGAAGTCGGCCGGATTCCACGCAGAAAACACACTTGTGAGGATTCAAACGTATACAGTAAAACCGAAAGTGGACGAAAATGGCTCGGAGGTGGGTTGGATGATCAACTCGGTGCATTGAGTGAGCGGGTAAATCATCCAGATATGGTTGCACAATGTGCTTAATATCATGGAAGGCATAAGACATAGCGCGCTGAAAAGTTGCGCCAGCGTTCTTGAGACCGAAGGGGAGTTTCCGATAGGCAAAAGTACCCCAAGGAAAAATAAAAGAAGTCTTATGTTGATCCTAGGGAACAATGTTGATTTGATTATACCCGGGGAAACCATCCATCAGAGAGAATATTTCACTTCCAACGCAATCGTCAACAATCTGATCGACGAAGGGGTTAGGAAAGTTGTCTTTGGGACAAGCTTTGTTGATATCCCTATAATCAACGCATACACAGATTGTGCCTTGTTTCTTGTCGATCGAAACAATATTGGAAACCCAGTCAGTGAGGGCCACTAGGTAAATAAAGCCAGCTTTGAGAAGTTTCTCGACTTCGAGCTTGATAGCAACCACTTTATGTGGGTGAACTGGACAAAGGCATTGTTGGACGGGTTTAGCATCGGGGTATGTCTTGATCTCATGTATTACAATGTCGTGGTCGATACCCAAAATTTCTTCGTAGCTCCAGGCGAAGATGTCACGAAAATATTTGAAAAGGGATGTTTAGGTGACGATTTTGTCAGGGGAACACGAAGCTCTGATGTGGGCATTTTCGACAATTCTAGGTTTGATGGATATGTCGAGGGGAATAGTAGGCGAGATATTGCTTAAGTTCCCTTCGAAAAACACATCATGTGTGGAATTAGGAATGGTTGAGATGACGACAATGGTCGATGGGGTTGAGATCCGTTGGTAGTTCTCGATGGTATGTTGCTCTAGAAAGAGGATGGAACGATGATGTCCATCATCCCAAGGAGTGTCCTCCATGACAGACATGATCATCTCATCTGTGGGAAAAATGACACGGAAAGGATCTGGAGATAACTTAGCAAGACAGGGGGTAGAAGGGGTTGCCGATTGAATGGCCTAATAGCCGGATTTGACCAGACTTATAGATTCACTTTGTATGTCTCGTGGCTATCTCATCTCAATTTGAATTTTCTTGCATAGATCCACAGTGTATTCCTGGTGGCTATGCTATATTTTGATGGCATGGATCCACAATGTATGATTGGTGGCTGTTATCACTGAAATTTCGTCTGCACATGGCGACAAGAACTCCACATCATCAAAACAACAATGAAGTCACTCATGGCACTGAATTAATTTCACAGCACTCCAGAAGGGCAAAAAACTATACAAAGTGACCAAAAATTGAAAGGCGCTTTACAGCAGCTTGATGCGCGTGCATATGCGCGGGACAAAAATGTGTTACTAGCACATGCGCACTTGATGCGCGACTGTCAACACAAAAACCCATGCATCTGCTAATACGGCACATTAATTGCATAAGTTGGCCTCCCGACCGCCTATGGACTGGCCCCCAAGATGATTTGACTCTCAAATCAGAGCCGGCTCTGCAAAATCGGTGGATTAATGACCTAAATAAACCCTAAACGGGTCCCTGTTCACACTTTGAGAAGGTTACGTGACCACCCGGGAGCTGCTATAAAAGGTCGTGAGGATTCACTGTTTTGGCAAGGAATTCTAAGCACTGTTATGCTGTTTAGATGGTTCAAGGCTCCTCCTTTGACAACAAACCCATCAACTACATCACCCAGAGTTCTTTCACTATTGTGTGCAGTTCATCTCATTTGTAAGGAAAGCTTTGTGTTGAGGGCCTCGAAGAGACTTCCGCTGGAGGGAGAAGGAACCCCTGGTCTCTTTCTTCAGTGTGCTCTGGTTTCATTAATACACCAATCCTGAAACCATTGATGACCCCTGTGTCTTATGTTTGATGTTTTTGTTTATTTTTGCAGTGTTATTTTCTTTCAGTTGATAGTTAGATTGTAGTTTGTTTTGTTTCTATTAACCCTTTTTCTCCACAGCTGTTCTACCCGGCCAGAACCAATAGGGTATGCAAGTTCTCTCCATTTTCTCACATGGTGACCATTTGAACGCGAACAGACTAGCGACTCCGCTGGGGAGTTAGGTATCAAATCCTCCCTCATTTGGGTTTTATTTGCTTTCCTTTTGGTTTTATTAACTTGCAGGGACACAAACCGGCCTCTGCCGACCTGCGAACCAGTCGATTCACATGAGAATCAAGAGAAATTCATTCAGGGTGTCTTTCTCGGCAACTTATCACAAGCGCGCGGGTATTCCACCTCACAGATGCGCGCATGAACTGGAATTAACATCTCTTTTCCGCGTGCACACGCCTCTGTCTACAGTGAAAGCTGCGCATTGGAACTAAATTTTTTCATTGTAAGGTTTTTGATGTGGGGAAAGTCAGTTTCCTTCTCAAAGATGATGTTATGCATTCTCTAAATATTGCACCACTTAGACCCCTCAACTTATAAAAGGGATAGTCAAACAAACATAGGCACTTAGGTGGATAAAAATCATTTTTCCCTTATTTGCTTTTCGCCATGTGGATGGATTGCTTTGATTTATAATCTAAGTGGAACATAAAATTGTAATCACAACTAAACTCACATTCAGGACTAGAAGTCAAAAGTAAACAATCTTGAGTATGCTCTTCTCTCGCGCCATTAAGCGACCTTGAGAATCAAAAAAAGATTGCGAAAACGATCTCATCTCCCTTTAAACAAAAAATTTCAAAACTTTTAGGAGAGGACAACGGCTCTTTCGAGACCCCTCTTAGTTTCATTTTTCAAACGCATTCTTGTAACAGGCCCATACATGCCCACATGTCAACAAAGCTAGAATAGTGTTTGAATTTTTGCTTTCTTAGATCAAAACACTAGGAGAGTTTAAAAGTTTGTAACGGGCCCACACATGCCCACATGTTCAATCTAGGATAGTTTCATGCTTTTTCTAGATTAACTCACACATAGAGAGTTAAAGGATAGTAACGGACCACAATGTCCACATGCTAGTCTCTTAGGGCTTTTAAAATTCTGCAAGGTTGTACCAATGACATCTAGTTGATTTAGGTAATCAAACTCTTGTAAAGGACCAAGCGATGTCCACATGCTGCAAGGTGACATCTAAATAACTAAAATTTGGTACACTTTTCACTCACACACAAAAGTCACTTTTTGCACTCACATAGCCTTTTCTCGAAACGTGGAGGTCTAAGTAGGTTTCCTCCCAAGGGATTCTGAAAACACCCCATCTTTTCTTGACAAGAATATCCACTCCCACTTTTAATCAAACGAGGTTGGTTTTCACCCCCAGCCTCACAAAACAATTTCATCTAAAATTTTTCTAAACAAACTCACTAAGTTGTCCTCCACAGGATGTGCCAAAAGAAAATTTTAGTCTAGGTAGGATTTCGGGGGTAGGCATCCAAATATCCCCCCGTTATCTAGTTCTCACAATTTCAAACATAGAAGTTGACAAATAGGGAGCTTTCAAATCCTCCAAGTCCAACGTTCCAATCACCATAAGGCAGGGAGATACCCGTGAAGGGTCGAAGGCCGAGGTTCGGTTGTTCTGTGCACCCCCCCTTGAGGCACCCACCTCTTGGATGGGATCCATCCTGTGACCCATTTCTTAGGCCAAAAATCTAAATGCCGCGCTTGGACCAAGGTACCTAGTGACCAATTTTAGGACATCTACCCAGGTGGCGATTGTGGGCTACAATCGCACCTTGATTGGATTTTGTGTGGCTATTGGGAGGTATCGCCAGCTCTTTTGGGATATTGCACCCTCTACCCCTCATTATAACCAGTTATTTCATTCTTCACTAG
>ML796313.1:214098-240478 GCA_009831015.1 Picea engelmannii | reverse complement strand
TTGTTTATGGTACAGGTTGATTACAGGTTGATGCATGGTTGATGCATGGTTCGGATTTATTGGTATAGGTTTACAGTGGTATATCTCACAGTGATAGTGTGACAGTGGTTCCATCATTCTACTTCTACTTCAGGGTGGCAGGACGGGGCAAGGATAAGTGGTTGTAGCCACCTTCCGGTTGTAGACAAAGAACATAGGGGGTTGTAGCCTCCTTCTGGTTATAGACAGAGAATTGGGGAGTTGGAGCTTCCCTCAGGTTGTAGCCTGAGAAACTAGGGGGTTGGAGCCTCCTTCCAGTTGCAGCTGGAAAACAAAGGANCAATGAATGTAATTCTTCAAGACATATAAGAAGAAGCATTTTGTGGTTTTATCCCGATTTGGGTTTCCATGTAAAACACTGGTGTACTGTGTATGTGTATGATTGTTCATTTGTTCATTGCTTATTTACTCTGTAGTTATTGGATAATAATGCTTCATTTTTATAGCACTTGGATTATATTCTTAAAAGGGACTAAATTGCTCTATTACTGATTCACCCCCCCCTCTCAGTAATCCAACACTTGTAAAAAAAAATTAGGAAACAATACCAAGAAAACAAGACCTTCTAATTATGAAGTCACTAGTTGCTGATGAAATCCAATGTCGCAACAACAAGACGAGAAGGGGTTGTGCTAGAGTGTAAAAGTTATGTTGACGACCTGCTTAACGGACTTACACCCTAGTGCAATCTCCCACACATAATCGTGGGTATACCCTCCAAGGAGCCTGAGTGAGTTTGTCCAACTTCGATTCCATGTACCGTGAATACTTTCCCCTTCACAGTAACCTTGTGTAAGACCCTAGAAACATAGGCCGCTAAGGTTACCACTGAAAACAATAAAGCCTGGGGGGATAGTCAACAGTCTGATCCACACGCAAGGGCAGGGTATCTAGCCTGAAATCAACTCAAAAGGCTTCCACTCATCATTGTGGGTATACCTCCAAGTGACCCCTGTAATACGTGAAATCTCTACACTGACACCAACAAAGCAGGGTGAGTAACTCTGTCAATATCAATGCGACTTCATGTTTGACCCTTGTGTGAGAAGGGCTTCCCAGGACAAAATGATGTAAATGGAATTTGACACTCCTTAACACAAGATGCTATTGTGTGTTTTGTGCTTTGGAGAGTGTATCCCTCTACCTATTCCAAAATGCTATCCTAGCTAAATGTTGGTGTAATGGAGCCCTAGAAAAGAGTTACTAGTTAAATTTTACAATTGTGCAATGTTATTAAGTGTTGTTGTTACTCAAAGGAAACGAAGATGAAACTGATGTTGTATGAGACTCTGACCCAATGATGCATAGATAGGAATGAAAAATATCAATTTTCATTCAATGAATCCTATGTATGGGAGGGAAAGAGAAGTTTTCCGGACCAATATTGAACTACAACACACAATTTCCTTTAAAATGCAATTTCAATGAATCACGCAATAAGGACAATTCTCTATTGTTTCTTTTTCAATAATTTCAACAATTGATTTTCAATATTTTCAAAGATGAAAATGCTTTTGAAAGAAAAACGTTTTTTTCTTTTCAAAAAAGGATCTACACCATGATGGTCAAAGTGAGGAAAACTAAAGACAAGTGAAGAAGCAATAAACAAAAACCCAAACCAATCTTTCAATGGAAACAAAAATGACAAGGAGACCAAACTAGTCTTTCCAATTGCATGAGAAAAGTGATCTTCCAAATAATGAGAAATTGAGAAAGACAAAGAATCCCAACTTTCAACCGATCATCGGTTCTTTAACCAAACAAGCACTCATATTCCAAAATCAGAGAGTATATCTTTGCCAAGAAAAGTCAAGAGATGAAATTCAATAAAAAGATGGACAGGAAGAGTCTTTGATTTCCTAAGACTGATCGTGCACAAAATCTAAAGACAAGAAAACATCAACCAATGGTCCAAGAAGTTATTTTCAGACACTAATATTGATCTGGGCAGCAGAACATGCAAAAATCTTAGATCCAAAATTTTGAAAAGAGGGTTCGCAGGCTATCAGTGTTACACAGTGCGAGAATGGGTCATTCTCGCAGGCTAGCTTTGAGCAGAGTGCGAGAACCTCGCATTGGATCTAAAAGCAAAGTGAGAACTCAAAGGATTCTCGTAGGCCACTGTGGGGTTCAGTGCAAGAATGTATGAAACTAAGAAAAATTTTGGAAAAAGTCAAAACATTTGAAGAGACTTTTGGACCTGGAGGGTCTATCAGGGTGTCCTGAAGACTCAGAGAATGATAGAAATGGAGAAAGGTAAGCCAAGAGAAAATGGCCAAGGAAAAACACCAAAAACCACAAAGAAAATGGGTTGCATCCCTAATGGAGTCGCCAATTTTTTTATTGGACTAATCGATAGGTGCAAAAACTAACAGATCTCCCTAGATCCACCTGGATCTAGAACACAATAGGACAGGACATGACTATTTCCCTAAGTTATGACCATTGAATTAGCTAGTAGGAAGGAACAAGTGGCATACCTTTGTATCACTTCCCAGGGTCTTTGTTGCTCCCACTTCACTCCGGTGCTCTTGTGAGGTCAAGACCAAGACAACACAAACCAACCAAAGTGAAGATAGCAAAATATATTCAATCGTCAACTTATGTGTATGATCAAGGAATTAAACAATAAAGTAAGAATGAATTTATGGGAAAAGGACATGCCGATGTATCATATTAATTGAAAGTAGAAGATACAACCTAATTTCCTTGATTTCGCAAGATTCCTTTCGGTGGCTCTTGGTTCCAACACACACACTAGCTCGATCCTTGTATGAAGAAGATCCAATTTCTCTTGATAGACTTGCTAGAGTCTCCAAGCTCCTGTTCAAACTAGGTCCTTCACACAATTCCTTCACCAATTCTCCAATTAATCTTGCTTAACCTCTTCCATGAGAATCCCATCAATATATAGGAGAGGATGAGATGGTTACTTGGATGAAAATGATCCCACAATATCAGGGAAACCAGTAAAATGATAACCATTTGAATGCCAACCCATTCTCTAGAAGATTCCCTTCTACAAACATCGAGACTTCATATTTTTCCAAGCTTGAGAACAAGTTCACACCCTAGCTATGTATCATAGTGCGAGAGGTTCCCACCTTAGCTGAAGGCAGCCTGCGAGAATGGGTCATTCTCACACCCTAGGATATAAGAAACCTGCAAACTCTCCTCAAAAATATGTTTTCTGGGAAGAGATGAATGTCACTTTTCTCAAGATAAAGTTCTTGTTAGGAGCCCGAGTTCACCATCATCAATACACCATCAAGATGAACAAAATCATGGGTAACAATCGCTTCATCCTTTCAACTGCTGACAGGAGTTTCAACTATGCCTGTACTGTTGTTGCTTGCTACTTTGCCTCCTGGAGCTGTGACTCCAATGATTTTAGTTCAGGGTCTTCAATAAGTCGCTTGTAGGTTTGTGCACTTCTACTTCTAAGTTGTTTACATCCCAAAGTGAATGCTTTGATCCTCTCAACTATGCTCTGGTCAGTGGCTTCTGTTTGATCTCACATGTCCTGCGGGGTACTTGGCACTGTTTGTAGCTCTAGGTCTGCAATTCTCTGTTGAAGCTACTGGATATCTTCCGCAAGTTGCGCTACTTGCTGCTCCAATGGTTCTTCCGCCTTTTTCTCTAAGCCTGTCATAGAGAGAAGTTATCTATTGACTACTTCTTTGACTTTGAGCTATTCTGTGAGTAACTTCTCTTTCTCTTTCTTGATTTGTGCTCTCTCCTCTTCGAAATTGGTGTGGAGATCATCCTTCTCCTATTTCGCAACTCAACATTTCTCTACCACTTCTTGTTGTGCTTGCTTCAGGGCTATCATGGCATGTTCTTTCTTTTCTTGTGCTCGACGAAGGTGAGCTTCGGTAGCATCAACTATTCTGTGGAGTTGGACAGGCTCATCTCCCAACTATGGTTCTTCTGATGGCGGGGACACAATGGATAATGCATGGCTATATTGAAGGGCATGTTGTACCCCTCTGAGTTATGTCTCAATCCTATCATACATGTCTTCTTGCTTAGCTTTGGTGTTTTTCATAATATCCCATGAGGCATATGACACAACTACGATGATGAATTCGAAGTCATCGAGTGTGAGCACAGTCTGCAGCTTAGTCCTGGTGGCTTTGGATTTCTTCTGGGAGGAAGGTTTTGTGGGGGAAACCTTTCTTTTCTTAGAGGGATCAATCTCATCCATGAGATCCCTAGGTGGTGTTACTTTTCCTTGCTTCTACTGATCATCTTTTCCAGTGGTATCTTCTTTATATACTTTGTCATCACCTCCTTGTCTCGGTGATTCTGAAGCAGTTTCTTCTGATGCGTTTCTCAGGTTTTGTACCTATTCAGTCTTCTTCCTTCTGTTGGTTCTAGGTGTGTCGTGTTCTTCGTGAGTGGCCTTTGAGCTGCCAATTAGTTCGGGATTAGGCATTTTTGTGGGGTCAATAGGGATAAGGAGCTCTGCATACCAATCCTTAGTTATCTCCTCGAGTTCCTCTTTTGTGAGCTTATAGTATTACTGAAGCTCCTCTTTATGCTTGTCTACACACATAGTGATTTAAATAAAGTGTCGATCTACATGGAACTTCATGAGGGGTCTGAAATGATGCAGGGTGTTCGACATCATATGAGGGACAACCCCAATAACCCTCTTCAAATGGAGATAGTGTGTGTGAAATACTGCGTTTGACTGCCAATATTTTCCCATATCTCTCGAGTACTAGAGCGTGGATAATTTCACAGCTAGTGGCTCAAATGGCTCAATGTACGGGAAGGTCGCACCTTCTAGCATCTCCCAGGTAGTAAATTCTATGAAGATCAATAGCCAGCTGAAATGGAACTCATAGCCCTGATCCTAAGCTTCAGGGAAATCTAATTCAAGATGGTTGACTAAGTACTTCGCCCAGTTCATATGGAGTCCTTCTACACATTTTCCGGCGAGGTCAACAACGAACCCCGTTACCTGCATAGGTCTGTTCTTTCTCACCAACTTTGTTGCGATCAATTGACAGGCCAGGCGCATTGCACCATTCTGGATGGAAGATACCTTGTAGCCTCACATCCCCTTTTCTACATCACCATATGTGTCTTTAATCCTCTGTGCCAATGCGCGGTCTGCAACCTTCCCTGGGTATAAGTCCTGTGGGTCTGGTCCCTACATGCTCAATCCGGTGATCCTATGGATCAACATCAGATCAAATTTGATGTGTCTATCTAGCCATAGATAGTCGCCATGGTATCATGATAGTAGGATCTTGACACACGCATTAGCCTCCTGGTGCCTTCTGAAAGGTGGAATCTTCATCACATTCAATATGGTGGACTGTACGAGGTTCATAGTCCATGGTTGGGGGATTATTTTAGAGTTCTTCACCTTCATCCTAGTCAAATATCTATGAGGGGTGAGCATACTGTGGTTATTGCGGTCTCCTAGGTTGAATTTGTTGAATTTAAATGTCACGATCTTATCCTTCTACATTCTAACTACACGTATCCCCTTCGGGAGGTACACAGTAACTAGGGTGTAATCAAAGTCTCTCAGGACATTGTCATGACTCACCGTTTCAAACAAAGTCGGGACGTAGTCGGGTAGGATAGTTGGGATCAACTTCACATTCACCAAGTCATCTTTATGCTTGCTTCTTTTATCGACTGCAACTCCGTATGGTCCGGATCCATGAGTAGTCAATGGGGAGGCTTGCACTCCTCAAGTCGATGAGGCCTGAATCCCTGCAGACATTACTTTCTCGACCATTAGATCGATTAGAACTTCTTCTACACACTTTTCAGCTGCGTTGATTTCGTCCAACATACACGCTCAATAACGGATAACTCAGATTGGTGAATGGGTGCTCAAAGCAATAGAACATGTGTCGATCTTAGTAAACGTAGGGCAGTAGCAATGAGTTTTCTTGGATACAATTCGCAAAAGTTTTCTTGGTGCAACAGTTGATGGAATAGGTAAAAAGTGATGTAACGGGTCTTCTCCAATGGACAAGAGGCCTTCATCAATGCGGTTTTTTCTGTTGTGGTGTGGTCCCAATAGTATGATGGTGATATTTCTAGTCATAACTATTGTTCTAACCATTCAAAGCATCGGTATAATGGTCATAATTCCTTCAATGGTTATATTGCTTCGCCATGGAGAAGTGCCATGTTGTGCTGTTCTGATATCTTGGCGAAGTTCCAATTTTGAAAATATTCCTTCTGTGAAGTCCTCTCTGGAACATTCTACAACTTTTCTCTCTTCTTACTGAGCTTTCTAGCCTTCTTCCCTATGATCTTTGCCTTGGTATTTCTCTTTCCATTCTAATTCTTATCTCCTTTTGTCCTAGTAACTTTGCGTTGTTGAGATTCTTTCATAGGGTTCAAGGGTAATACTTCTTCTCTGTATGGGGTAGGTGATCCACTCTTCTTTGAGTCTTCTTATGTTCTTTCAATTTTGACATCCAAGTTTCTGGTTCTAAATAGCTTCGATCTATTCTCTTTTTCTTCAATCAAGTGTGTTATCCTCCTAGTCATGGAATCTTTTAATTCTTGCTTCTTCTGTTCTAGGGATTCCTCTTCTTTTCTTCTGGTCTGATCCTTCTCAATCCAGGTTTTTCCTAGTAACATAGAAAATGGGGTGTCGCTATCAATAAATTTAATAACCTCAAAATCTTCCTCTGTCAAAGTTCCATGAACACTCATAGATATCTGGGTGAGTCTTCCACATAGGGTTATCATCTTTCCTCTGAATAGTCATATTCCTCCCAATGAAGGAATCGTAGAAGGATTTCCTAAAATTTCCCAAGTTGTTTATGTCATGATATTCACAGATGTTTCTTCATCCAGATCACAGTCAATGTCAAAGTCTCCTATTCTTTCTTCTATGCACTCTTTTTCTTTGAATATCTATGATAAGTTGATATTTTTGTGACCATTCAGGGTTTCTTTCATTTGTAGCAATACATTCTCTGATTCTTTCTGGGGTTCTTCCATAGTCTTAGTTTCTTGATATTCCTTAGGGTTTTCTTGTCTCATATTCATTCTTTGAACCTTAACAATCATTCTAGGGAAGTCCAAAACTTCATGGCCTATATCTTTACAACAAAGGAAAATAGGACCTCCACCAGGGAATTCCTTAGCAAGATGCCCCGGTCTTCTGCAACTATAGAAAATAGTTAATCCTCTCTTTATTTTGAACAATCCCCAACCTTTCTTGTACTGCGCACTAGGGTCATATTAACTAACTTGCAAAAAATCCTTTCTAGGATCTTTCATCCATTTGTTAGTCCAAACATTCTTTCTATGCATAGGAATAACATATCTTTCACTATTCTTATCAGATCTACTCATATCAAATCTTCTTTCTTCTAGTTGTGCCCTAGTTTTTAAGCTAGGAATTTTTTTATCAAAGATACCTAGATCCATACTTTTGAAACAAAAATTTCCACTTATCTTACCTTTTCAATAAAAAAATTTCATTGTTCTTACCTTTATTAGAGCACAAAGATTAAAGATCTTACCTCTTTTCTTCATATCTAACTTCTCTTCTTAGCACAGATCTTTACAGGTCAAGTAGAATACTGCACGCTAAGGAAACAAATCTATGCAAAAATATTTTTCTTTTCTTCAGTTCTGAACAATCATAGTTTTGGGTCCTGACAACGGAACCATTTGTTGGCACAAGGGCATACCCAGGGTTCAATGCTTCAACAACGCACCAAAAAAACCCTAACTACCAGCCCTTTCGGAAACACCTGTGAAGCATAAGAAGTCTCACCTGAGGTAGAGGCAGGGGTGGTTGTTGTGGGTGGGAATCCCTCCTATGGACTTATCATTTAAGGGCTCTAATCATGCATGCAAAAAATGACCATTTCAAAGGCTTCTACTCTTTCCTATTCTCCCAACACAAAACCCCACATTCATGCAATACAAAGGTGTAAACAAGATTTGGTAACTCTACCTTAAGTCATTCATTTGATGTTGATCCCTTTGCTTTCACTCACTCTTTGATTAGAATCCTCCTCCCAAAGATGACCTGCATTCACACATGAACAAACAAAAAGCTGCGAACATGCATTTCATATACTAATTGTTGTGTTAGTTGTGACAATATCATAAAATAAATATTCAACTTGAACACATGATATGGCGGGATGAGAAAAGTATTCCTTTTTGTGTTAATCTTCACAAGATTAAAATTACAATATGTGGTCGACACTGCTCCTCAAAACTGGTCCTGGGATCCTCTTCAACTTTCCTCCAACTGCTTTTCTCTATACTTCTTTTTGCACAAGGATGGCTAAAGTTTGGGACAAGGGGAATGCTCAATTGGGTATAGTCTCTTTACTATGATTTTCCTCTTCTTCAAATGGGACCCTTACCCCTTATTTTATAGGCTAGAAGGAGCTAGGTATTTGGCTGACTGAATGGCCATGCATGGATGAAATGTTTAGTTAACTTTCCCAAAGTTGTGTGTTCTGTCAGCAACTTTCCTTTTTTCGTGCTTTTGTAGGTACATGCAGGCTATATTGGGGTAGCTAGCATGTACACGTGTGCAGTAATGGAGCAGGGCACGTGGGAATTTATAAAGGGGGTTTTTAAGAAGAGTTGTTCAGTAGTGTTTTGGCAAAGAAGGAGTCTAAGATGGTCTGATGCCAAGTAAGTATGTATGGTGCAAATTAGGGTTATAATAGTGGTTGTAGGACTCTAGTGTCCGCAACCTTAGATGGGACACAGATCTATGATTGTAACACCTTAACAAAACACTTAGCATATATAGATCATTAGTATCCATCCTTAACTTATAGTGCAGGTAAACCCTAACAACAGGTCAACAAAATATTCACCCGTATCTAGTATATTCAAGCACTAAGCACACTCACATAGGTTGGATCTAGCATTCATCCATATTATTAAACACAAAGCATCACATATCTATCTATCATTCATATACATCAAATAACTAAGAAAATAAATACATAAACACATCAATACATTGCACAAAGAAACATAGGATATACATGGTTCACCCCCAGCCTGGGGCTACGTCCACCAACTCTTATTCTCTTTTATTATCTTATGTCAATCATCTTACATGCACATATCCACAAAATCCTACTCCACATAGGACATGAGATCTACATGCACCTCACCAGATCCTCCTTCCCCGAGCTAGGTTACATTACAAATATTCTTCTCAATCTCTTACAATCACTTGCACTTAACCTTACAAGTTTCACAAAACATGCACAAAGCATGTACAACTATCACTTGCACTTAACACTTGGTATCACACACTTGCACACCCTTTCTTACATCGCCTAGATTTATATTTATACATTACAAAATAGGCCTAAACATGGGTAAACCCATGGTCTGACATTCCCATACCCGTTACATAAGCCCAAAATCCAAAAATCCCTAAACAAGGGGCCAAGATCTCATGATCTCCGCTTTGACTTGCGCTTCTCCTTCGATAGCCTATCGAAGTCCCAAAATTGGTCAAACATGACCAAGGATATGTCGACAACCATATGTGAGACTGTGTATAATAAAATCTGTGCACTCTTGTGAACGACGCATTTATGGTTCTTGTCGTCCCCTCAACCACTTATGTACCAAATCCCAACTTGATTTGACCCTCAGATCTGAGATGAATCTGAATGGGGGGTTGGTCAAGGACTAAAGGGTCCCTTGTTCACACCAAGAACCAATTGAATAATGCCTTGAAATAATTCTATAAATGGAGGCCATGGGTGCACTAAGAATTTAATATTTTTATAGTATTGTTATGCTTCCTCAATCCTCCCTTGAGAATCTTCTTTTCTCCTTGGATCATTCTAGAAACATTCCAATAGGCCATTCCACTCACCTCTTAAGGGAATATTCTTGAATTTCTTCACCATTTTCTTTCTTGTTTATCATTGTAAGAAGAGATCTCCAATAGGGAACTCAAGAGCCCTCCCAAGGAGGAAGAGGGGATCCATAAGTCCTCCTTTGTCTACGGTGTTTTTCCAACTAATATAGTTATCCATTGGTGGCATAAACTTGGCTATTTGGTTGATTGATTTTGGTTCAAAGTTTCTTATGCATTATAGTTTTATTTCCTTGGTTGTTTTTAGTTTATTTTCTTGTTTATTTCATGTTCTTGGATTATCTAACTCATGCACTAACCTATGTCTTGTATAGAAGGCCCAACTAGACTTGTAAGTGCCCTTGTTTTTCTCACCCAAGTGACAAAACAGACACAACAATGACTAAGAGTTAAAATTTTACTTCTTTTCTCCCCATGTGAATGTGCCAACTGTTATCTCAATCTCTTGGGATTTTGTGTTCAAATAGGGAGTCTTATTGATACCAATTTTTCATAGTGATCAAGTATTTTAAACCTAATCCAATGAATTCCTCATTTGATGACCAAATTAAACACTCCCCCTAAGATTTTACTATTTCATATGGTTTTATTGTCTTCTCCTTTGTCTTAAAGGACAAGGGTGTGAATCTTACTAATCTTCTTGACCTATTTATTTATTTTCATTGATATTCTGATCTTTCACAAGAATATTATTGATCGATACCAATTAATTTTATTTCCATTCTTCAACCAATTCAATATCTTATTCACAGTCCTTTGACTCTGCATAAACCAACTTCAACTTCTGTCCCTTAGAAATAAGATTGAATTGGTCCTTTCATCTGTTGTTTTTTAAGTCCTCTTCATAAGTTTTTCATTATTTTGGAAATTCCTCATTGGGTTTAGATCATACCATACTCTAGTAGTTTTTTGTAGTAATTACACCAAATCATGTTGTAAAATCCCTCCTCCTTCCTTTTATTCATGTTTTCTGCTGAGGGGAAATTTAGTAGTTCATGAAAATAACATTGGAAAACTTCCAAGATTTTCATTTCTCAATTATTTTGGTTGATATGCTATTGAATATTCATCATTATCATCATTGTTCTGTGTAAGTGAAACTTCATTTTCTTCTTTGGGATTTTATGTTTTCATTTTTCTTTTATTGGTTAATGTAGTTTTGATATACATGTGTTGGTTTACTTACATATCCTGTATCAGTTCGTATTGAGTGACCTAGGGTTCATGTCTGTTTGGGGTTCCAACAAAGCCTTTAAAACTATTATCCCTTATGGTAAACGAAAAGGCAATGCAACGCATAGGTTGCACTATGCAGTCTCCCCGAGATAGTCTTAATGTGTGGCTGCAATACTCATGTGTTTGCAGCCTAGGATTGAGTGAGAGATATGATAATTGTATATTGAGAGTTCTATTACATCTTATTAATGCAATACATTGTTATCACGATTTTTGCAGGAAATATAATAACTCATTCATTTATCTTATCAATATCTACTAAACGACAATAAATACACACATGCATTCAATCACATAACACATATTTTACCTTAGTTCACCCTCCCTGGGATACGCCCACAAAGATCTGGATTTTAGCTATTTTATTATAGTCGTTTTGAACTACAGCTCCGTGTGCTTTACAACTCTTCTCCATCGGGTTAAGATCTATTATGAGGTGGACTAGATTGCACCAGGTTCCTCAACCTGTGATCTAAACCTCAATATCTACCCTCCTCTGTCCTCTCTATCTCAACAGATTACAAAAGTAGGTCATACAACAAAATATTACATACCATTCACTCTTTGTATTCATCTCTCTATATCTCTATAAACTCATTACAATAATCACCTCTTCTATAATAATGACTAGCCCCTCTCTGAGACCTAGGTATCTCTATTTATACATTTCTAGCTCTTCAACCATTACAATACATTACCAAAAACCTAACCCTAACATCGTTAGGTATTCCATGCATGCGCGCGTGCTATTTTTCCTTCCAGTTGTTGCTTTCCTCATGCATGCATTCTTTCCCAAAATCACCTTTCTTTCCGCTTTGGCCTGTTTCCAACAGGCCCCCAACACTGACATGTGGCTTGTCCCGAGCCACATAACCTTTGTGCGCTTCTTCGATCTCCTTGGTGATCGTCTGGAGATTTTCCTTGAGCTCTTCTACTTGTGTTTGTGCTTGCGTGATCTTCTCCTTGAGTGTGTCTACTATCTGAACTTCAATTTCGTCACTAATCAATCATGTGCACTCTGCCTAGGTCTTTTCTATTTGTGTCTTATTTTCCTCTTCCTGTGCAATAACTTCTGCTACTCTTTCTTGAAGTAGTTCCATTTGAGCCCGATGCTCCTTTTTCTGTGTTTGCATAGTGGTGATTTCTACCTACAATTTCTTCATATCATGCACCCCTTTGATGTGCTCTGTGATGGACATTCTCTTCTGCCTCAGCTTGAGATTCTAGATAGCTATGCTTATCCTTTCTTATTCCTTGTCCCATCATTGGACTTGTTGGTCTTCTTATAGCTTTGTCCAAAGATGTGCTACTTTATTGAACAAGTCAATTGGTGCATTGACCTATTGATCTATCTACTACAACTAATTTGTTGCCTCCTTCTTCCTTTTCCCCCTTACTGCTAGTCGGGTGGTGGGTGTGAGCTTCTCACAGAGATTCTCGATCTCCTTCAGATATTGATCAATTTCCTACGCAATCTGATCAATCTTCTCTACTGTTGTAAGTTAGTCCCTCTGCGTGGTCTTTGGAATCTTCTCATAAGTTTTGACCACTTTTTGTTCCAATCCATTCATGTGCTCCTGCTTCTCTTGGGTCTCGATTTGGCCTGCTCGCATATCAATTCTAGTGTGTCCCACTTCTCCATTGTTTGTTGCAATTTGGATAAGTTTGTGTGTGCATGATATTGTACCTCTTGGGTAATGCTAACCTATAATTTGTGTAGATATTTGGATGGTATCCGCAAAAATACCAGTGGAATTTGAGATAAGTCATTTAGGGGTGTCTTCCCCACAATATTGACCATGCACAACATGATGGGTGTAATGTGGAATGTTGCACTCGGCTGCGGTATTATGTGGAATGTATCTCTCTCCCTTGCTTCAGATTCCTCTCCTTTTTGTGATTTTGATGGCCCTATTCCTATGATGCTGCTCGCTGCATGTGCTTCCCCAATTTTCTTGAGGATCTGTCGCCTGTCTGCCAGCTCCTCTTGGAGTTTGTCCCTATGGCACACAACATTCTCAAAATGTTTAGATGTACGATCTTAAACTATTTGGGCTATCATATCTACATCATCCTTCATGATCGTGTAATCTGGAGGTGTTCTTTGTGCCTTCATTTTCTTGCACGTGCCCCCCATATGAGTAGTTGGTATCTTATTCAGGATTGGTTCTTGAGTATTGGAACTTGTTGTGGTCCTCAGCGTGGCCTCGGCCTGTTTCTACTATTCTTGGGCCAGCTACGTATTTTTCTTCTTCCCCTTCTGGGTCCTCGTCTTAGTTGTCCCTTCGTTTGTCTACTTTGTTTTTTTTTGGCCCGTCCTTTGTTTCTTGGAAACTCAGAATTCCTCAGGATGTGTTCCTTCCTACTCTGCTTCCTCCTATGCTATCTTTGTAGGTATCTCTTGGGTGAGTACTGGAATCTTCCAGTCGTCCTCCCAATCCCAGATAACCATGTTGATGTCGCCCTCCATGATGCAATAACGTAATTGTAGCCACTACTTATTGGGGTCCTTCCATGCCTGTATCCACATCACATGATGAGTGGCCTTGAAATTAGCTATGTCTTGATAGTATGCGACATCTTGTGGTGTTATTATCTAGAGGTTGGAGATGGCCTCTTGTAGGTCGTGAAGGTATCCTTCGAATACAGTTGCGTTCGTATTCCTATGCTTGGCATCTGGTGCGACGCTAAGTGATAAATATATTTCCCCCTGATTCAACATGGGTATGGTTCCTAAAAATTTGTAATTTGATTCCTTCCATCCAATGATGGCTATCAACATGCGCAACCATGAGTAATGGAATTTTGTTCCTAGATCCTGCGCATCCTTGCAGTCATCCAAAAACAAATTCAATATATAGGGTTCCCAACTAACTGTGGTTCCCTTGACACATTGTGCTACAACTGCGACGACCTCGGCTGATAATTCCTCCCTGCATAATTTTCTTAGCAACTTGCAAGCCAAGATTTTTGCGGCTATCTATTTCGCAACATCATTTATCCTTTTTGTTAGTCTCCAATTTTGACCATATTTTTTGCTTATATCATTTCAGATATACCCCCATTTCATATCCAGTATCATCCCTTTCTAGACTTACCTTGATACATTTCACATCATTTTTCCCTAAATGGAGCTATTCAAGGTATTCATATGACTCAAGTTATTTTTAGTGTATTTTGATACTTTAAACTAATATTGATACTAACGTGACATGAGTTAGGTGCTTGTTTCCTTGAAATAGATTTATCAGTACCAGGTACCGTCTTGCACTTAGTGGAGATGTCAAAGATATGAACGACATTGCCAGATTGGAATGATAGTCTGATTCATATGATTGATTTAGTCATAGCTCAATGTGATGAATCAGAGCGAAATTATAGAATTGTTTGTTATGATGCTTTATGATTCACGCTTCTTGACACTGCATGTCATGAAGCTGTGAAATTAGTTTTAACTAACTATGAGTCATTTTCGGATCTAAGATTCTCTTAGTTAAATGCACCTACGTTCAAGACTATTTTGGGAAGGATCTATATAAACTCATATCGCTCTCAAGAAACGTTGGTTATGATATATTACGTTATACGATTTCTGATAATACAATTGCTATGCATTATATCATTCTCTGTTAAATGATTTGAGTTTATTTACGAATTATGGAGCGTGAGGTATGAAACAATTATGCATGGAATAATTTCAGTAGTTCTGGTTTTGTTTTAGGGCGATTGCACCTCTTGGTTGGGCCCACCAACAGGTTCAATTCACTGTCTCTTTTCCACAGTATGGTTAGTTTGTTTCTAGTTCTAAAATCTGTGTGTGAGTTAGTTTTTAACTTGAAGTTACTCTGCTAAATTATGGCTTAGTCATTTTTTGTTTAGTTCATTCTTAGTTTGATATTATATTATGGATCATTGAATGTTGGAATGAGTTATTTTCCATTGTAGAATTTGAATAATGAACCAAGTGTCGATTAATCTTTCTCCTAGATCAGTCTAGATTTGCTCTGTTTTCCAGTTTCTAGTTTGATCATGATTTGAAGATAATTTGAGTTTAGACTTACTTTGTTTTGTTAGGGTAGCTAGCTTATGGTCTGGTTAAAGGAAGCTTCCAGTACTTATAGGGTAAAATAGGACATTTATTAGTTTCACCTTTGTTAGATTTAGGACTACTTGATATTTAGATTAAATAAGAGGTTTTTGAAATGTTCTATCTTTTATGGTTCAGATAGATATTTTGATGATTAGATGTTTAATTTAATGATAGATAGCCTTGGGTGATTTCTTTAGATTAGGAATAGAAATACATTTGATTAACTCATAATTGTTTCTATTTGATTAATTAGACAAGATATGATTAGTTTTAAGATAATCATTAGGATTCAATTTATAAGGGTCAGTTTATGTTTTCTTCTTAGAATAACGTTTAGGTAGAAGTTAGAATCTTACCAGCACATATAGTGTAGAAGCTCTAAGTTCACTTACCCTGGTTTGACAATTTAGTGTTTTCAGGTAATTAAAATCTTTAATACAACAGCCTAACATTTTTGGTGTCATTGTCGGGGAGTTGTTTAGAAGGTAAGTTAGATAATTGATTTGGTTATTTTCTTAAATGTATTTGGTTTGGTGTGGTATGTCTGGCAGGTTGATGAAAGAGGAGGTGTGAGACAAAGGGTGAGAACCGACACATATGTTATCACAGGTTACTCTGAAACCCAATTTTAGTTTTTCTTTTATCTAGTATGTTTTCATGAGAAATATAGATCATAGAGGTAGATTTAGGGGAAACTCAAAACAACAAAAAGAAGAAACCTCCACCCAAAAAGAAATAGAAACTGAGACTGGAACTTTGGCTGAGGAAACCATAGAGCAAAACATAGAACTAGGAAACACCACATACCAACAAATTCAAATTCCTGGTGACCCAAATTCGGTTGACATAGTTAATCCAGAAGAAGTGCAAGCTATTTTCAGGAACCCTGACACTATAGTTTCACAAATAAAAACTACAACTGTTGAATCAAAGGTAATAGGATCCCCAAAAGAACCAATAGGAGATAGTAATTCTGTCAAAAGGAATCTAGAAAGGTGGGATTTCACACCCTCACCAAAGAAGGATCAGATTGCATATACAATTTTTGGTAATACTTTTAACATGGCAGAAAGAGGGAGAGAATTGGATAGAAGAGAGAGAGGAGAAATTCATGTTGAAAATGAAGAAGAAGAACAAGTAGAGACTGAGCTAAGACCAGAAACAACCTTTGGGTTTCCAATTTTGGATTTGGTCCAAAATGTCATTATGAAAAATATCCCACCTTCGGCACTACCAACCTTTTATGGGAAAAGTAGTGAAGACCCAAATGTATTTCTTTTTGAATTTGATATCCTGTGTAGGAGTTATAATTATCTCTAGGATGCACATAAGATGAAGTTGTTTCCTACTACCCTAAAAGATTATGCATTATGCTGGTTCATGAGTTTAGGAGAGTACAACATTAGATCTTAGGAAGATATGAAGACAAAATTTTTAAAGAAGTACCAAGACTATTGTAGACCGAAGGATTCTTGAAATGATATTTTTAAAATGAAACAACAAGATGAAGAGAGCCTTGAATATTTCTTAGAAATATTTACATACACTCTTTAAAAATCCAAATATAATGATCTCCAAGATGAAGCAATCAAGAATCTTTTCTTAAAAGGGGTTTCAGATGAACACATTGACACTCTCAACTTAATGGCTTCAAAAGACATTTATTATAAAGACTTTGAATCACTTAGTGAACTATGTAGAACTTACTCGAGAAGTAGGGGGAAAATGACAAAAAGTGTGAGAGAACCTGCCAACAAAAACACCTAAATACCCACATCTGGTGGAGTTACTAGAATTGAACTGGGAAACCTTTTGGAAAATTTTAAAATAGACATTTTAGGAATGATCAGCTCTCAGTTAGACACTCTGAAGATTACGGAAAATAAGGAAGAGGAAAACCTTGTATTAAGCATATTCTACCCAAAATGCAAAAAAAGGCATCCTTTACGAGAGTGTCCTTTGGACAATGTTTCTGTATGTGCAATTTGTACTGAAAATCATAAAACAAAATATTTTCCATCTTTACTAGGATTGTAATATATATTCAAGGGAGGGGAAGCTCCAAGGACTCCATCTGCACCTAAGAGGCCTTGGAAACCTAGGAACTCGAATATGTATCAAGAACCATCCTCACAACCTCCCGACTATTATCCACCCTTCTCTCAACAACAACAACATCCATGGAACTGGCCAAATTGGCCTTCGCAAAATGTCCCTGCTCAACCTTGGTATCAGGGATGGAGAGAACATAATTATGGAAATAACCAACAACAACATGCGGTAACAATTCCCTAGAATCCATGTACTCAATACCCTCCAAACATGCATCAACTATTGCCTGGATTTACTCCACCTCCTTTACCACCTATTCAAAAAACTCCTCAGCAGCCTCAGAATCCACCTCGTCCCACCATATTACCCACTCAACCCATTCCAAATCCTAATAACAGACCACCTCTGCCACTCCACAGTGTTGATTTTCAAAACTTTCCAGCTTACACCATAAACCCCATTTCCATACAAGAAATATAGTTGAGATCTGAAAAAACTTTAAATAAAACTCAACCTGTAACAAGAACAACACCAAAGGTAATTATCCAAGAACATGAAGAAGAACCTATAGATGATTTATCAAACGGGGTATCTTTGAAAGATGTCATCATTCCAAAGAATAAAGTATTTGAATTACAACATAGCATACAAACTCAGGTTCCCCGAATACCTCTTTTTCCTGAGAGGTTGCTCATTGAAAAAGCAATTGCTCAATCTGAGTTTGACATCATGAATGAACTAAAAAATTTCTATGTTAAGATTCCATTGTTACAAGCAAT
This sequence comes from Picea engelmannii, assembly GCA_009831015.1. Taxonomy (NCBI): domain Eukaryota; kingdom Viridiplantae; phylum Streptophyta; class Pinopsida; order Pinales; family Pinaceae; genus Picea; species Picea engelmannii. The sequence continues at coordinate 222,414 of ML796313.1, read as the reverse complement.
CATAGATGTTCCAATATATGCCAAGACCATTAAATAACTTTGCATTAAGAAACCAAGTCGGAAACAGAAAGATCCACCCACGACACACCTAGTAGGCCAATCATCAAATTGTATTTCTAAAGCTCCTAAGATTGTGAAGTATGCCAACCCTGGGAACCCAATAGTATCAGTTACTATCAACAATGTTTCTATTGGTAATACTTTAGTCGACTTGGGTGCAACCATTAATATAATGACCATCAATACAGTTGAACTGTTACAACTAAGTCAATTCCTTTTCCCTACTCCTATAGTTCTTGAACTTGTTGATAGAACAACTATAAAACCTATTGGGGTCCTCGATGACATTCTTGTTCCATTAGCTTTGTGGGAATATCCTATCGACTTCATGATTATTCATTCAAAGGATCCCACGAAAGGTCATCCAATCATTTTAGGGATACCTTGGTTGGCTACGACCAATGCTTTCATAGGATGTCGTGGTGGGGATATGTTCATCTCAAATGGAATTTCTTCATAGAAGATTACTCTTTTTTTGCCTGCTCAATTGGTTACAGAAGAATTATGGTGGATAAAATGTCCCTATCATGAAAATGATGAGGAAGAACCTTTATTCTCCATTGATGAATTTCACACGTTACAAGAACCAACAGAGGATGATATTTTAAGCCAATTTCTTTCTGTGACAGAAAATGTCAAGTTTCCACAAACATATTTTCAATACGATCAAATTTTTAGAGAGGAATTTCAAGAACGAAGTGAGTCATTTTTCTCATTTTCAACATCTATGGTTTTCACCATTGATGAGCATCCGAGGTCATATACCATTCCAGTAGAACTTAGCCCAGGAAAATGTCTATACATCAATTTTGAATTAAGTCTCAGCCAACAGGAACAACTAACAAATCTTTTGAAAGAACAGTCAGGGGAATTTGCATGGGAGTACACTGATATGAGAGGAGTGAATCCTGACATCTGTATTCACCACATATATATCCAACCAGAGATAACACCAATAAGACAACCACAAAGGCGTATGAATCCAATCCTAAAAGACTTTGTGAAAGAAGAGTTACAGAAATTATTAAACGTGGGATTCATTTATCCAATCTCTGATAGAAAGTGGGTTTCACCCCTTGTTGTGGTACCTAAGAAAATGACAGGGAAAAGGAGAATGTGTGTAGACTTTAGGGAGTTGAATAAGGCAACCCTGAAGAATTACTTTCCCTTGCCTTTTATAGATCAGGTTTTGGGTACCTTGGCTGGAAAAAAATACTTTTCCTTTCTCGATGGATATAGTGGATACAATCAGATTCAAATTTCTCCTGAAGAACAGGACAAAACAACATTCACGTGTCCTTGGGGAACTTATGCTTATAAAGTGCTACCTTTTAGATTATGCAATGCTCCTACTACATTTTAGAGAGAAGTCCTTGGGATTTTTGGTGACTTAATTCATGATTGTGTGGAAGTGTACATGGACGACTTTACTGTTTATGGTAATACCTTCGAAGAAGACATAAGTAATCTTGAGAAAGTATTGATTCACTATTAGGAATCAAATTTATCCCTTAGTCACTAAAAATGTAAAATGTTATTAATTGAGGGAATAGTGTTGAGTCATCATTTGTCTGTAGAAGTAATTAAAGTTGATCCAGCTAAAATTGAAGTAATAGTTAATCTTTCTTCTCCAAAAACCCAAAAAGATGTGCAAATGTTTTTGGGACATGTTGGATATTATCGTCGATTTATTGAAAACTTTACAAAGATAGCCAACCCCATGTTTAAATTGTTAGCAAAGGATGCCGAATTTTGTTGGGATAACAATTGTCAAAATGCTTTTGAAAATTTGAAAGAAAAATTGTCCATGGAACCTATTTTACGAGGACCAAATTGGTCTCTTCCTTTCCATATTTCAACTAATGCCTCAGACACTGCTTTAGGAGGATTTCTTGGACAAAAATAAAACCAACAAAATTATGCTATTTACTTTACCAACAAAAACCTTACTCCTCTTGAATTGAACTACACTGTGACAGAGAAGGAATTTTTGGTTGTAGTTCATGCCATTAACAAATTCCATCATTACATCACTAGGTATGAGGTTTTTGTACATACCGACCATTCTTCTATTAGATTTTTGATGAACAAAGCAGTTACTACTGGAAGAATCACACGATGGCTTTTTCTACTTCAAGAATTTAACATCACTATAGTTGATCAGCCAGGAAAAGAAAATGTAGTTGCAGATTTTCTCTCTCGTATTCCTCAAGACAATACTGACATTCCAGTGAATGATAATTTCCCTGATGAACATCTATTTGCAGTAACTATTAAGACCCCCTGGTTTGCAGATACGAAAAATTATTTAGCTACAGGGAGACTGCCAGCTCATTTGTCATCACCACAAAAGAAAATAATTTTCCAGCAAAGTGCTTATTACTCTTGGGTAGGAAGTGATCTTTTCTATACAAGTCCTGATATGATCATTAGGAGATGCGTTTGGGAAGATGAGATTCCCGATATCCTTCAGGTCTGTCATGACGGGCCATGTGGAGGACACTTCTCTGATAAGAGAACGACATATAAAGTCTTGCAATCAGGATATTACTGACCGACACTGTTTAAAGATGCAACAAAATATGTAATAAGCTACGATAGTTATCAAAGTATGGGGAGACCTACCATAGAATATGAGATGCCCTTACGACCGCAGGTTGTGATTGAACCATTTGATAAATGGGAACTTGATTTTGTAGGACCAATTTCCCCAATGTTGAGGAAGAAGAAGTACATCTTGGTTTGCACAGATTTTGTGACCTAGTGGGTAGAGGCAAAATCCTTATATCAAGCAACTGAGAAATCAGTGGTTGAATTTATTTATGAAGATATCTTTACCTGGTTCGGTGTTCCACAAGAGATTGTTACTGATCAAGGTGCTCAATTCACTTCTAAGATGATGAAGGAACTCACAGATAAACATGGGATAAAACAATGTAAGTCTTCCCCATACCATCCACAAGCCAATGGGCAAGTGGAATCCACGAATAAAGTTTTAGAAGCTATTCTGATCATGACAATACATTTACATCACAAAGATTGGGCAGATAGACTTCCAGAGGCTTTATGGGCATACCGGACTACGTGGAGAAATACCACTGGTCATACCCCTTATGAATTGGTATATGGCAAGCATATTCTCCTTCCCATAGAATTTCATATTCATACTTTCCGCATAGCAACATAATTGGATTTGAATTTGGATGAGGCACATAAACAAAGAGTTATGCAATTAAATGAGTTGGGATAAATTAGACAAGATGCTCTTCAAAGAACTATCCTCATACAAAATCAATGTAGCAAATGGCATGATAAATACATTAAGAAGAAGTGTTTTCAACCAGGGGATTGGGCATTTCTATTTGATTCCAAATATAAAACTTCCAAAGGAAAACTTACGAAAAGATGGTTGGGACCTTATGAAGTGGAAATTGTTTTTGATAATGGATCTGTTAGAATCAAGACCATAGATGACTCTCAAAATTCCTTTGTAGTAAATGGACATCGATTAAAAGTGTATAACAAACCCTTGTGAAGAGATGATTTTCTACAGGAAATTTCTAAACAACCAGAAATAAAGATAGTAGGAGAAGAGTCTTCTCCTCCTACTAATCCTTGATCATTTTTGTTGTTTCAAGATTTTGTAAATAATAAAAATTTTAGTAAAAAATAAAAAAATGATAATAAATAAATAATAAATAAATAAATATAAAAAAAAAAAACATTTTGGATATGTTGACATATTGTTTTCAGTTTTACAAGATTTTTAAAGCAAGTATAGAATTGAACTCCATCACTTTTCCGCAACAGGTAAGAAGGTAAGATCATTTTATTTTATGAATTTTTCTTATCAATATATACTGTCTTGTTTTGAAATTAATAAATTTGAGCGTGTTTGCTCCCTTTGAATTGCTCATTAAAGTATGAAAGGGGAATTTATCAGGGATATGATTATTCTTTACCCTGCCTGATAGATTATGATGGGAAAGAAACCTCCCTAGAGTTTTCTTTTAGCCTTTTCTTAGACTCTCAAAACATGAGAAAGAAATGAGAATATACTAACTTGGGCTCATAAAATCCACAAGTAAGTGATTACTGTCCCACAAAATTACTTTTTTTGCACTCACGTTGGATGATGTGGGATATGTTAAATTCCACCTTCCAAAAAGTCTCACTCCATCGACATCAACACCTTATCTGGAGTAGATATTAGAGACTATTTAGTACCATGGGATCTGCATGCCTCAATGGCATATTTCCTTGATAACAACCATGGGAATACATCAATGTCTCTTGGTTGATAGATCCTACAGGTGACTCGACACCAAAACCTTTATTCGTACCTGTTAGGATGTACTATAGGTACCTTGAGGCGCATTGACATCAATGGTGGGTCATCTCGCATTGGTTAACGACATTCATTAATGGTCGGTAATCCAATGATTTATTTTTGTGTTCGACTCCAGAACATTTATTCACACAAATAATAATTGTACCATGGGTTAAATATTTGAATCTATTGTAGAAGACATAATTTTTATTGATTCCTTTCAGGAATGAACATGAGATAGGTTCAGGGATAGACATCAGATAATTTTCTCCATAAACATGAAATATTTTTCTCAGCAAGTTATTATTGGTTCAAGTTTCTATGCAGATCTCGATTTATTTCATCAGTACCAGCCAGTACCAGACAAAATTAATCAATCACAGTGGTTATCAACAGTACATAATCCAGTTACAACTCTGGCACTCACTAGATTCAGAATTGGTTTCAAAATCTCTACAGTAAGAAAATACAACATAATAGGGAGTAAGTACTTGAGCTCAGGTAAGAATAGTTTCATGTTAGTTTAATTTATTAAATTACATATTAATAACTTGAACTATGACTACCTCGATACTCCATGACATTTCATCATTCCTATACTCTATACTTAAGAGGCTGAGTTCAACTCTTCTTGACATTTCGTATCATGAAGAATGAACTTCATTATATTGGTTGAATTTGACACGACTCATATGAAATGATATTTTGAAAAGGTGTACGACCATCATCATTCCTTCAGATGCTACTGATCCTCATGACACTTAAAACGTCCTTCCATAATTCCTTTCATGACCTATCTCATATATCATAATCTATTCCTTTGTTGCCCTCATCTAATTTATTTTCTCATATTTGAACCTTTCCTTTTATACTGAGTAGAATCATGGTGGAGAATCATCACGAAACTGAGACTTATGTATATTTGGAGGCTCTTCCTAAGTATGAAGCCACCAAACACATTTTTTAGAAAGCTGGATGGGAGCCGTTCTTCAAGAAATTTGATGGGTATGATGATAGAATTACACTTCAATTCGCTCTGCACTTTCATGGTGGACTAGCTAAAGTGGGCGAGATGGAATTCGAAGTCACAGAGAAGTTCATTTCCAAAGCAATTTAGTTACCCAGTACTGGTCATAAATGGATGAAGGGACAACCAGTCGACAAAAAGCTCTACACGCAGCTCTTGCAACCCCAGTATCGAAAATTACAATGGTCAGAAGGCACATCAAGTTCGTGGTTGGAACCACAATGGGCTCAGTTGCTATCCATACTTCAACGCTACCTCACTTGTGAAGGTCAGTACACGATCATGTTTCCCTGTCATGCTTGACTCTTACTGCATCTCAAAGGTAACCATTTGGTGAACATCCCTTATTTTTTGCTGAAGAGTTTGAAGAAAATGGCAGAACAAGTTCACAAAGAAAAAGATTTTAGAGGCAGCCTGTTTCATTTTGGTCTTGTCAAAATTTTGGTTAAGTTTACATTATCCCACAAATAGGAATCTTCAGATATGTTTGATGTAAGAACCCTAGCCTCTAACAAATCTAAAGATAAATATATTGAGTCCATTTCTCCACAGAAGAAGTCGACTTCTAAGAGAAAGGTTGTTAAAAACCTAGCCAAAATCTGTGATGACCCTGAGTATACACCAGATTGCACAATTGAGGCCAGTGATGATAATCCTGGCACTGAAAATTCGTTTGATGTCCATGGTTCTGATGGTGTGGAAACTAGACGTGAAAAAGTGGAAAACACTGTCCCTACAGATGTAAATGTTGAAACTTTGATTTCTTCTCCGACTGCTAAAAATATCATTGATGTGGAACAACTTGAGGAGTTAATCGACAAACCTAGAATAAATCCTAAACGTAAATGCGCACTTTCAGATATGGATAAATCTGTGACTAGTTATCCATTACATTAGATTGAAAAGTATGAATGATCATGAGGAGGCTCTGGAGTCTTCTAAGATGACATGGACTCTCTCTCAATTGATTAGAAAAGTATGTAATGTCAATCAGCAAGATAATGTGCCCAAATAAATTGAGCAGGACAAGCCAATTGAAACACCAGTCGATACCCCTGTTCAAGTATATGATGAGTTCACTCATGAACCCAGTCCATTCGACACCCCTGTTCAAGTATATGATGAGTTAACTCATGAATCTAGTCTAGTTGACACCCCTATTCAAAGACCAGATGAGTTCACTCATGAGTCCAACCCTCAAACACAACAAGGTCATGGTAAGACATTCAAATCTTACTATGAAATCTCTTCCAGTAGATATTTGCGACCAATGGTTGTCACATTGGAAAACAGGAATGATGGGTTAAAAGAGAAGTTACATGAATATGCCATACTGGATCGGCATATAAAAACAAAAAATGAACTTATGAAACTTAGGCAAGCTCACTTCTCGTCAAATATTAAATGATTAAAACGAAAAAAATAGAGGTCTTTTTTCAGAAGAATAGGAGATTGTAGAAGATTGCCAGGAAGCACATCACCATTAATCGGGTTCTTAAGAAGGAAATCAGAAACATAAAGAAGCATGAGAAATTGCAAATATTGGTTGCAGCTGTTGCAACACTTTGATGAATCTTAGTTTCTTTGACTTTTTGTTGTCTGGGGGCAGGCAAAGTCTTCATCTTGGGGGAATGTTAGTCTCCAATTTTGACCATATGTTTTTCTTATATCATGTCAGATATACCCCCATTTCATATCCAGTATCATCCCTTTCTGACCTTACCTTGATACATTTCACATCATTTTGCCCTAAATGGAGCTACTCAAGGTATTCATATGATTCAAGTTATTTTTAATGTATTTTGATACTTTAAACTAATATTGATACTAACGTGACATGCGTTAGGTACTTGTTTCCTTGAAACAGATTTATCAGTACCAGGTACCGGCTTGCACTTAGTGGAGATGTTAAATATATGCATGACATTTCCAGATTGGAATGACAATCTAATTCATATGATTGATTGAGTCATAGCTCAATTTGATGACTCAGAGAGAAATTATAGAATTGTTTGTTATGATGCTTTATGATTCACGCTTCTTGACACTGCGTGTCATGAAGCTGTGAAATTAGTTTTAACTAACTATGAGTCATTTTTGGATCTAATATTCGCTTAGTTAAATGCACCTATGTTCAAGACTATTTTGGGAAGGATCTATATAAACTCAGATCGCTCTCAAGAAACGTTGGTTATGATATATTATGTTATGTGATTTCTGATAATACAATTGTTATGCGTTATATCATTCTCTGTTAAATGATTTGAGTTTATTTACGAATTATGGAGCGTGAGGTATGAAATAGTTATGCATGGAATGATTTGAGTAGCTCTGGTTTCGTTTTAGGGTGATTTCACCTCTTGGTTGGGCCCACCAACAGGTTCAATTCACTATCTCTTTTCCACAATATAGTTAGTTTATTTCTAGTTCTAGAATCTATGTGTGAGTTAGTTTTTAACTTCAAGTTACTCTGCTAAATTATGGCTTAGTCATTTTTCATTTAGTTCATTCTTAGTTTGATATTATATTATGGATCATTGAATGTTGGAATGAGTTATTTTCCATTGTATAATTTGAAGAATGAACCAAGTGTCAATTAATCTTTCTCCTAGATTAGTCTAGATTTGCTCCGTTTTCCAGTTTCTAGTTTGATCATGATTTGAAGATAATTTGAGTTTAGACTTATTCTGTTTTGTTAGGGTATCTAGCTTATGGTTTGGTTAAAGGAAGCTTCCAGTACTTATAGGGTAAAATAGGAGATTTATTAGTTTCACCTTTGTTAGATTTAGGACTGCTTGATATTTAGATTAAATAAGAGGTTTTTGAAATGTTCTGTCTTTTATGGTTCAGATAGATATTTTGATGATTAGATGTTTAAGTTAATGATAGATAGCCTTGG
>ML796313.1:201697-213998 GCA_009831015.1 Picea engelmannii | reverse complement strand
CTTGGGGGAATGTTAGTCTCCAATTTTGACCATATGTTTTTCTTATATCATGTCAGATATACCCCCATTTCATATCCAGTATCATCCCTTTCTGACCTTACCTTGATACATTTCACATCATTTTGCCCTAAATGGAGCTACTCAAGGTATTCATATGATTCAAGTTATTTTTAATGTATTTTGATACTTTAAACTAATATTGATACTAACGTGACATGCGTTAGGTACTTGTTTCCTTGAAACAGATTTATCAGTACCAGGTACCGGCTTGCACTTAGTGGAGATGTTAAATATATGCATGACATTTCCAGATTGGAATGACAATCTAATTCATATGATTGATTGAGTCATAGCTCAATTTGATGACTCAGAGAGAAATTATAGAATTGTTTGTTATGATGCTTTATGATTCACGCTTCTTGACACTGCGTGTCATGAAGCTGTGAAATTAGTTTTAACTAACTATGAGTCATTTTTGGATCTAATATTCGCTTAGTTAAATGCACCTATGTTCAAGACTATTTTGGGAAGGATCTATATAAACTCAGATCGCTCTCAAGAAACGTTGGTTATGATATATTATGTTATGTGATTTCTGATAATACAATTGTTATGCGTTATATCATTCTCTGTTAAATGATTTGAGTTTATTTACGAATTATGGAGCGTGAGGTATGAAATAGTTATGCATGGAATGATTTGAGTAGCTCTGGTTTCGTTTTAGGGTGATTTCACCTCTTGGTTGGGCCCACCAACAGGTTCAATTCACTATCTCTTTTCCACAATATAGTTAGTTTATTTCTAGTTCTAGAATCTATGTGTGAGTTAGTTTTTAACTTCAAGTTACTCTGCTAAATTATGGCTTAGTCATTTTTCATTTAGTTCATTCTTAGTTTGATATTATATTATGGATCATTGAATGTTGGAATGAGTTATTTTCCATTGTATAATTTGAAGAATGAACCAAGTGTCAATTAATCTTTCTCCTAGATTAGTCTAGATTTGCTCCGTTTTCCAGTTTCTAGTTTGATCATGATTTGAAGATAATTTGAGTTTAGACTTATTCTGTTTTGTTAGGGTATCTAGCTTATGGTTTGGTTAAAGGAAGCTTCCAGTACTTATAGGGTAAAATAGGAGATTTATTAGTTTCACCTTTGTTAGATTTAGGACTGCTTGATATTTAGATTAAATAAGAGGTTTTTGAAATGTTCTGTCTTTTATGGTTCAGATAGATATTTTGATGATTAGATGTTTAAGTTAATGATAGATAGCCTTGGTTGATTTCTTTAGATTAGGAATAGAAATACATTTGATTAACTCATAATTGTTTCTATTTGATTAATTAGACAAGATATGATTAGTTTTAAGATAATCATTAGGATTCAGTTTATAAGGGTCAATTTATGTTTTCTTCTTAGAATAACCTTTAGGTAGAAGTTAGAATCTTACCAGCACATACAGTGTAGCATCTGTAAGTTCACTTACCCTGGTTTGACAATTTAGTGTTTTCAGGCAATTGAAAACTTCAATACAATAGCCTGACACTTTTGATGATGATTCCTCGCGTCCCCCTGTCATTGTTGTATTTATTTTTCATCTCTTCCATGGATTATTTCTCCTTTGTCTCATTATCAAGAAATTGCGTGAGATCCATGCCCTGCGATGGAAGCCTTGTAATTTGTGCAATGAGTTCCACATCTATCGAGACAATATTATCTAACCATATATCCCTGCCATGCATGACTTCCATCAACTGTTTGATGCAACTACTTGCATGTTTTCCTCTACCAAAGTGTGGTAGCTCTATCTGACCTAAAATCATTGTTTTCTCCAATCCTGTTTCCCACTGCAGTGGTTTATCGGTTCCCCAACTGGATTCATGCCCATAGTCTCTAAGTATACCCTCTTTGCGAATTCCAGGAACTTGTCTGTGTCCGTTACAACATGGTCGGAGTATTTCATCTTCTTGACATGACCTAGCATGTCTGATTTCACCCGTACCCCATCTAATATACATGGAAAAACAAGGGCTACGACGAGTTTCTTATGTGGTGAACTAGGTACCTGTTGCTTGTCTTTCTGTTATAACCCTAATTTTCACCAGACATGCATACCTAGAGCCGGCATTAGGCCAAAGACACGGGCATGCAAATGCGATTAATAAAACACACAATGGTAACATCCTTCGATGTAATTTTAACGATCCTAAAGATTGTAAGCTCGGTGGTTTTTCATATTTAGAGAGTTTGAAAAATGTAAAATGAGACTCCAATGGGGTACCTTTTTCGAAGGTAGTCTAGTCGGTTAGAAAAAAGGGTAAACTCGCACCGATAAGACGTCTATTCAAAACCATTTTAACGAGTGTGATAAAGACAAGATTACTCGACCATTTTTTCATTTTTAAGGAGTCTAAAAAAAGATTAACTATTGACTCCGTCAAGAATGTTCTTATGGACCATTTTAATGAGTCTGAAAGAATAAGGTCACTCGGTGATCTTTTCAATTTTAGGGAGTCTGAAAAGAGCTTAACTATGGACTCTGTGGGGGTTCCTTTTTGGTAAATTGAGTCCCTCAGGCCCAAAAAAGGGGTAAAATTATACTTGAGGGTACTCTTCTAGGGATTCAAAGCCTCTAGAGTATACCTTTGTTCATACAGTTGACCATCCAGACCAAAAAAGGGGTAAACTACCTTCAGATAAATGTGACTTCAAATTTTAGTTTAACGAGCATGAAAGGCCACAAGATCGCTAGACAATCTTTTCATGTTTAGAGGGTCTGAAAAGGGCTTAAAAGAAGACCCGTTATGTTTTTGGATTCTTGAGGGTGAGGTCAAGAGTGATAAAGAGTCATGCAAATGAGGCTCAAACTCGTAATTAGGCAAAAATAAAAGGACTCCTAAGCCTACAGTCATTAGTGACAGCATGGAAACCATAATGCAACCAGGATCTACCTAGTGCATCCATGTTCCGGTAATCTCTACCACCAAATCGTGACACTTATAAAGAAACAATGATGGTTTTGTGTCATAACCTGGTGGGATCGATCCTATGGAAAATGGATAAAGACAACGCGATACAAAAGTAGGGGTGGAAACCTAACTTATATGCTCAAGTTGACCATCTGATAGTTTTACCCACGGACCGTCAAAAGTGACCCAAAACTCCAAAACAATGTCTTGATACCTGAACGTAACTTTCCATAGAAACTCTTGAATCACTCTAAATGGTTTTCAATTCAAATAAAATGATAAGGGGAGCCAAAAAAGAAACAAAAATGGGCCAAAAAGTCTATAAATAGAATATGGCAGCTCATTATCACCATTGTTGATTTGGAAATTGACTTTGGAGCAAAAAAACCCCTTTGGTAAAAGTGGTGATTCTGGGAGCTACAGTGGACGAAACGACCATCCGTGTGGACCAAGTAAGTATAAACTACCTCCTTTTGCCTTTTAATTCTTTATATATGTGTTTAATTTGGTTTTTTGGGGGGGCGTCGACCTCTAAAAGGTCGGACCTAGGTCCACGTGAGTTGTCTTATGATAGCCTGCATGTACACTGGCTCTGTCTAATGTCAGAGCACGTGTACACGCAATTGTCATTACAAAAACCCGCATGGACCCTCCAATGAGTGCAAACAAAGTTTAAAAATTAAGGCCTAACCCTTTAAAATTTTTCCCATGTGTAGGATGTATGTGCAATGGAGAGAACGAGAGCACGAAAATATTAGTGCACTAGTTGGGGAAGACGCTAATGTTGTCGTAGTGTTAATGCAATGTGGCTTGCTCAAGTTATTTCCGTGTCCTTTTGTGAGAGAACAACCTAAGATACTGAATGCCTTGGTTGAATATTGGCACCCTGATGCAGAAGATTTTATGTTAGAGGGGCAGTCACTGGTGCCCACTACAGAGGATATATACTTTTTGACTGGCCTCTCCAGGAGAGGGGAACCAATCATTTTCTGGACATTTCCTGTTGGGCCTCACAATATATCAAAACTAATAGGAATTCATTGTGAGGCGGGAACAGATTGATTGATCTCACAAGTGCCAATAAGCAAGATCATCGATTTATCACTATGGGTGATTGTGTTTCTTATTGGGCATATGACTAGTTATACGACTCTACATCAGGCGTCTCGTGCACAGATGAATTGTGCAGTCCAGTGCTTAAATGCACATATATTTGGCTGGAGCACTACACTGTTGGATTGTATGAAGAGGCAACTGACAGATTATCGGTTGAGGACACAGAGGAACTTCAGGTTCGGGATGATTCTATGCTCTTTCTTCTTTGAAAGAGTTCTAGTTTCAGTCCTCAAGTGGTGGTATGAGGACGTCGAGCCTCTCTTCCTGTGGTTTGCAGATGGGCAATGTATTTTCCATGACAGGGTGGTGGAAGGACCAATGAGTCCTTTGATGATGACTTCTTTTCTTGGTTGTCACGGTAGATCCCAGCCATAGAGGATTATCCTTATGTTGGGATTGATTTCTCAAGAGATCCCAAGATCGTTGTACCTCCAGGCGAGGAGCGAGGTGATATGGGTAAGTTTGCATCATTTTGTTTTTTGTGAAACATATATAGTTTTTATGTTTTTTTTTATTTTTTATATATCATTTTTTTTATACCAGAGTATTTGAAAGATATTTGTCTATTGTGTGCATATGTGGGACCCTCACGACCTGTAGATTATGTGAGGAACAAGCATCATCCTTGGCTAGGGGTCCCACCTATCGTCACAGGGGGACCAGCAACAACAGGAGAGCTTCCAGCCAGTGAAGATGAGAGGGTTTTGAGATGAGTTGAGAGAAATTTTACCTCACTCACTCGCACCATCCCCATGGTAGAGATTGAGGATATGCCACCATCTATGCAACCTCATGTAGTGGGGGCACCATGGAAATGGGTCTGACTTTTTCGGTGTTTGGAAAATGTTTTTTATTATTACAACAGGGCCCACAGGTCTTGACCTTAGTTAGTCTAGACTTTGATAGCTCTGTTATAACCCTATAATTTATATGATCAACTGGTGACTAAAAATTTTATCCTTTTATTGTTTTGGCTGTCAAATGATTTTTCATTCTGCAAATAATTTGAGAAAAAAGAAAAGAAAAGAAAGAAAAAGAAAAAGAAAAGAAAGAAAAAGGAAAAGGAAAAGAAAAGAAAGAAAAAGAATAAAAGAGCGCATAAAAGAAATTGGATAGAGCCCCATGCAATGACAATGACCCGGTTCATACAGTTTAAACATGGCCAAGTCCTTTTAAATTGATGTTGATAGGATTAGTGAATAAGCTTGGCTAAACTGTTTAATCTTAGCCAAGAAAATTAGGTTAGCTAGTGAATAAATTTGACCAAACTTCCTAATCTTGGTCAAATAACTCCAAGATAGAGTAATTTCTTAGTCCAACAGTTTAATCTGGGCTAAATGTCATAGGTAAATAGGTTAGAGCATAGGGTAGTTTGCTTTATCTCAATAAAACAGGCATGATGATCGATGTTGAACCCCATCTTTGATATTTGAAAGTTGAATGTCTAACCCCATGGTGATAAAAACAGGGAAAGCTTGGACAAACCCACTTAAAGTGCTTATCCTAAGTTTTCAAAGAAAAAAATGAGTTTGCACTCACATATTAAATACAACGCATAGATGAACGACAAAGGTGCTAGCGCTCAGATCTATGGTTGATAAGATTTTCTGGACCCCCCTGACCGTTCTACCTTTAACGGTAGGGGGGGGGTTCAGAATCATGTATAACAAAGGCACGCATATGAATGGCTGAGGCATCGACGCTTAGATCCACGGTTGATATTGAATTCTGGACCCCCCTGACAGTTCTTCTTTTAATGGTGGGGGGGGGGGTCCGAAATGTTGCTTAAACATCACGCTCAGATCTATGGTCCAGAGACAGGCCCACCGATGGATGGTTGATGATATCTTTCATACCCCCCCCCACCGGTCTGCTTTTAATGATGGGGGGGGGGTCTGGAATGAAGTGTTTTTCTGGCAAGCCCCCTCCTCTATGTGTCAAGAATCCATTGCTCCATATTCCTGCCATGTACCACTTACCACTCTCTGACATACCCCACGTCACCCCATGACATCATTCTCCACTTTTTCCCCTTAAGGTCACATCTCATTACTCTGTCAGTCCATTCACCTTGTTCACCCATTACAAGTCCCTTCACCATGGTCACGTCCCAATCAACACCCACCACGTCACCCGGTCATATTCGTCATTCATTTTTACCTGCCATCTCACGCTCCAAAGGACTCGTTGGCCATTTATTACTGGCTAACTTATTCGTTAGCTTGCTGATCTATTCCCTGCGCCTAATGGGTATCCGTTTTCTCAAAACCACTCTTTCCATTCATTCTCCCATTGCTTACTTTGTCCTCGCACCAAATAAATTACCCCTGTCTTAAATCCATTTCAGTCAACCATCCAAAACCACAGTCATCCCCACTAACATTTTGTTTGACTTGCAGGTATTTTCATAGTGATGGAGCCAAAATCAAAGAGAGAAGAAGCCGAGGAAAATCCTTTCCTCTCGCCTCCTGTCGACCTCAACAGGATCCATTTGGCTGACAAAGATCATTTAATCGTAGACACCAGGTGTAAATTTGACTTCGCAGATTTGCAGTCATGGATAAAGGATGTTTTCTTAGATAAGAGCGATGAAATTAGGCTCTAGGAGTCCAACCTTCCTCTGTATCTTTTCCCCCGGGTCCACCATTTCCCTGAATTCTCCCTCAAGTGCCAGGCTCATTACCTCCCCGACCAGAGAGCCATAGCATATTCATTAGGAGAAACTCTGTTCTTCATCACACCATAGGCCATTGATCAGATAATGTATATACCAAGAACCAAATCCGTCTCCCCTTTCAACCTCGAAGTCATCACAGAGATATACCATAAACTATCATTCCCTTAGAGAGCCTAGATTTTCGAGCTTTTCCTCCCTTGGGCTGCTCATATCCCCAAGACAAATCCCCCGTACCCTTCCTCCTTGTTCTCAGTAAAGGGAAACCAAATCATTTCGTCGCTCTATGCTCTGCTAGGTTATTTTTTCGACCAATGGGTGGATGAACCCATATTGGGTTTTCTGTCCATTTTCTCCACAGAAGAAAGACCCAACACATAGTTCAACTACAACACTTTCCTGGCAGACAATATTCATGAGAAGTTCTTAAATTTTTCCTCAGAAGGATTGTTCCAGTATTCTTCAATATTGGCCTACATTTTCACTTTATTTCAAGCAGACAGGTTCTCCTTTTCAATGCAAAAAATGGACAAGGATGGGAAGCTGCAGGCGGTAACAACTTGGAATTCACTTCTTAGACAAAATTCAACAGAGTTCAGTTTCAAACAGTTTATCGAGCAGTTCTACAATCCTGTGGTGAGCATGCTCAGTGGCAGACCTGAACCAAGAACAAATGAGGAGATTCAGAGGATTTTACACCTCTCAGACCTTTCAAAGACTGGAGACTGGTATCTTTACCAAAATCACACCGAGATCAGAGTATATGGTTGCGAGTTGGCTCCATACAAATTGCCCAAGTATCTATCTGTGAGGATATTTTCCCTGGAGTATATAAGGAAAATGATTAACCCATATGACATACATTTTGTGTCTCTGAAAAAGAAACAACAGTTTAGAATTAAAGGGCAAATAGGGTCGTTCATTTGCAATAGCCAAGGCACCAGGAAGGAAGCAAACAGTATGTTGAAAGAAATGAAGTTTTTTTTTAGTTTCATATGGCACTATGATCCGTGCATGATAATTTATGAGATGAGGATTAAAAATAAAAATGTCTCATAATTTCATACACCCAAGCCTACATTAAAGAAGTTTGTGAATCAAACAAAATGGGAGCCGAACACTCTGGTCAAGATAGAACAACAGGCCCCTTCGGTCATCATCTCACAAACTACTACACCATAGGTTCAAAAGGATAAAATACCTAGGAAGGACACTTCACCTTCCATCACTGAAGTTTCAACTGAAGATTTCCAATTACACACCAAAAGGCCAAAAACTAGTCTTACACCTGACACAGCTAGTGAAAAGGAAATGCAATTCAATGAAACTATTAAAGATGACCAGTCACTTCTAAGCACAAGAAAAAATCAAATCATTTCTATCGTTGTGCCTAAGAATCCCACCAGTACTCCACTAGTCGACCAACCGAGTAAAGTAGGACGAAAATTGAGTGTTTTTTAGAAGTATGACCTGATCAAAAAGAAAAATAAGACACTGACCAACAATACTTATGCTCAGTTTTGGAAGCATACATCAATGACACAACACAGACTGTTTTCTTCATTCGATACAGAAAAGGGTAGAATGCACATGGCATTTATGCAGGCATAGGTGCCATACCCCAAAGCAATCATTGATTACAAAAGTGAAAAATTTGAGTTTCATACTAGGGATGTGCATCCTGCTGATCAAATGGATTTGCACAGGAAAACTGGGGAAATGATTTTCTCCACGTTGGAAAATGCTTCTACTACGGCCACTAAATTACAGGTATCTCTGAGCAATGTCTAGACACAGCTGAAATTAGAAAATATGTCATCCTTTGCAAAGGATAACAAAATTAAGACGTTGGAAGAATTGGTCCTCAAGATCAGGTATGACCCCTCAAATGTGAAAGAAGTTGAGGATATTCTTAGAAATAAAAATGTTGATATAGAATATTTGAGAAAACAGTTGAAACTATCACCAATAGAAGATGCACAGGGAAAGGAGATAGCTTAGACAAAAGGGGAAAAGGATGAAATTCTCAGGTTGATTATGGAGAAGAATGCACAGTTGAAAGAGATGGAAGAAGAATTGGAAAGGTTATTGAAAGAGAAGGAACAATCAAAGCCTATGTAATTCATTCCTTTGAGCGCAGTTCCACTCATAGGAGTAATCACAACATCCACAGCAGGAATCCCCTCAGCATAAACTCCCTCAACAACTCCATTGACAGCTCTGGAGAAGACAGTAGAACTGGAAAAATCCATGGAAGAGATGAATTTGCAAGAGACAGAGATTAGCAGAATTAAAAAGGAGATTGAGAACCTTTAGGAACCCAAGTCTTCTTACCAAACCAGCTACTCCAAGGAGAAACAAACATCAGACAAGCTCAAACAGGAATTGCAATAGCTTCAAAAGAAAACAGTGGCAGGCAAAACACTTGCTAAGGTCAAGGAAATTTTTTTGATGGATATCACCAAATCCATAAATGAAATATGGCCTATGATACAAATCATGTTCAAGTAGAATGAACTATGCAAAGAAGCAAGTAGACGATTGAGGAAACAAGAGGAGAATTGGGAGAGATGCTCGCAGAAGCCACTGAGATCATTAAATTCCTGAATTCAAAAACCAGAGAAGAGTTAGAGGATTTGAAAATTGAAGATAGGACAAAAACCATCCTCGAGGTCAAGAGGGTCCCGAACAAAAGAGGATTGATGCTACAACTGGAGGAAAAGGTCCAGACTATGGACATAGGAGTGCAAATATTTTTCAGCAAAATTGAAGCTCTGTAGAAGAAAGGCCTCCCTGGCTTAAGGGTCATAAATGACAAGTTAATGACACTTTCTGATTATAAAAAAAAACTAGCCACCGTGGCTAAAGATAGTTCGAAATTCTCCAGAATACAGGGCAGTATCACAGGAAAGGCATTCTTAGAAGCTTTCCAGTCAAACATCAGCATACAACACGAGATCCAGTACATTTTCATCGTCAAGCCAACTTTTTCCAAGTATACAGAGATGGATGAAGTATATCGAAGACTGCTCAAAGTCATTGTTCCTAGTAACCTTCGATGGGAAGAGTTATGCAATCTGATCGAGTAGAATATGAGGTGTCCAAGCCCAGTCAGCTATCCAATCAAACGAGGTCGTGCAGAGGACTCACCAATGGTTTACCCCAAAATTAGCATGAAGATTTCAACACATCATCAAACAATTCCTGAATTTTTGTATTTTGTTGAGTTAGTTAGCTAAATTTCGAACTGCCACGTCCTGATCTTTAATGACATGATTGTATGTAATTTTTTATTATAAATACTTTAAACTTTGAAGTACTGACAGTTGATATTTACGCCCTGTAAGCAATAAAGACTGTAATTTTTATCAAGAGATCTTCCAGTAATACAAAGGGACGTTTCACAGGATTCTCGCGTGTTATTCATTGGTGATGTTTTTCTTCTATGTTAAATGTTTTTCTCCCTTAGTTGTCATATTGTTGTTCTAATCTAATATTTTAAAGTAGCACATGTTGCAGGATTTATCTTTGTATACCCTGTTTCTGGCTTTGAAGGATCTAAATTTTTATCTTTTTGATATTACAGTGAAGAAATTCTTAAATGCTTCTTTACTTTAATTGATATTCTCATCTTTTCTGCTATTCATCACTTTATTGCTAAAGAATCCAATGAATGCATTATCTTGCCATGTGAAAAGAATATTTTATTTTCTGTTTAGAACTCTATCTTTATAATACAGACCCCATAGCCCAACGAAGGCATAAAAAACCCGTTTCATCCATCTTAACAAAAATAAAACAAACCATTCACTCTTAATTTGTTTAACTAGCCTAATATCTCAAATTTAAAACATAGCTAAATCATACAGAGAGATCCCTCTTTGAAACTGGTAGGGCTAGATTCCAGTTTCGATGTGGTTGGATAAAGTTACCTCTTGTAAATTTCTTCTACTTCGACAACCTCTGGGAATTTACAAAGAATTACAAGCTCCACTTGTATATAGTTTTTGAGGGCATAAGCTTGATGACTTGTTACTGGTCATACTTTTTGAGGTGCTTTCATCCACCTATGTACTCTGGTGATTATGATATTATATATGGATTTTTATGACTTTTTATGTCTTATGGATCATATTTTCCTTTTAAAAATGTATTTACATGTTTTATGTGTATGTATTTTTATATGTGTGTGAGAAGCCAGTCTAAAATGTGATTAGCTAGAGTATCTGTAACTTGGTTTAATATCCTAGGAACATGAAAATATGTAATATAATCAAAGATTCGTTCTAAGAGACGTACCCTAAGGAATCGTCGGTGTAAATTTGGATCATGAACAAAATAGACTCTATTTAATTGAGACACAACCAACTGAGCGTCTAAATAGACCTGGAGAAGAGAGATACCAAATGACAGGGCGTCACGAAGAAACTCAATAACTGCACTGTACTCGGCAACATTGTTTATGGTGTCGCCTAAACATATACCTCTGGAAGATAATAACTGGCCCTAAGGTGTAAAAATTACCCAAGCTGCGGAGGCAAGCCTCCGAGTGTTTCAGCTAGCATCACACCTCAGATTCACTTGACATCTTCCACAGTGAAAAAAGATAACATAAAAAATGACACGTCCATAATACTAAAAGAAACCAGAAAGTAATAGTACAAATACTATACATATGTTACAAAAAGTTACCCAAGGTGACCTACCTATGAGTAATACTTCTTGAGGTAGAGCCCATTTCTAGGCTCTGCCAAAGAATTTCCCTCAAAGTCAGCTAGATGATAAGTGCCCTTTTTTAGAACCTCTTTTATGATGAACATTCTGAACTACACGGGTTTGAATTTGCCTGCCCCCAGGGCATCCTTATCTTGGTCATAGACCAGGACAAGGTCGCCTTTAGAGAAAATTCGAGGATGAACAGACCGATCATACTAACACTTGAATTTTTGTTTGTGAGCCTCGTTGTCCAAGGCCACATCACGATGCTGCTCACTGAGCCTCTCAAGGTATAATAACCGTTCTTCAAGTGGAGAAGTGTCTAGCAGTAACTGTACTGCCAATCTTAGGGACGGGATCTGACATTCTATAGGCAAGACTGCTTCCAACTTGTAAATGAGTTGAAAAGGTGAGAAACTAGTTGCAGTATTAACAGACGTTCGGTAAGCCCATAATGTCGAGTATAACATCAAATGTCAGTTTGACTTGGCTGAGTTGATCATTCATTGTAGGATGGTCTTAAGAGATTTATTTACATCTTCCACCTGACCATTTGCATGGGGGTAGTAGGGTGACGAATGTTCTTGCTGCAATTTAAGATTTGATTTTAATTTGATCATCATTTGGTTTTGAAAGTGACTGCCATGGTCAGTGACAATCTCTCTCACGACGTTGAACCTTGCGATTATCTGGTTGAACAAAAAGAGAGTTGAAGTCTCTCCATCATCTTTAAATGTTGGCATAGCTTTGACCCACTTCGTAAAGTAGTCTACGGCTACAATGATATAACGGTGCCCCCTTGCTGAAGGAGGGTTGCATGTAGTGTA
>ML796313.1:168634-182897 GCA_009831015.1 Picea engelmannii | reverse complement strand
ATAACAAAGGCACGCATCTGAATGGCTGAGGCATCGACGCTTAGATCCACGGTTGATATTGAATTCTGGACCCCCCCGACAATTCTTCTTTTAATGGTGGGGGGGGGTCCGAAATGTTTCTTAAACATCATGCTTAGATCTACGGTCCAGCGATAGGCCCATCGATGGATGGCTGATGGTATCTTTCAGACCCCCCCAACCGGTCTTCTTTTAACGATGGGGGGGGTCCAGAATGAAGTGTTTTTCTGGCAGGCCCCCTCCTCTATGTGTCAAGAATCCACTGCTCCATACTCCTGCCACGTACCACTTACCACTCTCTGACATACCCCACGTCACCCCATGACATCATTCTCCACTTTTTCCCCTTAAGGTCACATCTCATTACTCTATCAGTCCATTCACCTTGTTCACCCATTACAAGTCCCTTCACCATGTCATGTCCCAATCAACACCCACCACGTCACCCGGTCATATTCGTCATTCATTGTTACCTGCCATCTCACGCTCCAAAGGACCCGTTGGCCATTTATTACTGGCTAACTTATTCGTTAGCTTGCTGATCTATTCCCTGCGCCCAACGGGTATCCGTTTTCTCAAAACCACTCTTTTCGTTCATTCTCCCATTGCTTACTTTGTCCTCGCACCAAAGAAATTACCCCTGTCTTAACTCCGTTTCAGTCAACCGTCCAAAACCACAGTCATCCCCACTAACATTTTGTTTGACTTGCAGGTATTTTCATAGTGATGGAGCCAAAATCAAAGAGAGAAGAAGCCGAGGAAAATCCTTTCCTCCTGCCTCCTGTCGACCTCGACAGGATCCATTTGGCCAACAAAGATCATTTAATCGTAGACACCAGGTGTAAATTTGACTTCGCGGATTTGCAGTCATGGCTAAAGGATGTTTTCTTAGATAAGAGTGATGAAATCAGGCTCTGGGATTCCAACCTTCCTATGTATATTTTCCCCCAGGTCCATCATTTCCCTGAATTCTCCCTCAAGTGCCAGGCTCATTACCTCCCCGACCAGAGAGCCATAGCATCTTCATCAGGAGAAACTTTGTTCTTCATCACACCATAGGCCATTGATCAGATGATGTAGATACCAAGAACCAAATCCGTCTCCCCTTTCAACCTCGAAGTCATCACAGAGATATACCAAAAAATATCATTCCCTTAAAGAGCCCATATTTTCGAGCTTTTCCTCCCTTGGGATGCTCAGCTCCCCAAGACAAATCCCCCGTACCCTTCCTCCTTGTTCTCAGTAAAGGGAAACCAAATCATTTCATCGCTCTATGCTTTGCTAGGTTATTTTTTCGACCAATGGGTGGATGAACCCATATTGGGTTTTCTATCCATTTTCTCCACAGAAGAAAGACCCAACACATAGTTCAACTACAACACTTTCCTGGTGGACAATATTCATGAGAAGTTCTTAAATTTTTCCTCAGAAGGCATGTTACAGTATTCTTCAATATTGGCCTACATTTTCACTTTATTTCAAGCAGACAGGTTCTCCTTTTCAATGCAAAAAATGGACAAGGATGGGAAGCCGCAGGCAGTAACAGCTTGGAATTCACTTCTCAGACAAAATTCAACAGAGTTCAGTTTCAAACAGTTTATCGAGCAGTTCTACAATCCTGTGGTGAGCATGCTCAGTGGCAGACGTGAACCAAGAACAAATGAGGAGATTCAGAGGATTTTACACCTCTCAGACCTTTCAAAGACTGGAGACTGGTATCTTTACCAAAATCACACCGAGATCAGAGTATATGGTTGTGAGTTGGCTCCATACAAATTTCCCAAGTATCTATCTGTGAGGATATTTTCCCTGGAGTATATAAGGAAAATGATTAACTCATATGACATACATTTTGTGTCTCTGAAAAAGAAACAACAGTTTAGAATTAAAGGGCAAATAGGGTCGTTCATTTGCAATAGCCAAGGCACCAGGGAGGAAGCAGATAGTATGTTGAAAGAAATGAAGTTTTTTTTTAGTTTCATATGGCACTATGATCCGTGCAGGATAATTTCTGAGATGAGGATTAAAAATAAAAATGTCCCATAATTTCATACACCCAATCTTGCATTAAAGAAGTTCGTGAATCAAACAAAATGGGAGCCGAACACTCTGGTCGAGATAGAACAACAGGCCCCTTCGATCATTGTCTCACAAACTACTACACCATAGGCTCAAAAGGATAAAATACCCAGGAAGGACACTTCACCTTCCATCACTGAAGTTTCAGCTGAAGATTTCCAATTACACACCAAAAGGCCAAAAACTAGTCTTACACCTGACACGGCTGGTGAAAAGTAAATCCAATCCAATGAAACTATTAAAGATGACCGGTCACTTCTAAGCACAAGCAAAAATCAAATCATTTCTATCGTTGTGCCTAAGAATCCCACCAGTACTCCACTAGTCGACCAACCGAGTAAAGTAGGACGAAAATTGAGTGTTTTTGAGAAGTATGACCTGATCAAAAAGAAAAATAAGACACTGACCAACAATACTTATGCTCAGTTTTGGAAGAAGGCATCAATGAAACAACACATACTGTTTTCTTCATTCGATACAGAAAAGGGTAGAATGCACATGGCATTTCTGCAGGCATAGGTGCCATACCCCAAAGACAACATTGATTACAAAAGTGAAAAATTTGAGTTTCATACTAGGGATGTGCATCCTGCTGATCAAATGGATTTGCACAGGAAAACTGGGGAAATGATTTTCTCCACTTTGGCAAATGCTTCTACTGTGGCCACTAAATTACAGGTATCTCTGAGCAATGTCTAGACACAGCTGAAATTAGAAAAGATATCATCCTTTGCAAAGGATAACAAAATTAAGACGTTGGAAGAATTGGTCCTCAAGATCAGGTATGACCCCTCAAATGTGAAATAAGTTGAGGATATTCTTAGAAATAAAAATGTTGATATAGAATCTTTGAGGAAACAGTTGAAACTATCACCAACAGAAGATGCACAGGGAAAGGAGATAGCTGAGACAAAAGGGGAAAAGGATGAAATTCTCAGGTTGATTATGGAGAAGAATGCACAGTTGAAAGAGATGGAAGCAGAAATGGAAAAGTTATTGAAAGAGAAGGAACAATCAAAGCCTATGTAATTCATTCCTTTGAGCGTAGTTCCACTTGTAGGAGTAATCACAACATCCACAGCAGGAATTCCCTCAGCAGAAACTCCCTCAGCAACTCCACTGACAGCTTTGGAGAAGACAGTAGAACTGGAAAAATCCATGGAAGAGATGAATTTGCAAGAGACAGAGATTAGCATAATTAAAAAGGAGATTGAGAACCTTCAGGAACTCAAGTCTTCTTAGCAAACCAGCTACTCCAAGGAGAAGCAAACATCAGACAAGCTCAAACAAGAATTGCAATAGCTTCAAAAGCAAACAGTGGAAGGAAAAACACTTGCTGAGGTCAAGGAATTTTTTTTTATGGATATCACCAAATTCATAAATGAAATATGGCTTATGATACAAATCATGTTCGAGTAGAATGAACTATGCAAAGAAGCAAGTAGACGATTGAGGAAACAAGAGGAGAATTGGGAGAGATGCTCGCAGAAGCCACTGAGATCATTAAATTCCTGAATTCAAAAACCAGAGAAGAGTTAGAGGATTTGAAAATTGAAGATAGGACAAAAACCATCCTCGAGGTCAAGAGGGTCCCAAACAAAAGAGGATTGATGCTACAACTAGAGGAAAAAGTCCATACTATGGACATAGGAGTGCAAAGATTTTTCAGCAAAATTGAAGCTCTGTAGAAGAAAGGCCTCCCTGACTTAAGGGTCATAAATGACAAGTTAATGGCACTTTCTGATTATAAAAAAAAACTAGCCACCGTGGCTAAAGATAGTTCGAAATTCTCCAGAATATAGGGCAGTATCACAGGAAAGGCATTCTTAGAAGCTTTCCAGTCAAACATCAACATACAACACGAGATCCAGTACATTTTCATCGTCAAGCCAACTTTTTCCAAGTATACAGAGATGAATGAAGTATATCGAAGACGGCTCAAAGTCATTGTTCCTAGTAACATTCGATGGGAAGAGTTATGCAATTTGATCGAGTAGGAGATGAGGTGTCCAAGCCCAGTCAGTTATCTAATCAAATGAGGTCATGCAGAGGACTCACCAATGGTTTACCCCAAAATCAACGTGAAGATTTCAACACATCCTCAAACAATTCCTAAATTTTTGTATTTTGTTGAGTTAGTTATCTAAATTTAGAACTGCCACGTCCTGATCTTTAATGACATGATCGTATGTAATTTTTTATTATAAATACTTTAAACTTTGAAGTACTGACGGTTGATATTTACGCCCTGTAAGCTATAAAGACTGTAATTTTTATCAAGAGATCTTCTAGTAATACAAAGGGACGTTTCACAGGATTCTCGTGTGTTATTCATTGGTGATGTTTTTATTCTATGTTAAATGTTTTTCTCCCTTAGTTGTCATATTGTTGTTCTAATCTAATATTTTAAAGTAGCACATGTTGCAGGATTTATCTTTGTATACCCTGTTTCTGGCTTTGAAAGATCTAAATTTTTATCTTTCTGATATTACAGTGAAGAAATTCTTAAATGCTTCTTTACTTTAATTGATATTCTCATCTTTTCTGCTATTCATCACTTTATTTCTAAAGAATCCAATGAATGCATTATCTTGCCATGTGAAAAGAATCTTTTATTTTCTGTTTAGAACTCTATCTTTATAATACAGACCCCATAGCCCAACGAAGGCATAAAAAACCCGTTTCATCCAACTTAACAAAAATAAAACAAACCATTCACTCTTAATTTGTTTAACTAGCCTAATATATCAAATTTAAAACATAGCTAAATCATACAGAGAGATCCCTCTTTGAAACTGGTAGGGCTAGATTCCAGTTTCGAAGTGGTTAGATAAAGTTACCTCTTGTAAATTTCTTCTACTTCGACAACCTTTGGGAATTTACAGAGAATTACAAGCTCCACTTGTATATAGTTTTTGAGGGCATAAGCTCGATGACTCGTTACTGGTCATACTTTTTGAGGTGCTTGCATCCACCTATGTACTCTGGTGATTATGATATTATATATGGATTTTTATGACTTTTTATGTCTTATGGATCATATTTTCCTTTTAAAAATGTATTTACATGTTTTATGTGTATGTATGTTTATATGTGTGTGAGAAGCCAGTCTAAAATGTGATTAGCTAGAGTATCTCTAACTTGGTTTAATATCCTAGGAACATGAAAATATGTAATATAATCAAAGATTCGTTCTAAGAGACGTACCCTAAGGAATCGTCGGTGTAAATTTGGATCATGAACAAAATAGACTCTATTTAACTGAGACACAACCAACTGAGCGTCTAAATAGACCTGGAGAAGAGAGATACCAAATGACAGGGTGTCACGAAGAAACTCAATAACTGCACTGTACTCAGAAACATTGTTTATGGTGTCGCCTAAACATATACCTCTGGAAGATAATAACTGGCCCTAAGGTGTAAAAATTACCCAAGCTGCAGAGGCAAGCCTCCGAGTGTTCCGGCTAGCATCGTCTGCATACCCAATGAACACTTCAGATTCACTTGACATCTTCCATAGTGACAAAAGATAACATAAAAAATGACACGTCCATAATACTAAAAGAAACCAGAAAGTAATAGTACAAAGACTATACATATGCTACAAAAAGTTACCCAAGGTGACCTACCTATGAGTAATACTTCTTGAGGTAGAGCCCATTTTTAGGCTCTGCCAAAGCATTTCCCTCAAAGTAAACTAGATGATAAGCGCCCTTTTTTAGAACCTCTTTTATGATGAACGTTCTGAACTACACGGGTTTGAATTTTCCTACCCCCAGGGCATCCTTATCTTGGTCATAGACCAAGACAAGTTCGCCTTTAGAGAAAATTCGAGGATGAATAGACTGATCATACTGACACTTGAATTTTTGTTTGTGAGCCTCGTTGTCCAAGGCCACATCACGATGCTGCTCACCGAGCCACTCAAGGTATAATAACCGTTCTTCAAGTGGAGAAGTTTCTGGCAGTAACTGTACTACCAATCTTAGGGACGGGATCTGACATTCTATAGGCAAGACTGCTTCCAGCTTGTAAACGAGTTGAAAAGGTGAGAAACTAGTTGCAGTATTAACAGACGTTCGGTAAGCCCATAATGTCGAGTATAACATCAAATGTCAATTTGACTTGGCTGAGTTGATCGTTCATTGTAGGATGGTCTTAAGAGATTTATTTACAGCTTCCACCTGACCATTTGCATAGGGGTAGTAGGGTGACGAATGTTCTTGCTGCAATTTAAGATTTGATTTTAATTTGATCATCATTTGGTTTTGAAAGTGACTGCCATGGTCAGTGAGAATCTCTCTCACGACGCTGAACCTTGCAATTATCTGGTTGAACAAAAAGAGAGTTGAAGTCTCTCCATCATCTTTAAATGTTGGCATAGCTTTGACCCACTTCGTAAAGTAGTCTACGGCTACAATGATATAACGGTGCCCCCTTGCTGAAGGAGGGTTGCATGTAGTGTAATCAATTCCCCACTTGGTGAAGGGACCAACTGTGATGACATGAAACATCGGAGCGGGATGTGCCCTCATCTTCCGAGAGAATATTTGACACTGGTGGCACTTCTTGACTGATTCGATACAATCTTTGATTAGTGTTGCCCAGAAGTAACTAGCTTGTATAATCGTTTGGGTTGTTTCCAACCCAGACAAATGACCGCCACATGCTTCAGTATGGAAATCGTTAAGCATGAGCTCCTCTTGTTCATGAGTGAGGCGTCGGGGAAGAATGCAATCTACCCCTTGACGATAGAGAGCATCCTCTAGGATGAGATAATTCTTAGCCTGATGGCGTATATGACGACGCTCATCACGAGAAGCAGAGGTGGGGTACTTCAAATTCTGAAGATAGACAACTATACCTTCATACCAAGGATCTAAAGACACGATCAAAAACATATCTCCTATGATAGGCGATTCTTCGGGCATAACATCACCTGACTCAATCGGAAGTTCTGAAAGAAGTTCTGCGAAGACTAGTGACTTTTTGGATTTTGTCAAAACGAAATTTAAGTCGAATTCCTGGAGGATGACTATCGATCTACTGATCATTCCACATATTACCCTTCACGTCAACACTTATTGAAGCAGATTCACAACGAAAATGACGATGGTCTTGCGAAACAGAACATAATGACAGAATCATTGAACAACATGGAATGCTTCCAACACAAGTTTTTCGATATGAGAATAATTGAGTTCCGGTCCGACAAGGCCTCAGCTCAGGTAATAGATAACATATTCTGAGAGAAAATCATCTTCCTGAACTAAGACCATGCCGATGGTTGAATTTTCTATAGCCAAGTATAATAAGAAATATTTGTTATAGTTGGGTGGTCGAAGCAGAGGGGAAGTTGTGAGGGCATGTTTCAACGCTTCGAAGGAGCATTGAGAGAAATCATCCCAATGAAAAGGAATGTCTTTCTTCAGTAAGAGCATAAATCCCTTCATGATCTCGGTGTAGTTGGCGATGAAATGCCTCAAAAAGTTGGCCTTTCCCTGTAGACTCTGAAGTTGAAGGATTGTACGTGGGGGAGACAAATAAACTATTACCTCAACCTTAAGGGGATTGACCATGATCCCTATTTTTGACACTATGAAACCTAACAAACGTCCAAATGTTACGGAAAAAATGCATTTTTTGGGATTCAAGCGAATTCGGAAGTAGCAACATCGCTCAAAGATAATTCATAGGTGTGTGGGATGATCCATTCTCTTGCGATATCGAGATGCTAAATAATATAAATAGGCCTCAACTATATGCTTGAGACCATGGAAAGAAAAATACATGGCCCACTGAAAGGTTTCTCCAACATTTTTTATACCAAAAGGCATCTTACGGTATGTGAATGTATCCCATGGACAAATGAATGTCATTTTGTGTTGGTCTTCGGGTTTGATTTGTATCTGATTATATCCCAAAAAGCCATCCATGAAAGAAAAGGCCTCACAACCTGCACATTCATCGATTATCTAGTCAATGAATGGTGTGGGAAAATTATCTTTTGGATAGGCCTTATTTAAATCATGGAATTTCGTACATACGTGAATCGTACCCTGTTTCTTGTTGACCGACGTTGGATTTGAGACCCATTGGGTCAGATGGATAGGGTAGATAAAACCATCTCGACTTCAACCTTAATGGTTGTTGCTTTATTGGGATTAACTGGATGAAGCTTTTGCCGAATTGGCTTGGCATCAGGATAAGTTGTGATTTCATGTTCGACTATTTTTGGATCAATGCCTGGAATTTCCTCGTAAGACCAGGCAAAAATGTCACAGAATTCTTTAAAAAGATCTGTGTAGACTTGAATCTCTTCGAGGGAATATTTAGCTCCAACGAAAACATTCTCCACAATGCTATGGGTTCTGGAGATATTAATTGGTATAGTTTCAGCAATAGTTTCCATATTACCCTCAACATAAACCTCATGTGTAGCTAAAGGATTAATAGGACAAAACTTATTTCCAGTCATAGTTAAGGTGAATTCTCCTACTTTGATTCTGCTTATCTCTTGGAGGAAGTATGATCAGTGATGGACATCATCCCACGGTTTGGTCGGACTAGTCATTGCTTCAATTATTGATTCGTCAGAGGGAAAGACTAAGTCTAACACATAGGTATCAGCAAGAGAACCTTGAACCCAAATAGGCTCTGGAATCAGATCTAACTCTTGTGCAGGAGTTGGATCAGTGTCGGCCAAAACTTGTTGGACTAAAGAGTACACTACTTCAGCTGTGGACAAGGGCATGGACATGCTAGGGTGCCCTGTCCCTTCCATCGTGGCCGATGGGGAAGGAAGTATCCACGGATCGTTGAAGTAAGTCATGTGAAACGATGAAACTTGGAAAATCTCAACCTTATGGTGGTCGGATATGAACTTGACAGCTCCTTAAGGGGGCGGGTAATCGAAGGTACCCATCAAATATGGGCACAAACCAACCCCTACGTTGACTACACCCGGTTGGAGATTATCAATCATCGGGACCGTGGATGCCCTCAGTGAAGGGTCAGGTCTAGAGAAAGACAATTGATCAATGGTCACAATATGGTCCTCGTGTGGAAACAACAAGACCTAGAAAAATGTATCAACCACTGCTTGCATGGAATAAGTCCAAATCCTTCCTAACAAGAGATTGTAGTCGAGGGATGCATCGACTACTTCTACCTCGAATCACACGATCTTCCCTCCTAACTACACGGGGAAAGAGGGAATGATACCATGTGGTCAGAATGAACGACCGTCAAAATAAGTGAGAAGATTAGGTGACAGAAACAAAACAGGTTGGCCAATGGCCTTCCAACATGCCAATGACATAATGCATGTCGAGGCACCCTCATCAACCACCGTGCGGAAAATGTTTCAAGTAAAAATTTTCGTGGGGTAAGTCACTACTATCTGAAACACTACGTGGTAAGGCAGATTAGGTTTTAAGTTGGCTATATACAACATGATTGTAGCCGAATTACAAGTATCGGTAGATCCTAAAGCGGCTAACAAATATTTCCTCTGGTAAGGGCAGCTTTGGAGGACCTCCAAAGAGGACATCGCACAAGGGGTTTGGGACAAATCCTCTACCATAGAATAGTTCTGGGTGGCCCTTGCATTTGGGTTGTGAGAAGATTTCTTGAATGCACCTTTTGGGATGCGTGTCATTATTTCACCCAAAGTATTCTCGATCTTGAGAGGAAGAGATGGGATTTTATCTTCTTTTCCCTTGTCAGAAGTGCTTGGTTTACTGTAGTCATGCGCTCTAGTCGATATAAAATCATCACCCTTCATCATATACACATTCGTGGATGCAGGATTGTTTGAAGACAGAGAGGGTCCTTGACTACCACTTTTCATGCTTGTAGAGGCTTGGGTTAGGTTTTGCCCATGTTGAAATGGATTGGTTAACATGGAAATCTATTGTTGTGTCACAAACTTTTGGGCCTCTGCAAGATGAGGGCATTGGTGGGTCGGGTGGTCTTCCGCACACAGGTTGCACTGATACCTCACCTTCTGTTTCTCAATGTTTCCCCCTCCAAAATTATTAGTGGGTTTCTTATCCCCCTTGCCCCTCTTTCGTTGTTTTTTCTTTCCATCAGGCTGCTAGGTGGCATTTGTATTTGTCGATTGAACTATGTGTACATACGACGTTTGGGTAGGGGGAGCAGTCAAAATAGTAGTTTGGCTGGCCGTTGTATGTTGTATAGACAATTGTTGCAATTTCTTCGTCATTTGTTCAATGGGATTTGTTTGTGTTGAACCAACAATACCATCAACATGTGGTCCAACTCTCTATCTGGTTTTATCAAGTATTGAGCATGGTGCATCTGGAAATATCTTGTATAATAAACCAGACCGAGAGTAGATTAGCTCAAGTTGTTGAGCTCTCATGATGGAATCTTCTTCGGAAAACACTCTCGACGTCCTGACGTCTTTGGATAACTGTGGGACCAAAGACTTAAGGAACCACTCGAGTAGGAATGATGGTGGGACTAGCACCTTAATTAAACTCTTCCGACATATCCATTATCATATGTGATTAGAGATATGATCCACTTTTGTCTGTTCAAAATTGGCCAGTAATTTTGTGCCAGCCTCGTATCTCACAGGTAATTGGAAATGGTTTAGGAAAGCCATTGCCAATTCACCGAAGGAAGAGTATCTTGAGTGGTCGATCTCAATGTACCATTTTGCAGCACTCCCAATGAGAGTACGTTGAAACAATCACAATTGTATGGAGTCGTATTTCAATGAGTTAGATGAGCACCAAAGATGGAAGGTGGTCACATGATCTTTTGGATATTCGTTAGGCTTGGCTTCGAACTTTGGTATGTCCGAAGGCAACTTCGTCGACATAGGGGGACAATGCGGATCGTGACATAAATGGTCATTCAACAACCTTGTTAAGTCTTGAAAATGAAAGGTTTCCAGGAAAGGTAGTTTGGGTTGTTGGTGATAACCATGGAAAAAGGGGTCTGGAGTTTGATTGGCACCAAGTTGCTAGGAAAAGTTGGGTTGTTGGTCAGGGTTTTGGTAAAAACCATGGCCATGACCAGCATATGGATTCTGCATGTGAGGAGACATCATTGGTTGGTTCCCAAAATAGGGCATAAATGGTTGGGCGTGCAATACATTCAGAGGACTTTGGGAAGGGTTTCCCCATGCTGACCCCATGGACATAGGCATAGCACCTTGTCCAGGGTTCCATTGGTTGTGAAAAGAATTCCCCCAGATCGACATTCCTGATGAGGGAATTGATCCTTGCTAAGAATTCCAAGGTCCTGATGCAAAAGAAGTTCCTGGGTTTGCCCCTTGTGCAGGAATAATACCCTGCATAGGATTAGGTTGGCCATAACCAGGGTTTCCCCTGGTCGGGAAAGAAGAAGATGAGAATTTTTTTTTACCAAACACACTAAACAAATAAAATGGTGTCGACCCTACCGACATATTATGAGAAGGTGGTCCTTGACTCCCTACTCCAATTGAACTATGGTTTGTGTTTGGCCTGGCAGATTGTTGGTGGATATGGTTGAGTGAAGGGGATGAAGGAGGTATATGAACTCCCCCATAAGGGAAAGCATTAAAATGAGTTGAAGTGCCCCCCATGGGTCCTTGCAGAGAATCATTAGAGCTCCCTGCCCCCAGACCTAAAGTCTATAAAGTGGACTAGGATAGTACAGGAGTTGTACTTGAGCTAGGCATCCCATAGGAGAATGAAGGTCCTATCACACTCTATGTGAAAGGAGAAGTGGTCATCGCCGAAGACGGGATTGGACCACTGCTCGAGGTAGAGGCAGTTGAGACTGTGGTGGCTTGGACTGGCAACGATGCGGTAGGAGGTGGAACACCCCCTGTGACGACAACCATGCCGGGAATATCAGGATTCCTAGAAGAAGAGATAGGATTTGCCTCCATGACCATCTTGTTTAAAGGTGTCAAAAGGTCCTTTAACAGAGGTTGGTCAGGTGCAATTTTCGATGACCCGGTCGCTTCAAAGGACCCTTGTTGGTCTAGCTTTTGCCTTAGCGGTGGCGGGGGTGGCTCTAGTGAAACTGGTGGCAGTCCAAGAATCCTTCGTGATCGACGGAGCTCATGATCCTCCACTGTGTGATAAGATCAAAGAAACACTAGGGATTTCTATTCATTCAAAAACAACACACACTAGGAAAATCCCTATAAGATAAAACAAGCAAATACTAAACTAGTTGGAAGAATAGTTACAACAACCAACACTAGAGAAACTTACCAGTGTAAGTGTAACTTGAACATGGAATCACCCTCCAGTTATACTCTGCAAAGTGTGGCCCGATGTCTGTCCTAGGTACCATGGTATACCCTCGCAATCACCTATGTATGTCCCTAAAAAAGATAGGCAACTAGGTTTCTAGCGTGCGAACAGTCACCAGGAGGGTACAGTCGACAATCGGGTAGACCACAATGAGCAGGGTATCAAGCCCGAAACCTATCAAGGGTATCAAAACCAAGTGGTCCAGAAGACAACTGAGGACCTCAAATGGATTCGAGACCCACGAAGCTCCGTGGCAAATGCAATCGATGGAATCCCAAGACAAGCCCTCTATATGTGTTCTCCACTATGATTGGTCTAAGTTTTGAGGGGTTATATCCGCTACCTTTACACACGTAACCTCATGTTTATCCCCTGTGTTAGAGGGGGGTCCCAGATAACTTTCACGATAATGGACTTTTAACACTCCCTAGCTCAGACTCCAATGTTTGATTTAATGGCCTTGAAGAGTTTCATCTCCAACCTAATTCAAGGCCCTAACCCTAAGCTAGTTGGTTGACCCTACAAACATGAAAAGTCTAATTAATTTTGGATTTAGAATTCATTTTTATGGCTTGTCTTAAGTCAAAAGTTATGAAAGTGAAACTAGTGATGTTTGAAAGACGAAAGAAAAATAAACAGAAAGATGGAAACAAAATAACTTATTCTTGACTCAAATCTTAATCAAATTTTCAAACTAAAATTTTCTAAGATCTTTGAACGAAAAAATCAAAGTAGGATTTCACTCGACTACGAGCTACTTATCATATAAGTAAACCGTCAAGAACTTATGAAATAAAAGACTTTTCCTTGTTACTAATGCAAACCAACACTATTTAACCAAACCAAGAAATAATTTTTTTATTTTTATTTGAATGATCAGAAAGGAAAAAGGAAAAATATCAACAAGTAAAGACCAATAAAACTTATGGCCTAAGCACAGATCACAAAGAGTCACTTTAAGAATAACACACAAGCAAATTAAAACTGAACTCTCACACTTGTCTAAAAACCCTATGAAAAGAAAATTTTGAGGAAAACTTCTTAATGAGAAAACAAAAAAAGAAAGCTATTGCTGTGATCAAACCTAAGTTACTGACCGCTATGACAGAGACCCAAAAAATTGAGAGGTATAACTCTTGTCAAAGGAAAGGATGTTTTCCTTACCTTAAATAATAATTTTTTGCACAGGCACGCTGCTGACAATTCAACAGCAAGCATATGCAAGCGAACTGTGTAAATTCAGGGTGCGTTTACATGTGTGCAGGCCTTATACAGGCCATGTGTATCTCTAAAGCTCTAGGAAAAAAGAAAGGCCAAGAAATCAAGCCCAGGAAGAGACTACTGGTACTGAGAACCAAGATCTCTTGAAGACTTAGACACTTACTTTAACAGAAGAAACGAAAGAAAATAATTCAAGGAAAACTTCATAGAACAAACCAATATGAGGTGAAACCTAAGCTATAGACTGTAAACAACAAAGACTAGAAAGAGTTCCAAAAAACCCCTGAGAAGGATTATTTATGAAAGGGGAGAGGATGACTTCCTCTCTAAAAGAAATTTTCTGGAATCATACATGCGACTAACACTTCCTCAGCTAGCATGTACACGCGGGCTATGGGAAGGTAGGGCGTAGGTACATGCGTTCAAACCTTATACAAGCCGTGTGTACCTTTGTGGGTCTCAAAAAATGCAGTCAAGCAAAGAAACAGAGATAAATGGTATGGAAGACCATAAACTCTGTAAGCTCAAACTTTTGCAGAAACTTTAAAAACAAGGAATGAAACTAGTTTTTAAAAATACCCAAGAAAAAACATTCCCAGAAACCCTAGAGATCCCCAGTGGAGTCTCCAATTATGTTGTGGGTGGGAAATCCCTCCTACA
>ML796313.1:117363-133136 GCA_009831015.1 Picea engelmannii | reverse complement strand
CTATTCATATGTGAAAAATGGATTTTTTATGACCGAGAAATTCAATTTTGAAAATCTGTCCGCTTTCAACAGCGCGGAAGGAGGAATTTTTTACCCGTTAGCTGTTGAAAGTGGCGCTTTCCGCAGCTAAGGAGCGTTTTTTCACAGACTACGTGCTGTGGAAAGCCTGTAACGGCCAGAATGTCACGAGGATATACGCACATGGGGGCACTGGTGAGGGAATTAAAGGCACGCACTATGTGCGTGCCTGTCTTCTGTACAGCTACGCATTTGTGCGTGGATGTGGCGTGGATAGGCATGCACCAGTGCATGCCTATGTAGGTAACAGGCGTGCCTGAGAGTGTGCCTGTGTAGTTAACAGGCGCATCTGAGAGCGTGCCTGTGAAAATAACAAGTGCGCATATGAGCGTGCCTGTGAAGCTAACAGTTGCGCATACGTATGCGCCTGTGTAGTGAATAGGCGTGCATGTGTGTGCACCTGTGGGTGTAAAATTGATCTTTGTGATGTTTTTAATGGTCTCGTGGGATGATATAAGACTCTTTTTTGTGGCTGCAGGTGGACAGTTTGCACGATGCCAGTGGGTTGGCGAGAAAAAGATTGGTCTCAGCTATGAGACACCATGTCTATTGAGGATCCAGGTGTGTGAGTGACTTTGGCAGCCTGTGGGTTGCTAAAGTTATTTGAGTGCCCGTTGATACGGGCGCATGAGTATCTCTTGCAGTTCCTGATCCAGATGTGGAGTCTGGAGCTGCATTGCTTCCTTGTGCGAGGAGAGTAGATTCCCTTCACTGCGGTGAAGGATGTGTACTTCTTGACTGGGCTCCCTCTTCGGGGTGTGCCCCTACTAGTGGAGTCGGTGCTACCGAGGGACCTGACCCTAGCGACCATTGGCTGGAGATACTAGTCAGGTCAAAAATTTATGTCCGAGATGGTTGTGATTGTTGGGTCGATAGATGCCCTGGCGCATCACTGTATAGCAGTGATGATTGTGAGAGTATATGGGTCACTGGCAACCCAGTGGGTCCGTGGGGGCCAGTTGTTGGTGATGGGGAGAGTGTTGGCCGACGAGCAGTTCGCCTAGGGGCTTATGCTGCACGCGAGGATGGTGGGGCAGTTGGACCACTGTCGATCCACGGATATGGGGGAGTTTTCCTTTGGGTCCATCCTGGTGGCCTGGTTTCTGGAGAGGGTGTCGATGTTTCTCCCTAGGATTTTATTGGGTGCGCTGGAGCGTGAGAGCTACGACTGAGGCGGTGGTCGACTGTGTTGTTGTGCCATGGTGGGGGCGAGGGTGGCCACTTCTTTACTGCAGAGGCGACACAGGTCTAGCGATAGATTCTGCAGGTGATACTACAGTACCCCTATGCCAGGGTTGACTTCCGGGATGATCCAGACATGGTACTACCTCCAGGGGAGGTTTTTGACCACCGAGGTATGTGGATTTGATGATGTTTGATATGTATGTTTTGTGTTTGTTTGAGATAGCATGCCTTATGTATATGATATAGATGCTGATACTATCTGGTGTTTGTTTGCATGTGCAGATGTGGCACCTCACAGGCATGAGGTGGAGTTGCAGAGGGCGCCTGAGAGACCGTCGCGGGGAGAGAGACGTCAACGTGAGAATGCTATGGTGCGACCAGCTGAGCCAGAGAGGGCAGCGAGGAGGCGTCGGTTTGATGACCCTGGTGCTGGGCCATCACATGCTCTACCAGCGACTGTCGGAGTGGAATTTGAGGACATATGCCGTCATCTGGAGACGGTGTTACAGGAGGTTCCTGAGGGCATATGGTCTCGCATCTAGGATGAGGCATTCCTGGAGCAGTGTGTGGGGGTGCTGCCACCATGGCAGGACATAGTACAATGAGCAGCAGTGGCTGCTACATTGATGATCGGACGACTTCTGTCAGGGAAGGAGGGGCCGATAGGGGGGAAACCACCACCTCCTGGTGCAGGAGGTGGTGGGCCGCCACCGCCTGAGGGAGGAGCAGGCGGTGGTGCTCTAGAGGCACCGTGAGTGGTGCTCTTAGGCAGTGATGTACATATATTTTTTGTATATAGGATGGTGAGCCCATTTTGTATCAAGGTGCTGCATTGGCCTGTAGATACTTGTATAAATATTTTTTGTATGTAAACATTCGGATGGCACTATGGAACTTTATATATA
The DNA here is from genome assembly GCA_009831015.1 of Picea engelmannii. Taxonomy (NCBI): domain Eukaryota; kingdom Viridiplantae; phylum Streptophyta; class Pinopsida; order Pinales; family Pinaceae; genus Picea; species Picea engelmannii. The sequence goes on along the minus strand of ML796313.1, from coordinate 130,968 downwards.
CATGAGTATACTTTTTGAGATCTATGTGGTGTTTACATGGTTTTGGTTAATTCTTTGATGACGTCTATTCTATATATATGCTGTGACAGGTTTGTGTTATATGTTTATGTATGTGTAGAGGTAGCTTGATGGGATATATGCCAATCTAACACTATGTTAGCTAGGTTATTTGTAATTTGATTCAATTGTCTTGGAATATGTGTAAATGTAATGGAATCAAAATGTCGAGATAAAAGCCTAACCTGTAGGTATTTGCGAAAGAGGCAAGGATCATAGACACAGTACACATTGTTGAGCTGGAGTATGACTAGTTGAGAGTCGAGGAAGATGCTAAGGTGACGAATACGATGACGCTGGGCATCGAACAGGAGGACAATGACGATGGTTTATTTGGCTTGGTTGTTGGTTGTTGATCCCAAACATATGCCGCTCAAATGGAGCATTTCATGTGAGGGGGTGTAGAGAGCCCAAGCAGCTAAAGCGAGCTTTTGTGTCCAACGACTGGTGCCATCGGCATAATCGATGTGGTAGGCTGGTGGAGGAAGCATCTGTCAATAGAACAAAGGATAGTTTAGACGTGAGGGAAGGAAAAAAGATTAAAAATGCTAGAAAAGAAAAAACCTAAAGTAGAATGACTACATTTAAGCGTAAAATTTCTTGAGATACAACCCGTTGATGGGTTCTTTGAGAGAGAGGCCTTTGGGAGAGGCCAGGATATATGCGGGTGAGGCAATGTTGAATGATGTATGGGCCATGCCAGAGTCACTCGAATTTTCCATGGCCAAAGGTATCATGACCGATATCGTAAGCCAGGACGAGGTCGCCTTCATGAAATGAGCGAAGGTTGACATGGCGATCAAAGGTAACCTTGGATCGATTTTTAGTTGCCTCATTGTTTTGTAAGGAAGATCAATGATATTCATCCAGAGACTCTAAGTTCAGCAAGTGCTGCTCCATTGGAGCAGTGTCAGGTAATAGCTCAATTGCAGTGTGTAAGGAGGGAATTTCGCACTCGATGGGAAGATTGGCCTCAACCCCATGGACTAAATGAAATGGTATGAAACCAGTAGCGGTTTTCACAGTCGTTCGGTAAGTCCATAGCGCAGAAAATAACATATGATGCCAATTGGTTTTATGTTTATTAACTGTGCACTGTAACATGGTCTTGAGGACTTTGTTAACTGCTTCGACCTGTCCATTAGACTGAGGGTAATATGGTGAGGCAAACTCATGAGAGAATCCTAACCGAGATGAGAGTTCGATGAAGATCTCATTCTCGAATTGTTTCCCATGATCAGAAACGAGTTGGAGGGGTACTCCAAAGCGGGATATGACGTGGTTAAAGAAAAAACGCGTTGCAGTGTCAGCGGTGTTGTTGAAAGTGGGCATACCTTCTGCCCATTTGGTGAAGTAATCAACGAAGACAATGATGTATTTGTGAACATTGTTGGAGGGGGGATTACAAGTCATGAAGTCCATCCCCCATTTACAAAAAGGGTCGGCAGTAATGACAGGGTGGAGGAGAGTGGGGGGAGCTCAAGCTTTGTTGGCATAGAGCTGACATTGCTCACATCATTTCACGACATGAATGCAATCATGAAACAAGGTAGGCCAAAAGCACCTGGCTCGGATAATGTTTTGGGCAGTGGATATGCCCGAAAGATGGCCCCCACATGCGCTGTTGTGGCATTCGTTTAAGACTCTATCGACCTCATCAATAGTCAGGCATCGACGAAGAATGGTGTTGACGCCCCGTCGATATAGGATGTCTCCAATGAGGAGGTAGCAGGGGGCCTAATGGCGAATATGATGATGATCATCGCGTGAAAGGTGGTTACCAAAATTTTGAGTGCGGAGATAGACGAGGAGGTCTTCGTACCAAGGATCATCCGAAGTGATGTAAAAGAGATGTTCATCAGGAAAGTCGGTGTTGACGGTGACACTGGTGGTGTCGAAGGGGAGGGCTATGACAAGTTCGGCAAGAACGAGGGCCCTCTTACTCTTAGGTTTTGATAACTTGAGGTCGTACTCCTGAAGGATAATGATCCATTGAGCAAATTTTTCGTTAGCTTGCCGACGGCTGAGAAAGTACTACATAGGGTTGGAATCTGCGACGACCTTTGTTGTGCGAAGCAGAATGTAGTGGCACAGTTTCTGGACTGCAAGGACGAATGCAAGAGCAAGTTTCTCTTCATGTTTATACTTCAAGGGTGGCCCTGAGAGGTTTTTACTAACATAATAAATGACATGTTCACGATTGTCATCACCTAGATGGACGAGGACGCTGGCTACTGATACAGCTGATGCTGATACGTAGAGGATATAGTCACGATTGTAGTCAGGTGCACTAATTAAAGGTGCATTTGAAAGTGTTGTTTTAAGATCGTCAAATGATTGTTGGGCATGGTCATCCCAGTGAAATGGAATGACGTGACATAGTAAGTGAAGGAAACCGTGTGCAGGTATGGCGTATTCTGGGACAAAGAATCTAAGAAAGTTATCTTTTCCTTGTAGACTCTAAAGTTGTCGTAAATTCCAGGGAGGTGGAATTTCGGGGATAGCTTGGACTTTGAGGGGGTCCACGGTAATACCTCTTTGGGAAACAATAAAATCGAGGAGGCGCCCTGCGGTGACAAAAAACACACACTTGAGAGGATTCAAGCAGATGTTGTACTAACGACACCATTGAAATATGATTCATAAATCATCGATATGCTGGGTGTGTTTCTTGGATCGAGCTGTGAGATCGTCCAAGTAGGAAAGGATGATATGAGCCAGATCATGAAAGATGTATGTCATCGCCCACTGGAAAGTTGCGCCGACATTCTTTAAGCCAAAAGGCATGACACGATATGAAAAAGTACCCCAAGGGGTAGTGAATTCGGTTTTATACTAATCAACAGGGTGAATTGGAATTTCATTATAACCAGAGAATCTTTCCATAAAGGAGAGAGCCTCGTGGCCAGCACAGTCTTTGATAATTTGATCGATGAAAGGCATTGGAAAGTTGTCTTTGGGACATGTGTGATTGAGATCGTGAAAGTCCATGCAAACACGGATAGGGACCTATTTTTTGTTAACGGGTACAGGGTTGGAAACCCATGAGGTATAAGCGATGGGGTAGATGAAACCGAGAATGCGTAATTTGTCAATTTTGGCTTTGATAGCCGCGGTTTTGGATGGGTGTAGCAGTCGTTGTTTTTGGCGAACTGGTGTAATGTCGGGCCAGGTGTCGATGCGATGTTCAACAATAGAGGGATCGAGGCTAGGCATTTATGTGTATGACCAGGAAAAAATATCCCTATATTCCCAGAAGAGGGCTTTATATGCCGTGATTTCTTGAGGAGTGCAAGCAGCTCCGATGGTGATTTCTTCGACGATGCCATTTTTAATGGAAATGTCGATTTTAATGGTGGAGGAAATGTTGTCCATGTTGCCTTCTTCAAAATAATATGGGGTAGGAATGGGGTTGTTGAACCAGTCGATAGGCCCTGATGGGATAAAATCCTTGGTTTCGACCGTGTAAATGGGGTGTTGGTTAGGAGGCATGGAGGCTTCCTATGGAGAGAAGAGTGCGCGATGGTGAAGCGCATCCCAGGGAGAGTTTGGGTGGTTTAAATCTTCGAGTATTTCTTCATCGCATTGGAAGTGATGGGAATAAAAGGGGTCATGAGGAGTGATCTCGGTTATAGTGTTTGTGTGGTTTCCCCCTGGTGAAGAAGCAGGGGGAACATTGTTAGGAGATGGTGAGGGTTCACTCGACATAAATCATATATTAAAGTATTGAGGGGTACCCGTGGTGGTTGGGTGTAAAATGTCTGTAGGGGAATGAGAAGAAGAGTTGGGGGGGGTTGGGGGGTGAATCCTCAGATAATTCATCTAAGAACCATGGAGGTGTTGGGAGGGCCTCGGGCTCAGGAGAAATGACATGAAGATCCTCTAGTGACGAGGTAATGTCAATTATTGCCTCTGCGGGTTGGTGAAGCAGAGTCAATTGGCATTGCCTGTATTCAAGGATCATAGGACATTGGTATGTGAAATGAGCTAATGAATCATAGAGAGAGCAAGGGCGTATCATATGTTCATTGACTGAAGTGGTGACATAGCGGATGTCAGTGATATTTGTTGAAGAGGACATAGCAGGACTGGGATTGCTCTGGAAGTTATGGCATACTACGACTAATGTCTGCCTAAAGCATGGTAGTGTTGGGAAATGATGGGTATAATGGCCATACTCTGAACATATAGCACAAGCGTATTTGGTCCGCAACCCTTTACTACTGGAAGGGGGGGTGGTAGTGGTGGGACTAACAGTAGTGGCAGGTGTTGGGGGAGTTTGATTGAGTGGGATCAAATTCCGTAATTTTGGTAATGACGGACAGTTGTTGGTTTGGTGTCCCTCTTTCTCAGATAGCGTGCAAGGTTGTGGGATGCAGGGAGGAAGTAAGAATGGTTAGTGAGTGGGGGTGTGGTTGGAGTAAGAATGGGAATCGTCATGGGGATTCCTTCTTTTTTGGGGGGAAGGGATGGTCGAGGGATCATCTCTGGTGGGTGTAAATACCAAATGGGGATTTCTAACACCATATTAGGTAGTGTGAGTGTTGCGGCTACCTGAAAAGATTCGATACTCGGTGGAGGGTAAAAGAAGGGAATTTGAGTGATGGCTTGGGGAACGGTCTTCCAAACTAGGATATGTCCTTGGGGAGAGGTGGAATAGTGGACTGGTGGGGTCGATGAGTGTGTAGGAAGTTCTTGAGGAGGGGGTTCTATGACGAGTGGGATGTCAGAGATGATAGAAGCCTCTGTAGGAGGAAGGGTATCCTTTGTGTGAGTTCCATTAGATGATATGATGCATACTTTATTAGCAGGATGAAGGAGTGGTGGTGCTCCATGGTACGTCCCTAACAAGGATGGATCTTTAAAAATCCTAAGACCCATCTCGATGAGTGGATATGCGTCGTGGCTTGTGTGGATGAGAGGAAGAATGTTATCGATGTTGGCAGATGGGTTAGGCTCATAATTTGAGACTTGGTCAATAGTAACAATCTTCCCATTGTGAGGGAACATCATTGTCCGAAAGATGAAAGATGCCACTGCCTTCATAGCATACATGTAGATACGACCAAACAAGATATTATAATCGAGAGGGGTGTCGATAACTTCGATATCGATGAGAATAGTCTTTCCCCCGAGTTCGACGGGGACATTTTGGAAGAGCCCTTCAGGAGAGGATGGTCAACTGTCATAAGCTTGTAAGGTGATTGCAAAGGGAATGAGTTCGGGGGAACCAAGCTTCTGCCATACTATTTTGGACATAATGCACGTAGATGCATCTTCATCAATGATACACCGATGAACTGTGATGTTCTGTATTTTCACTGGTATTTGAAAAGCGATCAAGGCGGGAAGATGAGGTTCTCCATTGTCAAGATCAAAGGTGATGAGTCGGGTATCTACTGGGTCGACTACCCCCAAGGCAGAAAGTAATGATTTCCACTGAGTAGGACAAGTCTAGAGGACCTCCAATACTGACATGGCAGCCGGGGATTGCATTAAGTCATCTACCAAACTATAGTTATGAGATTCCCTATCCTATGGGTTGTGGACATTCCTGCACAATGGGATGAGAGGGATGTGAAGCGGTGGTTCGGTGGAAGGGTGAGGGATCACCGACGGGGGTCTCGTCGGTGTAGGGTTTGTCTTTGGATGGATGGGAGGAGACTCAGCGGGTGTGTGATACTGACGGTTATGTGTTTGCAGAAGGATTTCTTCCTCACTTGTGAGGAGAATTGTACGATCTGCTGGATTGTTGGGGTTGAGGTATTGTCCCACCTAAGGTGGGGGATGTTGTGTGTCCTGTTGGGTGTTTATCACACCTTGATGTGGAATAGGATTTTTCATCACGGCGGTAGGGGGTTGTTGTATGTATTGTTGTGGTTCCTGCTGAGGGGCAGGCGGTGCGGGAGAATGGGGAAGACTACCAGAGTCTTTCAACCATTTGAAATCTGCGATCTGGGGGCAATGATGAGTGTAATGGAAAAAATCACCACAAAGGGCACAAGGGAAGATGGTTTTAACATTGTTGTTATTTATCCCTTGGCGTTTATTATTATTGACCCCTTGGGGGTTTTGGTTCCCTTGGTTCTGGTTGCCCCCAGTGGGTTGGTGCTGTGGAGGTTGATTCGCACCTTGACCTGGGTTGTTGTTATTCCTGTTCCATCCTTTCTTCTTAGCATTGTTCGATGGATGGGTTGTATTGGTTGTATTCAACTGTTCAAAACTTTGGTATTGTTGAACAACAGAGGGTTGAACAAAATTCACCCCCACATGAGGATGTGGGGGAGCCATGGGTTGTGGAGGACCAGGAAATGGGAAGTACAGATTCTGTGGTGGTACCAATCCATAAGGTACATAGGAAGGCATAGTGCTTTCACTAGTACTATAAGCTGAGGTTGAGGGAGTACCATTGTTTGTGGGAATAGGTGGATGTATGGGAGGTGTCGGCGGTGGTCCACTAATGGGTGGAGGTATAGAAACAGGGTATGGATGTTGATAAGGGGGTGGGGGGTAATAAGAAGTACCCCCATATGCCGTGGTATTGAGGTGTTCCATACATCGGTGGTGGTTAGGGTTGTGGACCGTGGTGAGTGGTGGCACCAATCAATCCGTCTGCTGAGTGAGACATCCTAGGTTTGTCTTGGCCAAATGGCACAGGTTTTGGAAGATCAGGAAGTGCAGTGTATAAGTATCCTGACTGTGCATAGATGAGGTCATACTGTTGGGCTTTACTGATGGCTTCCTCTTTGGATTGAGGGAAGGTGGAAGCTACATCCTTACCGAGGAGAGAGACAAGTGATCTAAGAAACCATTAGAGACATTGTTGCTTGGTGGTTTCTTATTTGCACAAACTACGTCACCTACGCCACTCATGAATGTGGTCAACAATGTGTGTGGCTGAGGTTTGTTTGAAATTATAATGTAGTTCTAGACCATTGTCATGGTGGATGGGTAATTGGAAGAAGGTCAAGAATGCTTTGCCCGATGACTCAAAAGTTGCGTGGGACCCTGATTTTTCTTCGACATACCATTTAGCCGATGGGCCAGTGAGTGTGTGTTGAAATAATCGCAGTCTGATAGAATCATCCATAATGCTATTGGAGGAGCACCATAGGTGAAAGGTCATGACATGGTTGGAAGGGTCATCGCCTGCCTTTCCTTCAAACTTTGGTATGTCTGAAGGTAGTTTGGTTGGCATTGTAGGCCATGTGGGATCATGCAATATAGGATCATTGGTGAGTTTGCTGAGATCCGGTATGTTGAGAGAGGCCAAATATGGAATCTGTAGTGGGGGGGGAGGATTAGCTCTAGCCATAGTGTGTTGTGAACCTGACCCTTGAGGGGGGCTAGGTGGGTTGGTGCTTCCTTCTTGAGAGGAAGTGGGTCCCCCGCTTCCGTGTAAAGGAGAGCGAGTGAACGGATTAACTTGGGAAGAGGACCCAAGTAATGTAGAGCCAAGCAAAGATTATCCTAAAACAATATCACTCACAAGAGTGTGTGAAGGAGGTGTCGATGAGCGGGAACAACCCAACACTCCCCCTAATATAGGAGGGAGGTTTAGCAAGCATCGTGAATGACGGGGGTTCTGTGGTTCCCCTATGATGTCAGACTAGCTGCGTGGATGTGTGCAAAGAGTGGTGAGAGTAATATAGAAACAAGATCCTTTGCGTTTGAATGTTTACACAATATATATATCCAAATCAAACTATAATCAGATGTGCATCATACATAAAATGTTTTTTTGAAACATAAGCATATATATGGGTAAGTGGTTTTTGTCTGCGTGGGGAATCAAAAGAAAGAAAATGCATGTTTCCTAGAAGATGTAACGGTCTTCCTCTCAAATAGCACTGGACCTTCCAATAGTACTCAACAGTGGGGTTTGAAGTCACTGGAAGAGAAACTAGTGAAGGATGAAATAATTGGTTATAATGAGGGGTAAAGGGGGCATATTCCGAAAGAGCTGGCGATATTTCCCAATAGCCACACAAAATACAATCAAGGTGAAATTGTAGCCCACAGTTTCCACCTGGGTATATGTCCTAAAGTTGGTCACTAGGTACCTCGGTCAAACTGCAGCATTTAGATTTTTGGCCTAAGAAATGGGTCATAGGCTGGATCCCGTCCAAGAGATGGGTGCCTCAAGGGGGGATGCACAAAACAACCAGACCTCGGCCTTCAACCCTTCACGGGTATCTTCCTGCTTTATGGTATTAGGAACACTTGACTTGGAGGATTTTCAGTTCCCTATTTGACAACTTCTATGTTTTGACAATGTGAGGACCAGATAACGGGGAGTTATTTGGATGTCGATCCCTGAAATCCTACAAAGACTAAAAAATTTCTTTTGGCAACTCCTATGGAGGAAAACTTAGTGACTTTTTAGAAATATTTTAGATGTAGTTGTTTTGGGAGGTTGGGGGTGCAAACCAACCTCATTGATTAAAAATGGGAGTGGATAGTTTCGTGAAGAAAAGGGTGGGGTGTTTTCGGAATCCCTTTGGAGGAAACTTACTTTGAACTCCACATTTCAAGAAGAAGTTATGTGAGTGATAAGTGACTTTTGTGTGTGGGTGAAAGTGTGCCAATTTTTAGTGAATTAGATGTCACCTTGTTGCATGTGGACTTCGCTTGGTCCTTACAAGTGTTTGATTACCTAATTAACTAAGTGCCTTTGGTACAAAATTGCGTAATTCAAAAGTCCCTAGGAATCTAGCATGTGGACATGTGGGTCCATTACTATTCCTTTAACTCCCTATTGTGATGTAATCTAAGAAAATCTTTGAAACTATCCTAGATTGATCATGTGGGCATGTATGGGCCCATTACAAAACCTTTAAACTTCCCTAGTGTTTTTATCTAAGAAAGAAAAAATTCAAACACTATCCTATCTTTGTAGCATGTGGGTATGTATGGGCCCATTACAATATTAATATGTGTTCAAAAAAGTAAACTAAGACGAGTCCCAAGAAGGGTTTTTGTCCTCTCCTAAAGGTTTTTAATGTTCTTCAAAGGAGATGAAATCGTTTCACAATCTTTTTCTGATTCTCAAGATCGCTTGGAGGCGCAAGAGAAGAGCATACTAAGAGATTGTTATTCAACTTCTAGTCCCAATGCAAGTTAAATGTGATTAAAAATGATTTCCAACTTATCTTGTGAGTCAAAACAAGCCATCCATGTGGCAAAAAGCAAAGAAGGAAAATTGATTTTATCCTCCTAAGTTCCTATGTGTTTTTTGACTAACCCCTTTATATGATGAGGGGACTAAGTGTGGTGCAGATTTAAAACATGCTTGACATCATTTTTAATAAGGAAAATGTCCTTCCCCACATCTCAACAACTTTACAATATGAAATTTTGCACAGATGCGCAGGTCCCAGTGGAGACAGAGGCGCGCAGAGCACATGCGCATGAACAGAGACAAGTCAACAGGTGCCCGTGCGCAAAATAGAATTTTGAATCAGGCGCATGGGCGCATGATGCGCATCTGTGGGCCTAAAAACCCGCGCATATATGGAAAACGACTGAGAATGAAAAATCCGAATGGATATCTCTCAATTCAACTTGGAATTGACTGGTTGGTAGGTCGTCTTAGGCCGATTAGTCCACCTGCAAGTTAAACAAACTAAAAGAAGAGCAAGAAAAACCCAAATGAGGTAGGAAATTGATACCTTTCCCCAGTGGAGTTGCCAATCTATTGTGCCTCTTTCATCACCTTGGTGAGAAAAATAGAGGTGCTTGCAAGATCAGTTTGGTCTGCTGAGTAGGACAGCTATAAGAAAAGAGTTAGGGAAAGAAAATAAAAGCTACAATTAAGAATTAAACTAAGAGATGCAATAAAAAATAAATTCATGAGCATAGGGACATAGAAACAAAAAGAACCATAAGACCCATGTCACCAATGTTTGAGGCTGATCTATTAGTGAAAACAAAGCACCAAGAAGAAAGGGGACTATGAGTCCCTTCTTCCTCCAAGGGAGGGCTCTTAGACCCCCACTAGCTAGCTCTTCTTACAACAAAGAAAAATGGAAAATGGTGATGAAATAAATCTTTACAAATCCACTCAATGGGTGAGGTGGATTGTCCAATTCTATGGTGCCAATATGCTCTTGACAAGGATGGAGTCCTCAAGACAATTGAGGCAGCATAACATTACTTTGAATTCCTTGAGAAAATGAGGTGCATCCATGTATTTTTATAGCATTCATTTGGGTTATTGTTTAACTACTTTGTAGTGTAAAAAGAGGCCAATTAGGGCATTCTTAGGTCTTTGACCAGCCCACCAGTCGGATCCAGTCCATATTTGAGGGTCAAATCGGCTTGGGAGCTGAACCATAAGTGGGTGGGAGGTTGACCACTCTCATAAATGCACCGTTTAGCAGGTGCATGGCTTTTTGTGCTAACAATGCGCATCATGTGCCTGTGCGTGATTTCTTCTTTCCTGTTCCATGCATGCACATGCGCTCCCAATGTCTGCATAGCGCTCTTCAATTTTTCACTACTTTGTATAGTTTTTGACCTTTTTTTAATGATTTGGTATTAATTCAGGTCCATGGATGACTTCATCACTGTTTGAATATGTTGAGTTCTTGTAACCATGTGTGGATGAAATTTTAGTGATAACAGTGTTGCGAATTATGATGGCGCCACCGATTTTTTAACAGAAGAGTGAATTATACAGGCAGCCGCTACTGAAAGTTTGACAGGATACACAAGCGAGCACTACCGAAATTTTGACAGAGGATGAATTTTGCACAGAAGACACATAAGCTTGGTGCTACCTTTTCAACTTGCCTATTTTGGAGGTTGCGCTACAGAATCACATGAAATTTTGTAAAGACATGTTGGCAGCCAAATATGATTTCTTGATATTCGATACAATCGAAAGACATTACACTTTTCTTTAGCTTCCATCACCTCGAGTCTATAGGCATCCTTCTGAGTTTAGAAATGATTGTTGGATTGAAGCCTACCTTATTAATTTTTACTTTTTACATTTTCGATTGTTTTATTTTCAATTCACGACTGAAAGCATGAATTAAACATAAACTTGGCTTCACTTAATAATTTTGTGCCTTAGAATTATCTTTCTACAAACCATTCATATGTAATTAAAATGTAAATCCTTTTAAATGGTTGATGGATCCATTTTTTTGTGTTTATACGATTATTATTGTTTCAATGGTTTGATGGTTCATTATCGAATTTCTTGGGAACATGGAAAACTTTGGTTAATTATTTGATAGTATTATCATGAGTTTAATGGTCGCATCAACATTTATGCCAATGAGTACAAACCTGTTGTACTCGCATTTTCACCTTACCTGGCTGGCTCAAAGGATTAATGAAGCTATCCATTATCTGCATAGGGTTTGGTACTTTGTAGTTTTGGAACTCATCACAAGAGATGGTAAGGAATACAATGAGCCCTTTGGTTTTCGTTCCCACTATCCGAGCTATGATAACCCACAGGTTTTGATATTTTTGTGTTTCCACTCTCCATTTAGACTCGTTTCTGTTGCTCACACGATTGGAACCTGAAACTATTATGAGTAATATCTATTGCATCCTTTTCATAGTGACCATGGCTCCTTTGGTTCATATTGAACCAAATGACTATGAGTTTGTTTTTTAAGAAAACCCGTAATTTCATCCCAGAGACACGTTTTTGTGGGAGAATTTATGAGCAAACTGTTACGAATTAGGCAAAACCATTTAAAACCCATTTCAGAAATGGGGTCATTTACCTTCCTTGTGGGCATATTCTTCAAAAAAGAATCCATTTCATAGGTATTTTTCGTTTTCTAGATAGCATTTTCTCATAAAATTTGTCTCGTTTGAGTTTTTCTTTTTTCCCCTTTCCTCTCTGTGGGTTTGAAGATATGCAGAAAATGACTGAATTCTATCATAGACAGAAGCTAAACCCTTCTATCAAAGACCTATGTGATGATCCACATAATTAATATCTATTCACTGAACCAAAATTTGTTCATTTGAAAACCCCCATCATTAAGGAACCACGATGCATTTTTTCACCTAGAATAACAATGGAATAGGTAATGGATGTGCAGAAAGAAAGGTTCTCCCCTACTCTTGCTTCTGAGCATAATCAGGGTCATAGTAACAAACCGACTATCAAGAAATTTCAAAAAAAATGAGAAACATGGTCACTCAGATTCGAGCTCTATAAACAATAGAACTAAGCAGCCTAATAATATGATCATTAGAAAACTAAACAAATTCCACCATCATAAATTCAGATTTGTCAAATTGTTGAAATAGTTAATAGTTGTTTATTTTTTGGATTTGATTCTGTTTGAATAAAATAAAATAAACAGATTTTTATTTTTGATTTTTACTATTTTAGACTGGCTACAAAAACCTGTAGTTGGCTACAGAATCCTGTAGCTTATATTTTTCTAAAAAATAGTTTGAATTATTATCTAAAATCAAGTCTCTTTAAATAAAAATTAGTTATTAGTAATTGTTTTTTCTAAAATTATCGAATTGTTGTTGCTTTTCTCAGGAATTGGGAGATCTTGTTGTTGATTATTGGGAGTTAATATTTTCAATTATAATGATCAGCAGTTTCTCTTTCCTTATGTCTTAGAAAGACCTTGATTTATTTTTTGAATAAACCAACTCTGTTATAAGTGGTTTCCAAATCCACTATTTTTGTAATTTTACTTTATGTTGGGAGATCCATCTCTATCCTGTGAGAAATGAGTATCTGGATCACATGATACTTTACATACTATTCACTCTGTTAGTGAAAGGGGCATATTTTCTTGGAATATATTATGGACATGTAATTCTCAGAATTGAATGGACAAGTGATTCACGTTGCGACTTTATACTTGGGTGACACTGTTCCATTTATGTTTTGCTTTTTATTATGAAATATTGATATGTTATGTAGCTTTAGTCTCATCAGCATGCGATGTTTCATTTTATTCAGTGCTTTAAATTTTGTCTATAATTTGTTGTTTCATATATTATATATGTGATCATCATTTCAACTTTAATATCATGATTTATCCTTGATGTCTAGTTGATGTATCTAATGAATGTTTCATATTAAATTTTCTTTTACTATAATCATTCATAATCACAAGGTCACTTGATCTACATTTTTGTTACTCTATTCTTATATCCTAGATGTCAATAAACACCTTGAGTTTATTCTGGAGATGTTATTACAAGCATGTCGCAGATTTCTCTCACAAGAAAGATAGATGGAAGTTTGGATTGCACAGGGATATATACACTATATGAGATTAATTTCAGATCAGTTTTATTCGCATTTAATTTATGTTATTAGTCTATTTTATTAGTGAGACAAGACAATTTAAATTGGCTGTCACCATTCATTAGATACATCAACTAAACATCAAGGATAAATCATGATATTGTTAAGCCCTAATATTGGCTCATTACCCCTTAATTGGGTCATATTACATTAGTAATGTTATTTTATTTATGTTGGCTTTATTCCATTAGTTTTAATTATACCTCCTAGTCTCCTATATATACCAAGGAGACATTTTC
>ML796313.1:102302-114958 GCA_009831015.1 Picea engelmannii | reverse complement strand
AGTTCCTACTCTGCACCAGTGGTAATGTTATTCAAGAAAGATTTCTCATGGCGTATGTGTCCAGATTATAGAGAGCTCAACAAGATCACTATTAAAGATAAGTTTCCCATTCCCATCATTGATGAATTGTTAGATGAACTACACAGAGAAATCTATTTCACAAAATTGGATCTTCGTTTAGGGTATCATCAGATTAGAATGAAGGAAGAAGATATCCCAAAAACAACATTCTAAACTCATGAAGGCCATTATGAATTTTTGGTCATGCCTTTGGGCCTTACAAATGCACCTTCCACATTCCAAGGGTTGATGAATTCCATTTTCAAGCCCTTCCTTCGAAAATCTGTGTTAGTATTTTTTGATGATATACTAATCTATAGAAAGTATTGGGAGGATCATGTGTGACATGTTGACATGGTGCTACAACTACTAAAGGAGCAAAAACTATATGTCAAACCATCCAAATGTTTCTTTGGAGTGAAGGAGGTAGAGTATTTGGGTCATATTGTATCTCATGAAGGTGTCAAGGTAGACCCTAACAATATTAAGGCCATGATGGACTGGACGATTCCCAAAACATTGAAGAATATTAGAGGATTTCTAGGTTTGACAGGGTACTACCGCAAGTTTTTTCGGCACTATGGAAGAATAACAACACCTTTAACATCACTAAATAAGAAGGATGCATTTTCATGGAATCTAGAGGCAACTAAAGATTTTGAACAACTTAAAGAGGTGATGTGCAAAGCCCATGTCTTGACCACTCCAGACTTCACAAAAACCTTTATTGTGGAATGTGATGCCTCGGGAAATGGAAATGGTGTTGTCCTAATGCAAGAAGGAAGGCCCCTGGTTTTTGAAAGTCGACCACTCAAGGGAAAGTACTTACACAAACCCATTTATGAGACGGAAATGATGGAAATAATACATGCATTGAAGAAATGGTGTCCTTACCTAATAGGTAGTCACTTCAAGGTCAAAATATATCATGATAGTCTTAAATACTTCTTGGAACAAAGACTATCTTCAGAAGAACAAAAAAAATGGGTAACCAAGATATTGGGTTATGATTTTGAAATTGTTTATAAAAAGGGGAAGAAAAATGTTGTGGAAGATGCACTCTCAAGAAAGGATGAATATGTTGAGGCCCTTCTCTGTGCTATCTTGATCATCCAACCCGATTGGATAATAGAAGCAAGGGATGAATGGAAGAATGAAAAAAAAGTTTTGACTCTCATTCAAAGGTTGCAGCAGGATTCCAGTGCATCAGATACATTTACATGGAAAAATGATTCACTATGGTACAAATATCGCTTATATTTATGTAAGAACTCCCAACTCAAACAAAAGGTACTATTGGAATTGTGCACCTCTCTAGTAGGAGGGCACTCGAGATTTTTGAAAACCTACCATAGAGTCAAGAAGGATTTTTTTGGGGATGGCCTTAAAATTGATGTTCAAAGGTGTGTGGCAGAATATTTGGTTTGCCAACAAAATAAAGTGGAAACAATTAAGACCCCGGGTCTTTTACAACCATTAGCCATCCCAAGTTAGCACTAGGAGGAGGTTTCCATGGATTTCATCACAGGGTTACCAACATCTAAAGGAAATGGTTTCATCATGGTGATTGTTGATCGACTGACCAAGTACGCACACTTTTGTGCAATCTCTCATCCCTTCAAATCTAGTATAGTTGTCACTACATTCATGGAGACAGTTCAAAATCTACATGGAAACCCGAAGATTATTGTAAGTGACAGAGATCCCATCTTCACTGGACATTTTTGGACATAATTATTTTCTTGTTTGGGTACTCAATTGGCTCATAGTTCATCCTATCATCCTCAATCTGATGGAAAAACCGAGATAGTGAACAAATGTCTGGAAGGCTACCTTCATTGCTTTCTCTCTGATAAACAAATACAATGGTTCAAATGGTTACCTTTGGTAGAATGGTGGTATAACACTTCCTTTCATACTGCAACAAAAATGACACCATTTATGGCACTCTATGGATACTACCCTCCTTCCATCACTTCTTCTCTAAAATAAAAATCTAAGGTTCAAGCAGTGGAAGATCACATCGAGCATCAACAACAAGTTCTCCAAATATTAAAGGACAACCTGACCATGTCACAAAATCGCATGAAACAACAAGAAGATCAACATCATAGTGAAAGAAGTTTTGAAGTAGGGGATTGGGTGTTTTTAAGACTACAACCATACAAAACGATGTCCCTCAATAAATCCAAGAAGGATAATAAATTATCACCAAAGTATTATGGCCCTTATAAGGTGTTGCAAAAGATTGTTACTATGGCATACAAATTGGAGTTGCATGCATATTCACGAGTACACCCAGTTTTCCATGTTTCATGCTTAAAGAAGGTTATAGGCAACAAGATCCTAGTTCAAAATATATTTCTAGAACTTGACAAGGAAGGAAAAATCATATTGGATCTTGAAGCCATCACTGACACAATAATTTGCCAGCTGAGGAATAGATCCATTTCAGAGTATCTCATTAAATGGAGGAAACTACCAGTTGAAGATTCCACTTGGGAAGATGAGTCTTTTATAGAGAAGCATCCATAGTTACTCAAGCGTTGCAAACAACACTTGTCTCAAGGGGAGGGGCATGTTAATCCCTAATATTGGCTCTTTACCCCTTAATTGGGGCATATTACATTAGTAATGTTATTTTATTTATGTCGGCTTTATTCCATTAGTTGTAATTATACCTCCTAGTCTCCTATATATACCAAGGAGACATTTCATTTGGAATCATCTTGTACTTGAACATTTATGTGGGGTAAAAGGAGGTTTCCCCCTCGAAGAGGCTTATTATCTGAAATTCTCTCTTTTTCAAGGCGTTGAGTACTTATTCTGAGGTTTTTCTATGCTATATTGATATTTGGTTCTTATCCTTGTTTCAAAGAATGTTTTATTAGTATTTTTTTTTGTTAAGTTCTTAGTTCTTAGATTATAAAACAAAAAATATAAAAATATGTCCTTTCTTTATCCACTTTCGAAAACAATTACCAAACATTGATTTCGCAAGGCATTCATCATAAACTTGCAATCTGTAAATACTTTGTTCATAATAGAATATTTATATTTATGTTTTTGAAACACTTGTAAATAATTATATCCACGCATATAGAATTATATTTTTAGCTTTAGAGTAGTTTATTTCTTTGTTTTAGGACCCTAGTTGGCAAACAGAGCTATTAAACCCATCATAATAGATCACACCAAATGACTTGGGTTAATTAGACAACCCTGGTCCGGATCTATTTTTCCAGTTGACGACGTGTCACTGAAGCTCGTCAACAAGGTGCTACAAAGTGTGCTACTCAGAGCACTACCAAATGATTCTACCAACAGATACCAGGAATCAAGGAGAGCCGAGTTAGCATCTTTATGAATAGATGATGATGTGGAGAATTGTAGATATGATATCTGGAAGCATGATGACAGTTACATGCCCATGAAAGAAACTTGGTAGGCAAGGAGTTGTGCATCAAAGGGAGATCAAGTCATTTCAAAGATTGGTTGGATTAGTGAATGACATTTTCCCCTTTTGTAGCACAGTTGTTAGTTAAATTGTTAGATGGAATAACTCCTTAGATATTTTCATGGGAAGAAGGCCAACTCATACCTCCAGCTGTGGCCTCCCCTTTTGTTATAAATAGGTAGTATAAATGCTTTATAAGGTTCATATGGTTGATATAGGCTCCCTTATACTCTAATATTTTGATAAAGTTACTATGTATTGGTTATGTACTTGATTCGAGACTTCTTGGTTAATAGAAATCATATTTATTATTCTATCTTATTTTCCTCTGATGTTGAAGTGTTCATGCTTGAATGATTCACATGAATTTTTGTGGTGATATTATGATGTATGTTTGATTATAATATTATTATGATGCTTCTTTAGTGTCATTAAACTTTGAACTCAAGAAGATCTTGTGTTAGAGTTTTTCTTCTTTAGGTTGTTTGCAGACCTGATGTTTACAACAACCTCTACATTATTCTCACTAAAGTCTTCCCTCTGTTCACATTTACTCCCACATATTGATTGAAGTTAGTCAAGACCTTGATTGATCATGCATGCTAGCCCAGATTTATGAGTTAGAACATTATCATTTTTTAGTCTTATCCATTTGACCCCTCAAAAACTCATTTTCATTTACACATAACCTAATGGGTATTGGGCTTACCTTCATTGCAATATGAAGGTGATTCCTAGTGATAACAGGTGGGATCGTGTCCTGTCATTATGAACAACTACTACCTCCACACGATGTAGATACTAATGCTTCCTTAATTGGCTCTTGCAGTTGTTGTTCCTTGTGTAGATGTACTTCATACTATCTTTTTTCTGAACTTTGGTTTTCTAAATGGTGGTGTTCTCTTTGGTGTATTAGTCACACATGGGTTTATGGGTTCCACACTAACATTAATATGGATAGTATTGTTTCCTTCTCTCTCTATTCTTGGACATATTGTCTTCCTCTCATATGTTGCACGCAGTATTTCCTCAATATGATCCATAGCCTGGAGGTTCTCTACCTCTTCCTCGTCGCTCGCCAAGCCTTCCCTCGCAGCTACAAATATATTCTTGGTATTTACCTTGTATTGGTAGGGTACTCCGCTACACATCTTTCCATTTGTCTCCATGATCTGCTTGATATGGTCGTTATCCATCATGATTAGGTCCAAGGGTTCCTCCTTCTTTCCCTTATCCTTTCCTCCTTCCATTTCTCCTCTTTCTGTCAGTGATTTACCCCTTCCCCCATGCACACATGGAAGTTTAGTTGTGTTGGCCCATGGTTATGTATTAAGGAAGAAAGAGAAGATTAAGCAATAAGAAAGATGAAGTACGAAGTGCGTGGAAGGCACATAAACCGAGGAAGGGTCGAAGTGGTTAAATAAGAAAAAAATAAGGAATGAAGTAAGGAAAAGAAAGTCGTTGAAAGAGAAGATCAAGGAAGATAAAGCATAAAAGAATATGGATAGTGGAAAACTCAGCAAGCGGAAAAAAACACCAACGAATACTTTGGAGCACCTCATGGAATAGAAGGAAGGAAAGGCTGGCAAAGCCTTGAAAATGTGGATCATGTGGAACTAGGGTTTTGACACCTAAACTTCAAACTAAGGTTTTGCGAGAGTCATGTAATGTATAAATAAAGGTCTAAAAGAGTTTATAGGGTTGTTCATTGTTGGTTATTGTTGATTATTGTTGTCATTGTTATTGGTGATAGAAATATTGAGTCTGTATTATGGATCTTCACCTGGGTGTGCATATCAACCTTGCAGTTGGGTGCACAGGGAGGGAAGAGAAAGAGAGAAAGAGAGAGAGATATGCAGCTAAGTGCGCATATAGAATTGTATGTTTTCATCTAATATATCAAGAAATGTAGTTCTATAGACGTAGCCCTAGGGAGAGGGTGAACCACGTAAATCTTGTTGTTCTTCTTGGTTGATGTTGTGTTATTTTCTATCTATTATACTATTATTGCATGGTTTTTTTCCTTATTAAATATAGAATATATAAGCTAACTTCACGAATCTAAGTATAAGATTTTTAAGGGATATCTGGGTTATATTTTGTTGTTTCTCTGGATTCATCTTGCATTTCCTCGGTTGTACACACTTGTTTCCTTCAACCCCGCCATTACTATTTCGTGTGAGACTTCATCTACTTTGCAGGTGTTGCCGAAAGGGCCAGTAGTTAGGGCTTGTTGGTCTGCTATTAGAATTGAACCCTGGGTATTCCCCTGGGCCAACAAATGGTTCAGTTGTCGGGACTGAGATCTTTTTGAGGGAATGTCAAGGTGGTTTTCATCGAGGACAACAATTCAGAACTGGATAGAAGAACAAAAAACAGACTTTGTCGTAGCTCATAACAAGAACCATAGCATTAGTACAAAATACTGGTTGGGGAGGGACATCTTTACGGATGTGCATGAAATTTCCTTTATGAGTTCCCACTAGTTTGGCTAACCCTCTAGTTCTAATTACTAAGTTTACTAATTAACAAGAGATGGGCAACATACCCTTTAAATGTCGCTTCTTCTTGCCATTGTCGTCCGAGATCCACTTCAATTCTCTTGTGATATTGAATCTTCAAGGGAACAGAAACCAACCAAAGTGAAAGCAACACAATGTACTCAACAATAACTTATGCATGTTATCGAGGAATCATATAATAAAACAAGTTTGGTTTTATGGGAAATAAACATATTGTTGTATAATATTAAATGAAAGTGGATATTACAACCAAAAGTCTTGATGTCACAAGGTCCTCTTCTGATGGCCCTTTTCTCCAACACACACACTTTCTTCAACCTTGAATGAAGAAGATCCATAATGAATTGATGAACTGAAATGAATCCCTCAAGTATGAACTGAAGTAGAATTCCTCATCCAATTCTTAGCCTATTCGATATTAATATTGCTTGAATCAATCTCCATTAACCTTGGCCTTTTCCATGAGAAATCCCTCTTTATATAAGGGAGAGAGAGATGGTTGAAGAGATTAGGATGATCCCACCAAATCATAGAAGTGAGTAAGATCCAAACCATATGAATGCCACCTCATCTTCTAGAAGATCCCCTTCTAGAACTTTTGTGAAACTTGACCTTTTCTTAGTCTTTTGACATTGTCACACCCTAGCTGTAGAGAATCCTGCAGAGACGTCGCAACCCAACTTTAGAGTAGGGGGAAATGATCAGGCATCATTGCACCTTGTATATAGTGCAACCTGCGATGACCTTCCTTAATAGGGTTTTTTATAAGATAAATTCAGTCACCTTCTTCATGGAGAAAGACTCTTTTTGGGAACATGAACACATGTTTGTCAATGGATCACTGAGGTGACTAAAATAATGTGTAACAATGGCATCCCATGGCCTGTATGTAATAGTCAATGGCTGATACATACCAATGTTCTGCTGCTTCCCTTTTGCATACTGGAAAAATATACATCTGTCCACAAATTTCTTCACATCAGATCTTATACCTGGCCAATGGTATTAAGAACTCAACAGTTCATAAGTCTTGTCATGGCCGAAATGTCCAGTCAATACCCCAGTGTGTTTTTCTTTCAACATGTTGTCTCTCATTGAACATTTTGGAATAGATAGTTTGCTTCCTTTGAACAACAGTCCATCTTGAATTAGATACTCTATCCACTAAATTATATCCCTTAGAAAAGGGTTCTCACATGCTTCGTAAGCCTTTTTAAAATATGTTCTTCATGATACATTTCCTTAAGGTGTTCAAACCCTAAGGTCTCCACTTGAAATCCCTGCATAATTAGACATATCCCACTGAAAGAATCGATAACTTTGTCAGCACTACCACTAATGTGCTTAATAACAAAAGTAAAATACTGCATGAATTCTACCCATTTAGCATGTCTTTGGTACAATTTCTCCTGTCTGGTTATGAATTGTAAAGCCCGATTATCACTGTACAAGACAAACTCCTTTGGAATGAGATAGTGCCTCCACTTTTTCAAAGATTGTATTACATAATAAAACTCTTTATCATATGTTGAATATTTTCTCTTAGTTTCATTCAGCTTCTCACTGAAATAAGAAGCATGGTTATTTTCTTGGCTCAAGACTGCACCAATAGTTACTCCACTTGCATCACACCTCACTTGAAATATCTTCTTGAAATATTGCAGAACCAGAATAGGTTGTTATGTTATTTTCTCCTTTAATACTCTGAATCATTTTTCAGCTTCCTCTATCCAATTAAAATACTTATGCTTTTTTTTTATAGTGTCCATCACAAGTGCACAAATGCCACTAAAATTCCTGATGAATTTCTTATAAAAAATTGCTAATCCATGGAAGAATCTCACCTCAAATATCCTTCTTGGAGAAGGCCATTCTTTGATTCCCTCACCTTCTCTGTATCCATCTTCAACTCATTTGAAGAGATCACAAAACTAAAGTATATGATTTACGTATTCATGAAAGAAAATTTCTTTAGATTTATCAACAACTTCTCCTATTGTAACCTCCTCATCACTAATGTCAAGTGCCTTAAATTCTCTTCTTCAGTTTTACTAAAGACTAGGACATCATCCAAATATACAATTACAAACTCACGTATGAAGTCTTTGATTACTTCATTCATCAATCTTATGAATGTGCTTGGGGCATTTTTTAATCCAAATGGCATAACAAGCCATTCATAAAACCCTTCATTTCTCTTGAATGATGTCTTCCATTCATCTCCTTCTCTCATTCTTATCTGATGATAGCCACTCTTCAAGTCTATATTGAAAAAACAAATTCTCCACTCAAGCAATCCATCAAATCATCCATTCTGGGTAAAGGGAATCTATACTTGATGGTAATATTGTTGATGTCTCTAGAATCTATGCACATTTTCCATCCTCCATCCTTCTTTGGACTCAACACAGTTGGTATTGATGGGTGTGCTATATGCACTAAAAAAACACTAAAAACCCTCAATTAAAATGTCAACCCAGGGTAAGTAAACTTGGAGTTGTAGCAAAATATATGACAAGGTAGAAGGATTGGTAGTAGTATAGTCTAACTAAGTAAGTGGCTATTTAAGGGCTAATCCATTCAAGCAAATATATCTAATGAACAAACCCTACTAAGCAACTTTAAACTATGCAACCTAAGTACTTTTGAACCAAGGATAGATGGATAGTTCTAGGAAAGCAAATGAAAACCCTACTAAGAAAACTAACTGAATCATGACAATAAGAAAAATAAAACTATTTAAACATAACAATAAACAAATAGCAACAACAAACTACTTTAACTAGTCTACTTAAATTCAATAAACAACTATCCTGTGAAAGCAAGTAAATAAACAAACAACTATACTATCAAATCAAGAATAGACAAGTAAACAA
This sequence comes from Picea engelmannii, assembly GCA_009831015.1. Lineage (NCBI taxonomy): Eukaryota > Viridiplantae > Streptophyta > Pinopsida > Pinales > Pinaceae > Picea > Picea engelmannii. The sequence goes on along the minus strand of ML796313.1, from coordinate 106,043 downwards.
TTAACCTATTAAAGCAAGTAAACAACTAACTAACCTAAGATAACTTCTATAGCAAGTAAACTAATTAAAATTACTCAATAAGCAACTAACTAAGCTAAAAGACAAGTGAACTCTATTCTTAATACAACTATTTCTAATTTACAAAAGGAAATCTGCTTAATTGAAAGAAAGAAGAATTAACAACTAATTTTTAATCTATGATAAGAAAACTACTCTTTAATCTACCAAAGAAAAATACTATCTATCCTACAAAAGCAAGAAAGCTATTTTATGATCTATGAAAGAAAGAAACTATCTTTTAACCTATGAAAGCTCAAATATAGTGTTGATGATTGTGTGAATGTCTCCGATGTCTTATAATATCACGATGGCACTTAACAATGAACGTGTTGGCAAATGTTTAACAAGTAGTGTATGCTTGTCATTGATGGCAAGTACAACAGTGAAGATGGCAGGATTAGAGTGTGCATCGATGGACAAATGGGAACAACGTAAGCTCATGAGGAATTAGTGCAGAGTCGAATGCAATGCGTAGGTGTGCACCAGGGATGAGGTTAACTCATGACTAAAGCTCAAGGGGGATAGAATACTTAGGATCACAGGAAGATCAAAGGTCGAGGCCTTTGACAATTAGAAATTCTTCCAAGTAAGAAGGATGTGTAAGCTTGGAGGAGAAGTGTCGGTGATCGTTGGATCCCATCCTGAATTCTCAATGACCGTCAGATCTCAATGTAGACAAGAGGAGCGTGCAGATATGGAGGATAGATCTCGGGCATTAGATCTGAGCGCAGGGGTTGACCACCGTTGGATCGAGGAGAACCTATACGTTCTTTAAAGTGCAAGGAGTAGAGGGCTCACAAAATCCCAAAATAAGGAAGACCATCCATCTTCAGGTAGGACAAGTGGGGATAGATCGTCAGTTCGTTGACTGGAGAGTCAAAGGAACGATGTTCCCTAACCTCTCGAAATTGCGATATCTGAAATCGTGATCTAATCTCAGCCATCGAATTAATGTTGAATCTTGACTGTTGATTCCAGTCCATGTTAGAGTTTCGAGGATCAATATTTGGAGATGTCAAGTAATATCATCCACAAAAATCCTGATTCCGCGATATGCGAAATCGTGACTTAATCGCAAGCATTGAATCAAGATCAAATCTGGACCACTGATCGAACTCCATATCGGAGTTTTGCGAATCGCAACATGGAGAGGGAAAATAAACAATGCAACAAGAATTGCGAAATTGTGATTTAATCGTAGCCATTGAATCAAGGTCTGATATAGACAGTTGATCTCAGTACATTTCAGAGTTTCACGGATTGAGAGTTGAAGAGGTCAAAGAATAATAACCACAGGAATCCCAAAATCACGATATGCGATTTTGCAATTTAATCGTAGCCGTCAAATCAAGATGTGATCTGGACCATCGATCTGACTCACGTCATCATACCATGTCATCTAGGAACACGTGGCACAACTAGGTAATGACAAGTGTCAGACTGATTCAACATTTCAGGAACATGTAAGTCACGAATCAGAGTGACATGTGGCATTATTCAACACGTGTCAATCCATGTGTGATGTCAACAGATTTACACCACTTTAGAGTTTCGGTAATTGGGAGATGGACAGATGTCGGAGGACAAGGAGGGGCTAAAGGGAACGATCCTTGATGCATGGTCAGGTGGAGAACAGACGGTAGGTGGGGAGGAGAATGATACAAAAGGTGACACAATAGGAATGGGGCCCTTCCTCGATACCCCACCANCCTGGCCGCTCGAGAGATGCACGCCCAATTCTGGACCCCCCCCCCCCTCCGCTTAAAGATAGAATGGCAGGGGGGCTCCAGAATCCAATCTCGATCGTAGATCTGGGAGCACAGATTCTGGCCGTCCAGATTTGCTCGGTGCATATCCAACGGTGCAGATGAATTTGAACAAGATCGAAGGGCTACTGATGCACAACACAGTGAAACTGCCAGAAACCATTGATGACGTCTGCTAAAGAATTCGAAGAGACCTTTGTGTGATCGCCAGAGGAGATGAAGAGTCTCCAAGCTTCGTCCAGTGAAGGAAGAATATTCTTAGAAGGGATTGACAGATGGATGGGCATTGAGGCCTGTAACTAAAATGGAGAAGGTGAGCTCGACTTTCACAAAAAAGACGAAGAGTCTCAATTTCCAGAGAGAAAAAGGAATCTCGACATAAGACCTAGTGATGATAGACACAGGGGTTGAACTGCCATAGAAGTTGAAGAGTCATGATGATGATCACACAAAGCACTTGAGATGTGGAGGAGATTGGTGTGGCATGAGCATGTAGAGGAATGGCGAATATTGCATGCACAAGATGCACAGAATCTATATATACACGGTACAGAAAAGAGTTGTGGTTATTGTTGTTGTTGGAGTTTGTTGTGGTTGTTGTTGTTGAAGATGACTCATGTGTGAAGAAGGAGGAGAGTGCAGTAGCTGAATTGAACAGAAGAGGATCTATGTAGTGAATGGACATGTCACACAAATCATAAAAAGTAGAAGAACATATAGCGCAAGTCATGTGTGCAGAAAGGCAATGAGGCAGACAGAGCAACGAAATGCAGCAGAACAGTGATGAGTCTGGTAAGCCATTGTTGAACATCATATCACTGTAATAAGTTTCAGTAGAAAAGATTTATATTTTAGGGTGGAAGGGAGGTTCTAGGGAGGACTGTTTTCCTCATAGTTTCAAGTGGTTTCTTGAACACAGGGAGTTGTATCTTCCATCTGGTTGCAGCCAGAGAAACCAGGGTGGCAGGGTGGTGCAAGGGAGAAATCTTGTTCTCTGTTATACAGGTTGGTGCCTGTATGATTGGAAGTTGGTGCTTCCATCCGGTTGGTTCTGGAAACACTCAGGGAGTTGGTGCTTCCTTCTAGTTGGTTCTATAGAAACCAGGGAGTTGGTGCTTCCTTCTAGTTGGTGCTAGAGAAACCAGGGAGTTGGTGCTTCCTTCTAGTGGGTGCTAGAGAAAACAGAGAGTTGGTGCTCTCAACAAGTAGCAGCTTGCAAAATAGAGGTTGTATCCTCATTATGAGTTGGTGCTCATATGTATGATAATGTAAAGAATGTAACTATTACTTATCATATAAAGAAAAAGAGGGTTTTACCCTTTATGGGTTTCCTCAGGAAATATCTATCTCTGTGTATCACATGTGTGTGACTGATGCTAAATATGCTATTGTTTACTTCCCTGCACTATTGTGATTGTCCCTTAGTGTTTCTGCAAAGAGTTTAAAAGAAACATAATTGTTTAAGCATAGTAACAACTAATTCACCCCCCCCCCCTCTCAGTTGTGCAACAATTGGTATCAAAGCCAACCCCTTTTATCTAAGGGTAGATCCTAGAGATTAAACATGTCAATCCATGAAGGAAATTCAACCAATAAGTCCCCTCTGTTCAATGGAACAAACTTTTCCTTCTGGAAAGTTAGAATGAGAACCTACATAATGGCTTTAGGTGCAGATGTCTGGGATGTGGTAGATATTGGTTATGTAAAGCCAATTGTGCTAGCTAATAAGGATGACAAACTATAATTTAGATTCAACGCTAAGGCTATGAATGCTATATTGAGTGGGCTTGCAGAAGTAGAATTCGTAAAAGTTATGCACCTAGAAACTTCCAAAGAAATGTGGGACAAACTCATTAACAGTTATGAGGGTAATAAGAAGGTAAAGGATGCAAAGCTTCAAACCTACAGAACATAG
>ML796313.1:80481-97487 GCA_009831015.1 Picea engelmannii | reverse complement strand
CATTGTAAATCCCATTGAGGTTGAAGAAAGGCCTCGATACTTAGGATTGGGATATGAAAGAGGGGACCTTGGAGAGTCTTCCAAGATGGGTTCCAAATCTTCAGAAGCAAGTAAAGCTTCAAATGGCCAACTTAAGACATTGCGAGAACACTTCACAAAGGGAAATGGCACATCACTTCAGGATTGCGGTAGTGAATGCAAGTCGTCTCCAAAGAAAGGTGAAGAGAAGCATGGAAGGTATAATGGTCATGTTTTTGCTAATTCTCCTTTTGATTATAACAAGCATAATCAAGTAAACCGGAACTTGTGGAAACTTTATCCATGTGCTTATTGTCTTTCACCTAAGCATTGTGTTGCCAAGTGTTGGAAAAGACAAAATTTGTACAGGAAACCTATGTCGTCCAAGAAGGAAACATGACGTAAAGGCTCAAGTCCGCAATGGCAGAAGGAGAAGGTTAAGCAGGTCTGGATGCCGAAAACGCGTTGTACGTTTTGCAACAAGAGTGGACATCAAGAGGCTAGCTGTTGGAAGCTTAATCCAGAGCTTCGTCCAAAGAAGGGCAAGAGGATTTTGCATGCACCCACGAAGGAGGAAGGATTGCCAGCGAAGCAAGACGAACACCGTGAAGGAGAGAAAGCAGTCACTTGGTTCTGCCAGAAGTGGATGTCTCAGCTTCATTATGTTTTGCTTCCCCTGATGTAATCATCTTTTAGAGACAAAGAGCAAGTCGGGTGGCCTATCCCGAGATTTTCGAGTGGTCAGTAACCTTTTGGGGACCAAAAGGTCTTATTGTTGGGAGGTGTGATCCGAAATCGGATTCAGAAGACTGTCAGGGCATGAAAAATGCTCAAAAATGAAAGTGCTTGGAATTCGACGAAACCAACACCATTGCGTCCGGCTTGTCTTCCTGATTCCGGTGGTATACTTTTTATCGCAAACGGAGTCTGTATGAAGAAGATATCGCATTCTGTCCGCTGAGCCAAACAGGGAAAATTTTGGGATGCTGACTGTACCTGTCCGTACAGTCCGTATAGGACACGTGTCAGTCCGTACAGGACACGTGGCACGTTCGTACAGGTGACATGTGGCAGTCTCAGGAGATGACATGTGGCGGCATCCATACAGGACACGTGGCAGCCTTAGGCAGTGACACGTGTCAGGCAGTTTTGGCTTTTTCAGCGTACGGTTGGACCAATCCCGAGGTGACACGTGTCACCACTGGAAGGGTGAAACGTGGCACGGGATGACGTCAGCATCGTACGGCGGATGACGTGGAAGGATGACTGGGCAGATGACGTGGCGTATGGCAGAGCTGACGTGGCAGATGACGTGGACTAATCAGAAGCCGACACGTGTCAAGGTTTGATTGGTTATTATGGTGCCACATGGCCCAATCACGGGCTACCACGTGGCACCCCGGGTTTAGTCAATAACAGCTATGTCAAAAATTATTGAGGTCCGGGGGATTCGAACCCTGGACCTCCTCCTCCTTCTACGCCTTATGAAAGTCCGACCAACCATCATACCATGCAGTAATTCTTGTTTATGATGCGGGGGTTTTGTTATTTGAGTTGGAATGTTGTATAATTTGGTGGGGGGCCGGGTCGGGGCTTAGCCCCGACCCACAGTTCTATCTGTGCACATGACCACGACGATATGGAAAGGAGCGCGGGATTGTTGTTTTAGCCCGTGGTTTTGGGCCCCATTACCATATAACCCTCGGCTATATAGAAAGGAGTGCGGCCTTTTATGGTTTGAACGGGTTTTTTTTTATATAGCCCGTGGCCACATGGAGCACATGTGACCGGGAAAAGGGGCGCGCTGGGCCAAAGGGGGCTAGCGCCCAAATTTAAAACTATAATATAGTTTTATAACCAATTTATAGTTGGAAAGTGGGTTATTTCAACCACTTTGTTAATTAAATGTAATTTAACCCCTTGTTAATGATTTTTAAGGGTTATTAGACATTTTTAAAGCCTAATTCTTGGGAGGAAGTTGGAGATTGAAACCAACTTTCCAAACTATTTAAACAAGGCCATGTTGAGGCCATTTGGTGAGCTTTTGGAAGCCAGTTTGGGAGAGATTTTGGACGGTTTTGGAGAGCAAAGATGCTGAGGCAAAGCCAGGTCTAAGCCAGTTTGAGGCAAGGAAGCTGTTGAGGTAGAGATGCTGTCGGACGATTTCTGAGAGCTTGGGACATCCATTTCAGGTGTCGTAAGTTGTGAAAGATTCTAGAGATCATGGCGAACAAGACCAGATCAGTCTAGAAGCCAATAGAAAATTTAAATATGTACTAATAATATTTTGAAAAGAAATCAAGAAGCCTCCCTCTCAGAGAACAGGCCCGGAGACGTAGGCAAAGTTGCCGAACTCCGTTATCAAACTTGTGCATTATGGTTTGTTGTTTTCATTCCATTTCAGATTTGCAATATATGTCTATGGCTGTATAATGCATTTTCTTTTCTCCCTCTTTCGTTAAAGTTTCCCAATGGTCAATTAATTCATGCAAATAAAACTCAACCATAGTCATTTCGAAAAATCCTGACGGATCAAAACACTTCAGAGTCTTTGGGAGTAAATGCTACATAAAGAATAATGATGAAAACCTCGACAAATATGATGACAGGGAAGATGAAGGTATTTTATTAGGGTATGCTACAAACAGTAAAGGATACAGATGCTATAATAAGAGGCTTCATAAAATGGTTGATTGTATTGATGTAAAAATTAATGAAGGAATCCCAGAAAGAGAGGTGTAGGGTAATGAGTCTTCTACAGAAGACACAACTAAAGATGAAGATGAACAGGTCCAAGAATCAGAAAATGAAGACTCTGAATCAGATGAAGACTCAGACACTCAGACAGACTCAAATCAACAGTCAACTACAAATTCTTCCTCCATAATCATTCAAAAGAATCACCCTGCAAGTCAGATAATTGGAGAAAAAGACAAAGGTGTACAAACCAGGAGAAAGCTAATGAAAACCACCGAACAATATCATATAGCTCTCATATCCATGCTGGAACCCAAGAATTTTAATGAAGCCAACAAAGATGATCACTGGGTTAAAGCAATGAATGAAGAACTTGATCAGATTGAGAAAAACAATACATGGGAGATGGTTCAAAGACCTGAAGGTAAAAACGTCATTGGCTCCAAATGGATATTTAAGAATAAGGTGAACGAGCAAGGAAAAGTTATCAGGAACAAAGAGAGGTTAGTCTGTAAAGGATATGCTCAGATAGAAGGACTGGATTTTGATGAAACATTTGCGCCCATAGAAAGATCAGAAGCTATCATAATGTTTCTTGCCTATGCTTGTCATAAAAGGTTTAAAGTCTACCAGATGGATGTCAAGTCAGCCTTTCTCAATGGAGATTTAAGTGAAGAAGTCTATATGGAACAACCAGAGGGTTTCAAATTGTTTGATAACCCTGACTTAGTATGCAATTTGAAGAAATATTTATATGGTTTAAAACAAGCCACTCGAGCCTGGTATCACAGACTGGATACGTATCTCAAAAACAAAGGGTTCAAGAGAGGAACAACCGACAACACTCTGTATATTAAGACAGAGGATAATGATTTGCTCATCGTACTGGTCTATGTAGATGACATCATCTTTGGATGTAATAAGGATTCACTGGTACAATGGTTTGCTTCTGCCATGGAGTTTGAATTTGAAATGTCTATGATAGGAGAACTGTCATTTTTCCTTGGTTTGCAAATTACTCAGAGGCCCGAAGGAATGTTCATTTCTCAAGAAAAATACCTAATACAAATGATGAAAAGGTTTCAAATGGAAGATTCTAAACCTGTGGGTACACCTATGGTAACTGGATGTAAACTAAGCAAGTATTATGATTCACCTGATGTTGATCAAAGCTCATATCGATCAATGATAGGAAGCTTGTTGTACATCACAACATCTCGCCCAGACATAATGCATGTTGTAGGAATGGTAGGAAGATATCAGGCTGCACCTAAACAAAGTCATTTGCAAGTTGTCAAAAGGATATTTAGGTATTTGAAAGAGACAATGACTTATGGTCTGTGGTATCCCAGAAATCAAAGTTTTTAGTTGATTGCTTATTCAAATGCAGATTGGGAAAACTGTGTTGATGAGAGAAAAATAACCAGTGGAGGAGCATTATTCTTGGGTGACTCCTTAGTAGCATGGCTTAGTAAAAAGCAAGGCTCCATTTCTTTATCAACCACAGAGGCAGAGTACATTGTTGTTGCTACCTATTGCACTCAGGTATTATGGATGATTTAGACACTTGTAGACTTAGAGGTAAAATACACTGCACCGATCCCAATTCATTGTGATAACACTAGTGCCATCAGTGTGTCTAAAAATACTGTCTTTCACTCCAAGTCAAAATATATTCCCATAAAATATGATTTTCTAAGAGAGAAGGTCACCAATTAGATTGTTTAGGTCCATTACATTCCCACTACATAACAAATTGTAGACATATTTACTAAGCCCCTAGCCAAGACACCATTTGAATATCTCAGACAGAAGCTGGGTGTCATTTCGTTTCACACCTAACGAGTCCATCTTGGTAGGGGGAGTTTGTTATAACCCTAAATTTCACTATCCATGCTTACCTGGAATCAGGCCAACTCATTTCCCTTCATTGCCAAAGCCATGCTGAACAGACTCTTTAAAAACCTCTTAAACCAAGTAACTCGTGCCCTAACCCACTGTTGGGCGCGTTGGAATGCTGGCAGGACTTATACTACATGCGTTGGAACGCTGGCTGGCCCACTACAACCAGCGTTTACCTAACAAAGCAAAAAATCAAGAAAGTTTCCGCCGGGACGAAAAGATTTGGGTCAGTTAACTGGAACTCCCAGCCATGCATGGCCGAGAGTTCGTCTAAAACCCTAGATCCTTCTAGCCTATAAAAGAATGGGTAGGGGTACTATTCAAAGGAGGAAAAATCATAGCAAAGAAACTCTGCCCAATTACCGAATCCGTTTTTTCCCAACCCTTTAGCCTTTCCTCAAGCTTTAGGAGAATTCAAGCAAAGCAGTTGGAGGACAAAGAAGAGGAGGAGCCCAGGATCAGGATCGAGGAACGGTGGCCGGTCTCTATAATCATTGTAAGTTGGTTCATATTGAGATTAATAAAAAGATACTTTTCCCGTCCCAAATACACGATTTTTATATGTTTTATTTGATTTGTGTTTAATCTCTAACCCTCTAGTAGAACAATAGCATGCATGCGTAGTTTTTTCTTGATTGTAGGATCACTTTTTGGAAGGAGCAACAGCAGCAAGGGGATAAAATCTCAACGGAGGATCTACACCAACCGTCGATAAAAAGGTTAGTTAGTTCTCCCCATGTTTGCATGCGAAAAAGGGTTTTAGGTTCGGGTAGAAGGTTAAAAGTTATGTCTTAAGGGTCATGATCTGCATGAAAGTTTAAACCCTAGCTTGTTAGTCTGTAGGGTAGAATAACCCCACAACAAAATTGGCGACTCCACTGGGGATATTTCCCTTAGGGCTTCCCGGATTTTGTTAAAAGTCTTTTGGGTAGTTCAAAGAAGTTCAGTTTATGTTTCTTTGTTTATTTGTTGTCTGTTAGGTCAAAAGCTAGTAGGGAACCTGGTTATCAATTCCAGTTTTTCCTTGGCTATTGCTTGACATTGATTCTCAAGACACACAGAAGTACACGCGACCTGTAGAAGGCTTGCACATGTGTGACCCGTGCCCTAACCTTCTACAGCCCGCGTTTGAACGCCTGTTGTAGTGGTTTCAGTAGCGTGTAGAGCCCAGGAAGCTTAAGAGGCAGGCTCCTCTTCCCTGTCAGGAGTTTACCTTCTCAGGGGGATTTTTAGATCATGTCTGGGTCTTGATCACTTTAGTGTCTTGTTTTCAGTCTGTCTTATTGTGTTGGATATTCTTTGCATTTGTTTTATTTTTTGCAAATTTTTTTTTTCTGTTGAAGTAATAGAATCCAAGCCTTTTAGAGACCCTGGTTGTCAATACCAGAGGCCTTTTTCAGGTCTGGACTGCCTGTGTGTTGTTTTATCTTGGCTTTTATATAGACCCGCAGCCTGCTTGAGTCTAGCCCGCGGGTACCCGCGCGCTGTTGTAGCTCAGCACGCGTGCTATATTGGTGACAGTCGCGGGCTTGATTGGTAGCTTTTCAGCTTGGGTGGGGCAGTCATCCCCTCCTGTGGTAATAAGATCTCCTCTCAGGGGTATAGAGTCTGGAGCTACATAGTCAGCAGGTTAGGGCATCTTATCCTTTGCATGTGTTTGTTAGTTGATGTTTTGATAGAAAAGACAAAAAGGAAAAAATATTTGTTTTATGGTTTTTAGGCAAGTGTTAGAATCAGTGTTGTCTTAATTGTTGTCTCGCATTTTGTGCTCTGATTCTTTTTTCTATCTATTCTTTAAGCCAGAGTTTTCTTTTCATTCTCTTGGTTTTGTTCTTGTCATCATTTTTCCTTGTTGCGTTATTTTGCAATAAAAAAAAAAAATTTCTTGTTTCATTTTCTTCTTGGTTTGAAGATTTTGTTGTTGCATCAAGTAGCTTGGAAAGAAGTCTTTTTGCATAAGTTTTTGCTGTGCATGTAGAGTATAAGTAGCTCGCATATTTGAGCGAAAGTCCTTCATATTTACTGCGTAAAATATTAGTAAATTTGAAAAGAAAAGAAGTCTTTCTTGTTGAAAAGTTGTTGGTTTTGCATTTTAGTAAACATTTTTTGTTTCCAAGCATTTATTGTTCATTTTGCTTTGAGTCTTTTTACACACCATCAGTTTCACTTTCGTATCTTGTGACCTAAAAAATCCCATTAAAAGCAGCGCTAATTAAAATTGATTAGACCTTTTTGTTTGTAGGGTGCACATACTAGCCTAAGAATAGGGCCTTGGAATAGGTTGGAGAGTAAATTCTCCAAGGCCACCCAAACCAAACATTGGAATCTGTCAATAGGGAGTGTAGAAATCCAGTTACGGAAAGTTATTCAGGACCCCCCTCTAACACAGGGGCTAAACACGAGGTCATGTAAGGAAAGGTAGCGGAGATAACCCCTCCAAAGATGGACCGAGCATTGTGGAGAACACATATCGAGGATTTGTTAAGGGATTTCGTTGTTTTCATTTGCCACGGAGCTTCGTGGGTCTCGAATCCGTTTGAGGTCCTTAGCTGTCTTCTAGACCATTTTCTCTCGATACTCTTGACAGGTTTCGGGCTTGATACCCTGCTCATTGTGGTCTACCCGACTATCGACTGTACCTGCCTGATAACTATTCATGTACTGGTAAACCAGTTACCAATATTTTCTAGGGACATACACAGGTGATTACGGGGGTATATCGTGGTACCTAGGACAGACATCGAGCCACGCTTTGCAGAGTATACCTGGAGGGTGCTTCCGTATTCGAGTTGCACTTGCACCGGTAAGTTGCTCTAGTGTTGGTTGTTGTAACTATTCTTCCAACTAGTTTAGTGCTTGCTTGATTTATCTTCTAGGGGTTTTCTTTTAGTGAGTGTTACTGTTTGTTCGTGTAGAATAACTTAGCGTGTCGTGAATCTTCTCACACAGTGGAGGATTCAGAGATCCAATGGTCACAAAGGCTTCTGGGCCTGCCACCGGTTATACTGGAGCCACCCTTGCCACCATTAAGGCGGAAGCTAGACCATCAAGGGTCTTTCGAAGCAACCGGGGATTTTGAGCCCAAACAACTCCCCGAGGAATCGACCGCCAATTTTGGATTGGTTGAAACCTCAAACACTGATACTTGGCCGAACATTATTGTGCCAATTCAATTTTACGAACGCCTATCAGTGCCTAACCCAGTGATGGAACCAAACTCTGTTACTTCATCTGGGATTTCTTCCATTCCCATCATTGTTGCTACCACAGGAGAATCTTCTCCTAACTTTCCTTTGTTGATGGTCTAGGCCACCATGGTCTCGGCCGCAACTACGTCGCACAGTGGACCGACCCCATCTATCGCGGCAGCCACACCTCCTTACATACCTAGTGCGACTGGCCCTCCGTTTTCATATGGTATGCCTAGTTCAGGTACTATTCCTGCACTAACTTCATCCACTTTCCAGACTTTGGGTCTGGGGGCAGGGAGCTCTAATGCTCCTCTGCAAGGTCAAATTGGGGGCATTCCTGTCCCTTTCAATGCTTTTCCTTACGCTGGAGGTCATATTCCTCCTTTGTCCCCTTCGCTTGGTGGATCGAATCAGCAGTCCTCCAGGCAGCCTGCACACACAAGTCCTTTTGGAGCTAGGAGTCAAGGAACACCTACGCAAACTCAGTCGGTAGGTTCATCATCGTTTGTTTGGAACGGGACGTTTGGTAATAACACTTTCACATCCGTTGCTTTCCCATCTGGGGGCACACCTGTTTTTGGACAGTTTACGCCGGCATAGGGTACTATTCCTGTGCTGGGGGCACATATACCAGGACCTTGGAACTCAGAACAAGGATCTGTTCCATCCTCTAGAATGTCGTTCTGGGGTAATTCTTTCCACAACCAATGGAACCTTGGACAAACTTCTATGCCTCTTCCATCAGGACCGGCATGGGGTAATCTGTCCCAAAGTTCGTCAAACACGATGAACGTCCAACATCCTATGTCCTTCATGGGGAATCAGCCAATGATGTCTTCTCAAATGCAAAACCCTTACGCTGGTTAGGGCCATGGTTTCTACCAGAACCTGGGCCAGCAGCCAAACTTTTCCTGGCAACCTGGTGCCAGTCAAACTCCAGGACCCTTTTATCCCAGCTATTAGAAGCAACCTAAACTACCTTTCTTGGCGACGTTACACTTGCCAGATTTAACAGGGTTGTTGAATGATCCTATCTATCACGATCCGCATTGGCCTCCTATGCCGACAAAGTTGCCTTCGGACATCCCAAAGTTCAAGGCCAAGCCTAACGAAGATCCAGGTGATCATGTGACTACTTTCCACTTATGGTGTTCATCTAACTCACTGAAAGATGACTCCGTCCAGTTGTGATTGTTTCAACGCACTCTTATTGGGAGTGCCGCGAAATGGTACATAGAGCTTGATCGTTCACGATATTCTTTTTTCAGCGAATTGGCTATGGATTTCCTCAACCATTTCCAGTTACTTGTCAGATACGACGCTGGCATAGAGTTGCTAGCTAATTTCGAGCAGATGACTGCGGACCATATCTTGGATCATATTCGAGAGTGGTGACGTCGAAAGAGTCTTATCAAGGTACCCATCCCACCAACATTCCTGCTTGAGTGGTTCCTTAAGTCTTTAGTTCCGTAGTTATCCAAAGACGTCGCAACTTCAGGGGTTTTCTCCAAGGAAGATGCCATCATGAGAGATCAACAGTTTGAGCTTATCTATTCTCAGTCTGGTCTATTTTACATCCTTTCGGATGCACCACGATCGATTTTAGATAAAACTAGACAGAGAGTCGGACCACATGCTAACGGTATCGTTGGCTCGGCACAAACTAAGCTCGCTGAGAAATTGACAAAAAAATTGCAACAATTATCTATACAACACTCAACGGCCAGCCAGGCTCCTACTTTGGCTGCTCCTCCTACTCAAACATCGGAAGTACACTCTGTACAGACAACTAACCCAAAGGCAAACCAACATCCCGAAGGAAAGAAAAAACAATGCAAGAAGAGTAAGGGGGATAAAAAACCAAATGATAATGTTGGCGAGGGAACCACAGAAAAGATGAAGGCGAGGTATCTGTGCAAACTATGTGCGGAAGACCACCCAACCCACCTATGCCCTCGACTTGCAGAGGCCCAGAAGTTTGTCACACATAAACAACAAGCTGTGTTGACTAATCCCTTTCAGCATGGGAAAAATTTAACTCAAGCCTTTGCAAGTGCCGAAGGGGGCAGCCAAGAAAACTGCCCTCCCCCAAACAATTCATCTTCCGCGAATGTATATATGGTAAAAAGTGATGCTTTCATAACGACTAGAGCACACGACTATAGCAAACCAAGCGCCCCTGAGAAAGGCAAAGAAGCCGAGATCCATCTCTTCCTCTACAGATCGAGAAGACATTAGGTGAAACGATGACACACATTCCAAAAGGTGCGTTCAAGCGTGCTTCTCACAATCCAAATGCAAGGGCCGCCCAGAACTACTCTGTGGTGGAAGATTTATAACAAAACCCTTGTGCTATGTCCGCTTTGGAGGTCCTCCAAAGTTGCCCTACTCAGAGGAAAGCCTTGTTGACTACTTTAGGCTCTACTGAGACTTGTAACCCAGGTACCATCATGTTAGATACGACTGACTTGAAACCTCATTTTCCTTACCACGTCGCGTTCCAGATAGTAGTGGCTCATCCCACGAAAACTTTTACGCGGAATACCTTCCGCATGGTGGTAGACGAGGGCGCTTCGACTTGCATTATGTCGTTAGCATGCTGGAAAGCCATTGGTCAACCTGAGTTGTCTCCGTCACCTACTCTCCTCACTACGTTCAATGGTCGTTCTTTCCGACCGCATGGCATCATTCCTTCTTTCCCTGTGCAGTTAGGGGGAAAGACCGTGTGCGTCAAATTAGAGGTAGTTGATGCCCCCATCAACTACAATCTATTGTTAGGTCATAGTTGGACTTCTGCAATGCAAGCAGTGGTCACTACAATCTTCCGAGTCTTATTGTTTCCACATGAAGGCCAGATAGTGACCATTGATCAGTTATGCTTCTCTCAACCTGACCCAGCTTTGGGGGCATCCACGGTTCCCATGGTTGATAATCCTCAAGCCGGTGTCATCAACATAGGAGTTGGTTTGTGCCCATATTTGATGGGTACTTTTGATTACCCACCTCCTCATGGTGATTTCAAGTTTATATCAAACCACCACAAGGCTGAGATTTTCCATGTTTCTTCATTTCGCACGACTTACTTTCAGGATCTGTGGACTCTTCCTTCCCCATCATCCACGATGGATGAGACAGGGAATGCCTGCATGGCCATGCCCTTGTCGGATGCTGAAGTAGTGTACTCTTTGGTCCAGCAAGCTTCAGCTACTCCTGATCCGACTCCCGCACAAGAGTTGGATCCACTTCTTGAGCCTATCTGGACTCAGGATTCTCTCGCCAACACCGATTTGTTAGATTTAGTCTTGCCTTCTGACGAAGTTGTAATCAAAGCAATGGCTAGTCCATACAAACCTTGGGAAGATCTTCATCACAGATCGTATTTCCTCCCAGAGTTAAGCCGAATTGAGGCCGGAGAATTCACTATCACCATGACGGGGGATCAGCCATGTCCCATTAACCTCTTAGCTACACAAGACATTTACGCTGAGGGAAATATGGCGACTATCACTGCAACCATACCTATCAACATCTCCCAAAACCCTGGCGTTGTGGAGAATGTCTTCGTGGGAGTGGATTTCTCCCCCGAAGAGATTCAGACTTACACGGATCTTTTTAAAGAATTTTGCGACATTTTTGCCTGGTCTTATGAGGAAATGCCAGGCATCGACCCACAAAGTGTCGATCATGAGCTAACTTTGTTGTTTTTCAAGCTCACTTTGAGATCCGAAAACAACATCCGGCGAGACTGCATTTATGATTTTCGATCTCATCCGGATTAACTGAGAAAAGTAACCATTATGGAGTCTTCTTTAAGCCCTTTTCAGACTCCTTAAAGATGAAAAGATTGCCGAGTGACCTTGTTTCTTCACACTCGTTAAACTGGTCCAGAAGAATGTTCCTTAAATGGGTCTCCTTTTAAGCCCTTTTCAGGCCCTCTAAACATGAAAAGATTGCCGAGCGATCTTGTGACACTTCACGCTCGTTAAACTGAAATGTGAAGTCACGTCTGTCTGGCAGTAGTTTACCCCTTTTTCGGTCCAGACAGTCAACTGTACGAACAAAGGAATACTCTATCGAATTTTGATTCTTTAGAAAAGTATCCTCAGGTATAATTTTATTCCTTTTTCGGGCCTGAGGGACTAAATTTATGAAAAAGAAACCCCCCCGGAGTCTCTAGTTAAGCTCTTTTTAGACTCCCTAAAATTGAAAAGATTGTCGAGTGACCTTATTCTTTCACACTCGTTAAAATGGTCCAGAAGAATATTCCTGACAAAGTCCATAGTTAATATTTTTTCAGACTCCTTAAAATTGAAAAAATAGCCGACTGATCTTGTCCTTGTCACACTCGTTAAAATGGTTTTGAATTGACGTCTAGTCGGTGCTAGTTTACCCCTTTTTCGAATCGACTGGACTATTGACGAAAAAGGTACCTCAATGGAGTTTTCTTTTATTCTTTTTCAGACTCTCTAAACATGAAAAATCACCGAGATTCCCTTCTCTGGGCTCGTTAAACTTACATCGAAGGACGTTACCATTGTGTGTTCTATCAACTGCACTTGCATCCTTTACCCATCAGCCTAGTAACAGTTTGCTTTTGCATCTTAACACCTTTGGCCACTGGAGGATTTTTCCCGAGTATCATTTCCTAGAACATCAGTCTTGTCCTTGTGCCTTGAACTTGTATGTTTTCTATGCTCGTTCCTCCATTGTAACGTAATATTCCTTTATTCTTTTCAAAATATTCAAAAAGAACAAAAAAATCAAATATACCCCAAAAAGAGGATGGGAAAAGTATTTTCTTTATTGGCAGCATCATGAGTCACCCTTGGATAAAGCACATCTGTCCGTTTGATTCATCAGACTTTGGGATGTAGTAGGACCTTAGGAAGCTTTGCTCGCTATATTGAGTTGTGTCCTCCACCGTTTGGTTACTCTTCCAAACATATGGAGACTTTGCGTTGCTTCCTGCCTCGTAGACTTATGATTAATAGATATGTTGCCTGAGTCTCATCACTTGTCATGCTATTGTCCAAGGGAAGTTTGTTACTTAGCCTGAGTCAGCCCCTCTGCAATATGTCTCTTGTCCGCATACCCGACCATCCTAAACGTCCAATCTAGTCTTTGTTCGAAATCACTGAAGCCTTCAGTCCGATCATCAAGATTATCAAGTCCACAACCGATGAGCCGTCGAAGACCTCTGGGTAGTGCAGTCGTATACTCATATCACACTCCTACCCGAGTGTTGAAGATTTTGAAGTTGTTGCTCGATCTCTGAAGTATAGCCATCAGGCCAAATCAACTTCTGAGAGATGGATACTTTCTATGTATATCTTTCTGATTTCGAGATGTAGCTCCGATGTGTATTGTTCGCAGCTACTCTTTATAGTTATTTGACATGGATCTATAGTGTATTTGATTGGTATCCATGGTTCTGATTTATCCCGAGCATAGGTATGCCCGCCTCGGTGAGACATTTGATATTTTTTGCAGACGGCACTTCCTAATTCCTGATTCCTGGGCTCACTCATTCAACATATCAGTACAATATTGGTAAAGAATTGGTAATGTATTTCGGCCATCAGATGCTCTTATGACCTCACACATTAGGGGGCATCTGTTATAACCCTAAATTACACTATCCATGCTTACCTGGCATCAGGACAACTCATTGCCCTTCATTGCCAAAGCCATGCTGAACAGACTCTTTAAAAACCTCTTAAACCAAGTAACCCACGCCCTAACCCACTGTTGGGCATGTTGGAACATTGGCAGGACTTATACTGCACGCGTTGGAATGCTGGCTGGCCCACTACAACCAACGTTTACCTAACAAACAAAAAAATCAGGAAAGTTTCCGCCGGGATGAAAAGCTTTGGGTCAGTTAACTGGAACTCCCAGCCATGCATGGCCGAGAGTTTGTCTAAAACCCTGGCTCCTTCTAGCCTATAAAATAAGGGGTAGGGGTACTATTCAAAGGAGGAAAAATCATAGCAAAGAAACTCTGCCCAATTACCGAATCTGTTTTGTCCCAACCCTTTAGCCTTTCCTCAAGCTTTAGGAGAATTCAAGAAAAGCAGTTGGAGGACAAAGAAGAGGAGGAGCCCAGGATCAGGATCGAGGAATGGTGGCTGGTCTCTATAATCATTGTAAGTTGGTTCATATTGAGATTAATAAAAAGATACTTTTCTCGTCCCAAATACATGAGTTTTATATGTTTTATTTGATTTGTGTTTAATCTCTAACCCTCTAGTAGAACAATAGCATGCATGTGTAGTTTTGTCTTGATTGCAGGATCTCTTTTTGGAAGGAGCAGCAGTAGCAAGGGGATAAAAGCTCAACGGAGGATCTACACCAACCGTCGATAAAAAGGTTAGTTAGTTCTCCCCATGTTTGCATGAGAAAAGGGGTTTTAGGTTCGGGTAGAAGGTTAAAAGTTATGTCTTAAGGGTCATGATATGCATGCAAGTTTAAACCCTATCTTGTTAGTCCGTAGGGTAGAATAACCCCACAATAGAGTTGTGTATTGTTTGAATATCTAATGCCTCCTAAAATTACTACAATAGCTCAGGGGGAGCATGTCTCTTCTTTGACATTGATGTCAAAGGGGGAGAAAAGAATTTGGGTGCCTTAGTTGCCATCAATGCCAAAGGGGGAGATTGTTGGCAAATGTTTAACACGTAGTGTATGCTTGTCATTGATGGAAAGTACAACAGTGAAGATGGTAGGATCAGAGTGTGCATCGATGGACAAACAGGAACAACGTAAGCTCAAGAGGAATTAGCGCAGAGTCAAATGCAGTGCGTAGGTGTGCACCATGGATGAGGTTAACTCATGACTAAATATCAAGGGAGATAGCGTACTTAGGATCATAGTTGAATCAAAGGTCGAGGCCTTTGACACTTAGAAATTATTCCAAGTAAGAAGGATGTGTAAGCTTGGAGGAGAAGCGTTGGTGATCGTTGGATCCCATCCTGAATTCTCGATGATCATCAGATCTCAATGTAGACAAGAGGAGCGCGCAGATATGGAGGATAGATCTCGAGCGTTAGATCTGAGCGCAGGGGCCAACCACCGTTGGATCGAGGAGAACCTGCACATTCTTTAAAGTGCAAAGAGTAGAGGGCTCACAAAATCCAGAAATAAGGAGGACCGTTCATCTTCAGGCAGGACACGTGGGGATAGATCGTCGGTTCGCTGACTGGAGAGTCAAAGGAAAGATGTTCCCTAACCTCTCGAAATCGCGATATCTGAAATCGCGATCTAATCTCAGTCGTCAAATTAATGTTGAATCTAGACTGTTGATTCCATTCCATGTCGGAGTTTCGAGGATCAAGAGTTGGAGATGTCAAGTAATATCATCCACAGAAATCTCGATTCCACGATATGCGAAATCGCGACTTAATTGCAGCCATTGAATCAAGATCAGATCTAGACCATTGATCCAACTCCATATCAAAGTTTCACGAATCGCGACATGGAGAGGGAAAAGAAACAATGCAACAAGAATTGTGAAATCGCAATTTAACTACAGCCATTGAATCAAGGTTTGATCTGGACCATTGATCTCAATACATTTCGAAGTTTCGTTGATTGAGAGTTGAAGAGGTCAAAGAATAATAACCACAGGAATCCCGAAATTGCGATATACGATTTTGAGATTTAATCGCAGCCATCATATCAAGATGTGATATGGACCGTCGATCCAACTCATGTCATCTAGGAACACGTGGCACAACCAGGTAATGACAAGTGTTAGATTGATTCAACATTTCAGGCACATGTAAGTCACGAATCAGAGTGACACATGGCAGTATTCAACACGTGTCAATCCACGTGTGACGTCAGCAGATTTACACCACTTAAGAGTTTCGGTAATTGGGAGATGGACAGATGTTGGAGGACAAGGAGGGGATAAAGGGAACAAGCCTTAGCACATGGTCAGGTGGAGAATATACGGCAGGTGGGGAGGAGAATGATACAAAAGGTGACACGACAGGAATGGGGCTCTTCCTCGATACACCGCCATTCTAGACCCCCCTGTATTAAAGGCAGAAAGGAAAGGGGTGTCTAAAATCGCTTGAGCGTCATTGATCTGGGTGCTTTAATCCTGGCCGCTCGAGAGATGTGCACTTGATTCCAGACCCCCCCCCCCCTCCGCTTAAAGATAGAATGGCATGGGGGCTCCGGAATCCGATCCCGACCGTATATCTGGGAGCACAGATTTTGGCCGTCCAGATTTTATCGGTGCATATCCAATGGTGCAAATGAATTTGAACAAGATCGAAGGGCTACTGATGCACGACGCAGTGAAACTGCCAGAAACCATTGATGATGTCTACTAAATAATTCGAAGAGACCTCTGTGTGATCGCTAGAGGAGATGAAGAGTCTCCAAGATTCGTCCAGTGAAGGAAGACTATTCTTAGAAGGGATTGATAGATGGATGGGCATTGAGGCCTGTACCTAAAATGGATAAGGTGATCTCGACTTTCATAGAGAAGACGAAGAGTCTCAACTACCAGAGAGAAAAAGGAATCTCAGCATAACACCTAGTGATGATAGACATAGGGGTTGAACTGCCAGAGAAGTTGAAGAGTCACGATGATGATCACATAGAGCACTTGAGATGTGGAGGATATTGGCATGGTATGAGCATGCAGAGGAATGGCGAATATTGCATGCAAAAGATGCACAGAAGCTATATATACACGGTACAAAGAAGAGTTGCAGTTATTGTTGTTGTTGGAGTTTGTTGTGGTTTTTGTTGTTGAAGGTGACTCATGTGTGAAGAAGGAGGAGAGTGCAGCAACTGAATTGAATAGAAGAGGATCTATGCAGTGAATGGACATGGTGCATAGAGCATAAAAAGCAGAAGAACAGATAGCGCAAGTCATGTGTGTAGAAAGGCAATGAGGCAGACAGAGCAATGAAATGTAGCAGAACAATGATGAGTCTGGTAAGCCATTGTTGAACATCATATCACTGTAATAAGTTTCAATAGCAAAGATTTATATTTCAGGGTGGAAGGGATTGATAGGGAGGACTATTGTCCTCATAGGTTCAAGTGGGTGCTTGAACACAGGGAGTTGTAGCTTCCATCTGGTTGTAGCCAGAGAAACCAGGGTGGCAGGGTGGTGCAAGGGAGAACTCTTGTTCTCTGTTATACAGGTTGGTGCCTATATGATTGGAAGTTGGTGCT
>ML796313.1:64192-79433 GCA_009831015.1 Picea engelmannii | reverse complement strand
AACTAATACTATCCATCCATCGAAGCCTTGTTAAAGAAAACATGAACTAAAATTCTATTCTAAAACCATGTTTTAAATTCTATTTTGAACTTGATTTTAAAAACATAAAGAAAGTATAATTTACTATATAATCAAACATGGGGTTAGTGTCCAAGTTTGCAAACTCGTTTATACTAATTATAAAGTTAGTTCATATTGACAAGATCCTTCATACTAACTTGCAAAAGGAAACTAGAACAATTAAACTATAACAACAAATTATATAACAAAGAAGTAAACTAATAATTCATGTACAAGAAATAAAATAGAAAGATATCTATGCTATGTAATTCATAAAAAAAATCATAGAATAGTTACCCAGACTATTGGTGCCCCCCCCAGCAAGTCGTGGTCACTCCTAAAATGCACACCATGATTTGCAACAACACAAATTCTCCATTAAAACTAAAAACACAATCTTACACAATTCTGGCAAAATGAAAATGGAAAAACAGAGGAAATCGTATTTGTCTCTAACACACAACTTCCTAAACTTATTAACTATTGTATGACCACCATCATGGTATTTATAAGATTTACAGACTGAGAGGTCGACCACTGGAGGGTCGAACCTCTTCTAAAAATAGTAAATTACATTAATGATGCCCTAACTGTCGAAATGGAGCGAGCCAATAATCTCCCAACTTAACAACACAAATTGAGTTGTCAAGAGTTCAGTAGCTGGAGGGGACGAGCATGAGAAAAACCCATGTCTCTGATTCACCCACCAATGGCCGCCAATACCATAACCTCCAAATCACCCATCGTTTTTGTGCAGGATGGAGTGCCGAAAGGAGTACCAGAATGAGTGCCAATGGAGTAACAGACTGAGTGCCAGAAGAAAAAACATGCTGCGATTTTTCCCTGTGACACCAAAAATGTGAATTAGATTCATGGAAATATAAAAACAGACTAAATTACACTCAAGATCATCATAAAACATGAATTATGCATACCTAGTGTGGATCATAGCATTTTGGCACAAAATACCTTCAATAACTTCTCCAAATCATGAAAACGCATATATACATTCGACAAAAGTATCTAATTAACGTCATAAAATCAATCATATCTCGGGCCCAACATTACCCCCACAGTTAAGATTTTGTATGTCCCACTACAAAAAAAATGAAATTATCCCTCATGACTAAGGTTGGTGAGGAGGATCAGCTTTAGAAGTTTCTCCTTCTTGTTGTGAAGACTTTGCCTTATGCCACTTGTGTTGCTTCAGTTGTGCTCTGAGGATGTGGTTGGATTTGGTCATCTCATCAACCGACTGTTGAAGGGAGTTTAACTATTATTGGAGGACTGCATTATCATGATGAAGGTGTGTGTCTATTGTCTTCCTTTCTTCCAACTGTTGGAGCAACTGAGAATTCTGTTTTTGTAGCTTCTCAATGGCTGGAGAAGAATCATTTATTTTAGAGGAAGGCTTAGACCCTTTGAAAGATGTAGACAACCTATCATTCTTATGATCTAGGGTAGGCATAGGTGAAGTAGGAGTAATAGGAGGTTGATAAGGAGAGGTAGGCTCTGACTTTTTATTTCTTTGTGTCTCTAATCCATCCATAGAAACTTCCCTAAGTCTCTTGTGAGGGCTCTCAAGATCGGAGGACACTTGTATAGGGTCTGAAGCAGGCAGGGGTTTTGCATAAGGTTTTTCTCTTGTGATCCAGGTACTCTTTTGAAAGGGTCCTTTATTAAATCAATTGGCTCCCCTCCTATTTGTGGGAATGAAAGTAAGGTCTTGTTGAATCACTTCTTGGATCTTTTTAGGTGTGGGATCAAGAGAGATTGAAGGAATTGGGGGGTTAACAATAGGATTTCTTTGATCTTTACTCTTGGTCTTTTTACCTGATGAGGAAGTAGGGGTGTCAAGAATCTGTTTGAATTGTTCTGGTAAAGAAATGGTTTGTGTAGGGGGGTTTGGAGTCCTTGGAGAGAGGGGCTTAGATGGAGATATAGTCCTTAGGCCAAGTGGATTTTTTCCAGTCTTAATTGTCAAGTGAGGGTTTGCAAATTGATAGATAAATCCATCCCAAGTTTTCCCTTGTTTCTCTAATTCGGCTAGAACAAGAAGTTTGATTAAGCCATGGTGAAAGAGGCTATTGTGGGGATTAGTTGTGTTCTTCCTCACTTGAGAGGGCATATTTTCCAATCTCTTTAGAAAATAGAAGGGAAAATTCAAAGGTTTGTTGAACTGAAAATGAACTAGCAATCTGAAATGATAGGCTTTGAAAGTGGAATATCTACCTTCACATGTGATCAAACTAGTGATGAAGATGAGAGTGTTGATCAATTCCTCCTTTATACATTCCTTAGAATATCCTTTTTCTCCTGAGATGTTCTGGAATTCAAGCTTAAAAACCCTGGTATAACTTGAGTGCAACAACTGGTGGATTTTAAACCATCTATCTCCCATTCTTGGAAGCTTCGTGGATGTAGCAATGGACTCTTCTGAGACCCCAAAGGTAAGAGACCCCACACATGTTTTTTTCCCATCGAAACCAAGGGAAAATTGCATGGAGATGCCATCATCGTGGCCCTGCAAGTGGGATAAAAATGGCCCCCGACCTGCACGCAAAAACACCTCTCTGCACTGTGGAAACTTGGGAATGGAAAAAAGATATGCATAGGAAGAGGGTTCATACCTCCTGGGAATTTTGATGAGATGAAGAGATGGACAGAGAAAAAATTCACCAAGAGAGGGTGTGATTGGGTCAAGGGATGACAAAAATTGCACAAGGGTCGAGCGCAATTCAAACAGGGGAACGAATGACAGAGGTTGAGCATGATTTTATAACATAGGGGCAAGGAAAATAGCAAGGGTGAATTGGGATAATAGGTTACCCATGCCATATTTGAATGTGCCTATGGTGGAATTGGTTGCACACATGCACGCACGAGATTCCATGTGTGGGAAATTTCAAATTCAAAGGAACATTTTTGGGGGAAAGCTTAGTGATGCACAGTTAGATCAATGTCCAAGTAGCTTGACTTGGAAATTTGATCATGAACATGTCTAAAGTTTTCATCCTCACTCTCAATTGTCTGCAACCAATTCAATTAAATATCATTGATTCCTAGTTACCTGGAATTTTGGACAATTACTAGTGTGTAAATTCATATGGCACTTCGTTCGACACCTCATATGACACTTCATATGACACCTCATATGGCACTTCATACGACACCTCTGTGTTAAATACATTTTTACCTACTGTAATGGATAGTCTGCGATATTGAAATGTTTTTGACAATCACAGTGATTGAGAGCAGATGAAGAATGCTCCCTTGTTGTTGATGTTTTCATCATGTTCACTCAATCCTCTTACATAGGACATGTAATATCAAAGCCTACAATGAACAAGTTATAGCAAGCATATGACATGTACTGTCAAACTTATAATGCACAACTTGTAATGAGAAATAAACCAATACAAGTGGTTTGTTAAGTATATGTTCAACAATTTATAGCACACATGAGTTTAGCACTTCAAAAATAAAATGACTATTGATGTAATAACCTGTATCATGGAAATAATACAAAAATTATTACAAATATTTGTTTCTCTAGGTGATGATCATTTGTCAAATAATGAACCCCTCCACCACACCTAAGTATTGTGACACTCCACAATTAAAAGTATAGGAAACCAATCAGTTCCCCCAATAGCCGAAGATTTATAGTATGTCAAGTGTAAAGATAAATTTCACAGATTGGTCTGATGAGACGGTTAGAGGATGAACCCACCTATAGGATAAGATATACTATATATAGATAAGAATAGGTAGGCAAGAGAGTTTCAAGATAGTCTTAGAGTTAGTTCCCAATGGAAAGTTTATGGAGTTAATTAAACTTAGCTTAACCATACATACTTCATGCCATATTTGTTTGCAAGTAATGTCGTACATCAGGACAAGTTTATATTTATTATTTATTTTTGTCAGATTACCATCCTCTCTAGGTAGAATACCCCGCTTCCAGCAAGCTTGTTCAGTACTCCAGAGGGTTTACCTAGTCATACCATAGGCCAATACCCACTGCTAGAAGACCTTTTCAATATCCCAATAGGTTAGCCTCTTACACCCTCAGAGACTAGCCCTCCATCTTTTAAGATTTTAGTATAATATTGCTTTATGCAAGAAGATGGGGGGGAAGCTCTGAAAACAACTTTTCTTTATTTTTTCAATTGGGATGGTATTTATGTTAGAGGATGACTTTCCATTATATTAATTAGTAATTTTCCCAATGTAAGGGGTACTTAAGCAGACGTGGCCTATCTAAAGATATGATATAATCAAGTTATTTAGTGTGTAGTGGATGGTACCATTGAGAAAGAACAAAAAGGTATCTCTAGGCTCAACTTACTTTCTTCTTTTGTAGTTATTGTGATGTTTCCATGACTAACTACTAATTAGACCTCCTTGTTACTCTGTAATAAAGCCACTTTACTCACTTACTCAGGTTTCTTGGAAAAAATTGTACGAGAGACCTCTAAGCTTGATGGTTATGGTATCACTTCCTTATACAATGGTGAAGAGATTCAATAGAAACTGCTTTGGAATGCCTTAAGAAAATGAAAATTTTTGCAATAATATGGTTAAGTACAATAAGTCAATATTCATTTGATGCTTAGTAGAAAATAAAATTCAAGTGTAACAATGTTTTCAAATATTTCCTTGAAACTGTCTACTCCTGGTGAAATAAATACTTACATAAATCTCTAGAATTGCCTTATTAACAAAATTCAAAAACTATTTACATATGAACAATAGAAAATTAAAAAAAAAATTCAAGAACAAGGGGGGACTTCCCCATATACTAAGGCCAATTCCTTGTCAGTTGACATGACCTGTAGAAAATCCCCTTGGGAAATGGGCTTATGATAAAATTTGAGTCAGTGTCCATTTACTACAAAGGAGACTTGTCCATCATCAATTGTTTTGATTTTTACAACTCCATTGTCATATAAAGTGTCTACCTTGTAAGGGCCCAACCACCGGATGGTGAGTTTTCCTTTGAAGGTTTTGAATTGAGAGTCAAACAACAAAGCCCAATCACCAGGTTGGAAGTGTTTCTTCTTAATAAACTTGTCATGCCACTTGCTCCTCTGGTTTTGGACTAATATTGTTCGTTGGATGGCATCTTTACTGATCTGATCTAACTCAATCTATTTTAGGGCTCGTTGTTTCTGAGCCTCATCTAAGTTTAATCCCAATTATGCGGCAATACGGAAGGTCCTTAATTGGAATTCTATTGGTATAAGTACTTGTTTCCCATACACTAGCTCATAAGGGCTATGCCCAGTGATATTTCTCTAGGTGGTCTCGTATGCTCCCAAAGCCTCTGGAATCCTACCAGCCCAATCCCAATGATGTAATTGAACAATCTTGGTCAAGATAGCTTCCAGGACTTTGTTTGTAGATTCTACCTGACCATTGGCTTGCGGGTGGTATGCAGAAGATTTATAGTGTTTAATCCCATATTTCTCTATTAGCTTTCTCATCATCTTGGAAGTGAATTGAGTGCCTTGGTCTGTAACAATTTCACGAGGAACACTGAAGTGGGTAAATATGTCTTCATAGATGAATTCGACAACATACTTTTATGTAGCCTTGAATAGGTATTTTGCCTCTACCCACTTGGTGACATAGTCCGTACAAACCAAAATATAGTTCTTCTTATAAGACATGAGTGAAATTGGTCCTACAAAGTCGAGGGCCCATTTTTCAAAGTGTTCTATCATAACTTGGGCATGCAAGGGAATTTTGTCAGCTGGCATAGGTCTTCCTATCCTTTGACAACTATCACAACTTCTCACATACTTGGTAGCATCTTTGAAAATGCTAGGCCAATAGTAACCTGAATGTAGCACCTTATATGTTGTGTGTTTGTCAGAAAAATGACCACCACATGGTCTGTCATGACAACTTCATAGCATTTCTGTTACCGCATCCTCTCAAACACATCTACGAATAATCAAATTAGGACTCGTGCGAAAACGTTCATGACCAACCCAAGAGTAATTAGTACTTTGTGTAATAATTTTACGCTTTTCATGAAGTGACAAATGAGACGGTAACTTCCTAGTGGCCAGATAGCTTTCCATATCCACAAACCATGGTCTATTGACAAAAATAGAAAAGAGGTGTTCATATGTGAAACTATCATCTACAGGGATATCATCATCATCCTCATTTTTTATTTGGGAAAGAAAATCATCTACCACATTATCATTTCCAGGTCGGTCAAGCATAGTGATATTGAATTCTTGCAATAACAGGAGCCACCTAGTCACTCGGCCATTAGTTATGGGTTTATTCATGAGAAATCTAATGGCAGAATGATCTATATGTATGAATACTTCATGACCTGTAATGTAATGACGAAACTTGTTGATAGCATGAACAACTGCTAAGAATTCCTTCTTGGTAAATATATAGTTTAAATCGGTAGGGGACAAGTTCTTTCTCACAAAATAGATGTCATAGGACTGTTGGTCCTCTTTCTTCCCTAATACTCCTCCTATTTCAGTGTCAGAGGCATCAATAGATATGTGAAATGGGAGAGTCCAATTGGGACCTCTAAGAACTGGTGCCATAGACAACTTATATTTCAGGGTTTCAAAGGCATTTTGACACTACTTAGTCCAAACAAAATTAACATCTTTTATTAACAATCCAAACATAGGTGCAAAAATCTTTGTAAAATTTTCAATAAACTGCCAGTACTATCCAGTATGTCCAATAAAGATTCTCACCTCTTTCTGAGTCTTGGGGGTGGAATTCTGATGATGACCTCAATCTTTGTAGGATCGACTTGTATCCCTTTAGATGAAACATAATGTCCTAGAACCACTCCTTCAGTTAACAACATTTTACATTTTTCATGAATTAGAGATAGGTTCATTTCTTAGCATATGATAAGGACTTTTTCTAAGTTGTCTAAGGCTTCTTGGTAAGTGTTTCCATAAATTGTGAAGTCATCCATGTATACCTCCACAAAATCATGAATAAAATCAGAAAATATCCCTAGTATTGCTCGTTGAAATGTGGCATGAGTGTTACATAATCCAAATGGTAAGACCTTGTAGGCATAGGTGCCCCAAGTACAAGTAAAGGTAGTATTTTCCTAGTCCTCGGGGGCTATAAGAATATGATTGTACTCGATGTACCCATCTAGAAAGGAAAAATATTTCTTTCGAGACAAGTTATCCATAACTTGGTCAATGAAAGGAAGAGGAAAGTAATTCTGCAGAGTGGCTTTGTTGAGTTCCCAGAAGTCAACACAAATTCTCCATTTCCCAGTCACTTTATTTGGAACCACTACAAGAAGGGATACCCACTTACTGTCAAAGATGGGATAAATAAATCCAACATTTAACAACTTTTGGATATCCTCCTTGACTATATCTTTGAGTGTTGGGTTCATCCTTCTCTGGGGTTGCCTAACATATGTTACTTCCTCCTGGGTATATATGTGATGGATGTATGTGTCAAGTTGTATACCCTTCATGTCAGTGTATTCCCAGGAAAATGATCCTGATTGTTCTTTAAGGATACTTACTAACTGTTTCTGTTGGTCTGCATCTAGCCCAGAGTTTATATGTAAAAAATTCCATGGACTAATATTGTAGGGCATAGTATAAGACATGGCATACTCATCTATCTCGAAGATAAAATATGTCAAAAAAAAAATGGATGGGTCCAATTGTTCTTGAAATTATTCCCCAAGCATGTACTCAAATTGGGAAAATGACTATGAAAAATCCACACATCTGATAGAAGAAATAAACTGGTTTAGCACATTTTCCGTTGTGTGATCCTGAAGTGACCATGCATGGTCACTTGGAAATATGGGTTCTTCCCAGTCCTCATTCTTGTCTGGAAATTCAAGATACCATATATTATCCATGATAGGTTGAGACAAAGGATATATGGTGAGCTTCTGGATAGAGATTCCATTCGATATGGTCATTTCTCCCTCTCTACAACCAATAAATGCATTGGTTGTGTCTAGCGAAGGTCTTCCCAAAATGAAGGGATGAAATTTGGTAGGATCCTTTGAGTGGATAACAAGGAAGTCTACTGGGTACTCCCATGAGGCTAAAGTAACCATGATATCATCTAAAATTCCTTCAGATATAACCCTAGTCTTATCTGCTAATTCCAAAATGGTTGTGGTAGGCCTAAGAAGAGGTTGTAACTTCAATTTATCCAAGGTAGTAGCGGTCATAACTATTGCATCTCTTTCGTCACCTAAATGAGAAAAACAAGGATGCTTACAAGTCCAGTTGGGTTATTTGAACAAGACAACAGTGAATGCAAGAGTTAGAAACATCAATCATAAGAAATAAACAAAGGACTAATGCTAATAGAAATAAAATAAACTAAACTAGAGTGCATAAAGTAAATAGAACAAAAATTAAACAACATGCATGCCACCAAAGGATAAGTTGTATTAGTGGGAAAACAACAAAGAGAAAGGGAGACTTATGGGTCCCCTCTTCCTCAGAGGGAGGGATCTTGAACCCCCAATGATTGATCTCTTCTTACAAGTAACAAACTAAAAGGAAATGGTGAAGAAATACAAAGCTCATTCACTCAAGAGGTGATGTGAATGGCTAAATGAAATGGTGCTTGTATGATCTTGATGAGAAAAGAGGATTCTCTAAGAGAATATAAGAAACATAACAATAAAAATGAATTCCTTGAAAATATAGTGCACGCATGGCCTCTTTTTATAGAAAATCTTTGAGGAATTATTCAACCAGTCTTTAGTGTGAACAAGGGGCTCTTTAGGGTACTCTTAGGTCTTTGACCAACCCTCCACTTAGATTCATCTTAGATTTGAGTGTCAAATCAACTTGGGAGATGAACTAGAGGTGGGTGGAAAGCTAACCAAAATCATAAATGCGTCATTCTGAGGTGTGCATGGCTTTTTGCATTCATAGTCATGCATCAGATGCATATGTGTTTTTCTTGCGTTATTCGACTGTCACACGTGCACGTGCTGCCTTTGTATCCTTAGCACATGATGATTTTTTAACCAGTTGTATAGTTTTGTGCCCTTTGGAAATGAATTTTATGGGCCATGGATGAACTAATGGGTGTTTGAAGATGTTGGATTCCTATAACCATTTGCGGATGAAATTCCAGTGATAACAAATGCCTTCTGATGTATGAGGTTAGGAGCATACGTATAGCCGAAATACATCAATGTTTCTTCTACTGAGAGTACCTATGTAAGAAAGAGTGTTGAGGGGGATTTCAAGAGAGACCCATTGGAGGGAGAGGGGAGCGTGTAGGACCCTAATGTTTCACAAGGTGTGGAAAAATAAAACTATGTGAAAATGAGGTGGGCATGCCCCATGCTCATGTCATGTAACTCAAAAAATGTGTAATACAATAACTGAAGTTGTGTGTTGTTGTAGATGACTGCAGTTCCCTCTTGGGCTTGTTGATAATAGAAGAGGAAAATTATTGTGGTGAACAAACTCTGAAAAGAGGTGAGGATACCTATAATAAGTGTCGATGATAGGTAGGGATTGATAGACTATCAGTTTACATAGGTCTTCGACAAATATAAAAAAAAACTACAATAATCACAAAGTAAGACCCACCGCAACATGATAAAGTGTTGAATTCGAATGTTGTGGGGGTCAACGACAACAGAGAGCAATGATGGTCCTCTCTTTTTCATCCAAGACACCTCATTGTAAGGGTAATGTGAGTTAAGATATTGTTTCCCTTCTGGAAACTGTGTTGATGTTGACAGGAAGGGAGACGTGACTCCAAGAAGCAAAGGGCTTCATGAAATTCACATGATAAGATCAGGGACTGAGGATATACATGGAAAAAGTCAAGATGCGGTGATACTCAAGACTTCCCTTGGTTGGGGATATTTGTGAAGGATAAGTGGAAACAACTGGGGAACTAAATCTAGCATCAGGGGGACGATTAGACATGGGTTAAGTTGTGCCAGAGGTAGGAAAAAGTGGACAAACTCATAGATTAGGGGTACGAGGACTGTGGGATTCTCAGGGTTTTTGGACGATGTCAATGGGAGTAGAAGCTAATGAATTCCCCAACCAAGGGAAACATGGGTTGTTTTTGCTAGAAAAAGGGTCGTCAAGGATGAAGACAAAAAGCTATGTAAAGACTGGAAACAAAAGGCTTTTTAGAATTACCAAATAAATAAAGAATGAGTTGAGAAAAGTGTACAGATATAGAAATGAGTGCCCCAGTGCAATATGGCTTGGCCTATGAGGGTGTAAGTTGCATGCAAAGAAGGTGGAGGGTGGGAGCCCCATAGGTGGGTTTTTGTATTAGGTAAGATGCATGGAGAACAATTTTCATATGGGAAAACTGATGGTGGATAAGATGGAGGGATAATGATACTGTGGAGGTGTAGTCAAAATTTGAATCGTGACGCGATTACTCTGGAGTCCATTATGGGGAAGTTAACAAAATAAGGAGAAAGAGCATGCGAATAATTCTTGGGAATGTAAAGGCTATGAGGACTCCCATCCCTATGGGGGTGAAAGCAGTATGAGTTTCAAAATGTCAAGGGGGACTATAAATGGGACAACTCATGTGGGGAAGAGTGCTACCAGGTGACAGTACTAAAGTGTAGCGGAGGTGTGAGTACTACAGAGCCAGATGGGGGGACCCTAGAGGCAAATATAGAAGGGTGTGAATGGGAGATGTTATTGATATTCTGAGGGAATGATTACATGTCAGTAGCAATCTTATACCTGAAAGGGCCTTGTTGATTGGTGGTGACCAAGTACATGCACACATGAAAACCAAATACCTTATGTGAACAATATCTGAAGATAAAGAACATATAATGGTTATTTGATAATTTTGAACATAAGCATGTGTACCTGGGTGTGATGTGAGAAAAGTGCTCCCCAGGGGCCGAGGATGGATGGTGGCTCAAGGAATGTGACTGTGTGGGTGGTGGGATCCTGGTCCCGTGGATGAAGATGAATCAGAAAACGGATGCTCGGAGCTCCCAAAATTGAGTATGGAAGGTTGGGAAAAGGGACTATATATAGCTATAGGGCCCACATTGCTACCTCAGTTGTACCTATTGCCAGAGTGATTAGATGATATTTTTGACGAGAGATTTGGAGATTCTGGGAGATCAAGCCAACCGATTCAGGATCAACGATTTTCAAGTTAGTGGTTGTACCCTCCTGCACAATAGCTAGGGGTTCTTTTTTTGGTAGCCCTTGTATGGGTGGTCGTACAAGGGGGTTTTGTGAGGGTGGGCTCCCTAGGGCACGGGCGATCGAGTGTCTCACAAGCACAAGTGTGTGAATGTAATTTGGAGAGCCGCGCATGGGGGCACCCAAATGGGGGAAACAGGCACGCATGGGATGCACGCCTGTGCAAAGAACAACAATGCATCCATGTGCAGTTGTGTTCCTGACAATTGCTCATGTGTGCGCAACTATGGGGTGAATAGGCATGCTAGGGTGCACATCTGTTGAGGTGACAGAGGCGCATGGGTGCACCCCTGTATTTCCAAAAGTCACGCATGATTGCACAAATTTGGGGTGAACAGGCGTGCATATGTGCACGCCTGTGGGGAAAAAAGCCGCACCTTTGAGGAAAAGCTAAAGGGTGTAAAAACTAATATTTTTGGGATATTTTGATGTTTTTATGAGTTGTGATGGCTGATTGAATATTTTATGTGTGGATGAAGTTGACTAGTTGACGATGTCGATCCATTGGAGGGAGAGGGACTCAACACGTCTGAGAGAGGTGATGAGAGATGAGGAGCTGATAGTACGTGGTGCTTTGGCAGCTTGTGGGCTGCTGAAGTTTTTTGAGTGCTCACTAGTGAGGGAACAAGAGTATTTTCTACAGTTCCTGATTTTAATGTGGAGTCTGGAGCTGCAATGTTTCATTGTTCATGGTGAGCACCTGGAATTCTCTATTGTAGAGGATGTATACTTTTTGACTGCACTCCCTTTTCAGGGGACCCTACTACCTGCCGAGCTCTTGGTACCCGGGGATGGGCAGTTGGTTTTCCTAGCCCAGATCTATTGTTTAGGAGAGGACTACATGTCTAACTCTATGGTGAGGATTTGGGCGATGGACTCCCTGGTGCATCGGTGTGCTGCATCGATGATTGTGAGAGTGTATGGATCTCTTGTGACTCAGCGGATCAGTGAGGGTTAGCTGAGGATTATGCAGAGGGAACTGGGGAGTGAGCATTTTTCCTGGGGCTTGATGTTGCATGCCAATATGGTGGGGCAGTTCAATAGGTGTCGTGTTGTTGACTTGGGGGAATTTTCCTTTGGGTCCATCTTGGTAGCATGGTTTTTGGAGAGGGTGCCCATGTTGTGCCTGAAAGTTTTATTAGATGCCCCATGTATGCGATGTTGGAGTTACTTCACACACACCTAGGATTTATTTTTCGTAAGGTTTTTCCTTGTTTATTATTCATAATTAGTCATTATCCAGTCTCCTATATTTTAGGAGAGAATATTCTCTTTCAATTCACACTTCAGTTTGACTAGTTTAGATGTTGCATTGGGATCATCACCATGCAACATTGGGATCATCACCATGATAATTTGACCTTGCCTTGGTATCATCACCAGAGTGGCACATTAGCCTTGATTCCTTGATTTAACTCCTCACTACTTTCTGTTAAGTCAGTTAACTGAAGACTAGTTGACTAGTTAACTCAACTAGGTGGCAGTTCACTCTCGTAACTGCCTAAGAGTCTAGACTAGGTGGCAGTTCACTCCCGTAACTACTGGTGTGTTTCCATATCACTCTAGACCACCACTATGTCTCAATAGTTACTCATGTATCCTATATCTATTGTAAGTTATTCACTCTTTGAGAGTGGAATACGGTTAATGAGAATTATTCCATTCTTTCTCTCTTGCTTCTTGTTTCTCAAATTCTCTCTGCAAATGTGTGTATCATTGTTTAGCTAGATCTATTATGTGCAGGTTCAACACATTTACATGGTATCAGATCCAACAGACTGCTAAGAAAAAGCTACACCAAATCATTTTTGCAGGTACAAAAGATTGAAGACAACAAAAAGATGGATTATTCATCGGAAATACTTCTCACGCCTCATAACTATTTGGAATGGAAGCCAAAGATTCTACTTATTCTTAGAAGGAGAGGCTTATACCAAATAACCATGGCAATGGAAGTAGAGCCTGATTCTGTTGATGAGAAAAATGACTTTCGCAATTCACAAGATATGGCCATAGGATGTATCCTCTATTTTATTTCTCTCGAAATTCTCCATCAAGTATATGTTGACTCACAAGAATTCACTCCAAATGATTTATGAAGCATATTAGAGGTTTTATTTGGGAATAAGGAAGAATGTATGCAAAAGGTTGAATATATAGAGCCAGAAGAGAAGCCATCAGAAGATCAAGTATCTTTTTATGAAGAGTCTTCTACAAAAGTTTCTACATAAATTTGTATTCCATTAATTGAAGATGATGTCTACTCCATTTCAGATTTGTTTTCTGAAATTCATGTGGAAGATATATGGCATGCATCTCATGAGTCACATGCAGACACTTTTGCATGCACCATGCATGCATGTTAGGAGACAAAAAGAGAGTCACACAAATCAAACTCCATTCTGATATTTTATAAGCACTATTTGCAGAAACAAATTGGATATTTGAATTCCTCTCGGTAAATATCCAATTTAAAAAAACAAATCATCTGAAATGGAGTCTAGGAAGTGAAGTTATGATCTTTTTAAAGTCAACAAAATTTCAGCATTTTTCTGGAAACGACCACATGGTTTTCAAAATTTCATCCAAACTTTATTTGGATCTTATTCATTAAAAACGATAGAGTGGATATGTGTGGAACTATCAATGATTCATCTACTTCATCAGATCCATGCAGAAATCTACATCTTCAACAAAATCTTCAATGAGAAAAAACGCACAATTGCGAGGTCTTCTTGGAGTGAAGGACACAGTTGCTTAGCAATTGCTTTTTGTTCCTTCTCATTTTTATTTTTTTTATGCATTGTAATTTGAGGGAGGGTTTTTCCCATGAGGTTTTCCCTCTTTCCTCATTTATTTCAGCGTATCTTTTGTATTTGGGTACCTAACATGGCCTCGTTGCTGGGACCCATTCTTTATTTTCACCATAGCGATGTTCAGGGGGGTTGTTGGAGTTACTTCACACACACCTAGGATTTATTTTTCCTAAGGTTTTTCCTTTTTTATTAGTCATAATTAGTCATTATCCAGTCTCCTATATTTTAGGAGAGAATATTCCACTTGGAGAATATTCTCTTTTAGTTCACACTTCAGTTTGACTAGTTTAGATGTTGCATTGGGATCATCACCATGCAACATTGGGATCATCACCATGCTAATTCGACCTTGCCTTGGTATCATCACCAAAGTGGCACATTAGCCTTGATTCCTTGAGTTAACTCCTCACTACTTTATGTTCAGTCAGTTAACTGAAGACTAGTTGACTAGTTAACTTAACTAGGTGGTAGTTCACTCTCGTAACTGCCTAAGAAACTAGACTAGGCATAAGTTCACTCCTGTAATTGTTGGTGTGTGTCCAGGTCACTCTAGACCACCACTATGGCTCATTAGTTACTCATGTATCCTATATCTATTGTAATTTATTCACTCTTTGAGAGTGGAATACGGTTAATGAGAATTGTTCCATTCTTTCTCGCTTGCTTCTTATTTCTCAAATTCTCTCTGAAAATGTGTGTATAATTGTTTAGCTAGATCTATTCTGTGTAGGTTCAACACATTTACATGCGAGAGCCGCAACTAAGGTGGTGGGAGACGATTCTGGTTCACCATGGTGGGGGGGAGGGTGGCCATTACTTCATGGTCAAGGCTGCATGGGTGTGGCGTCAGATGCTACAGATCATACTCCAGTTCCCATATAGTGGGGTGGATTTCCAGGATGATCCAGAGATGGTGATGCCCCCAAGAGAGGTGTTTGACCATAGAGGTATGTGGATATATTTGATGTGTTGGTTTGTAGATAGTATAGCATGTTCTTTATGTATATATGGATGTTGATTCTATCGCTTGTTTGTTGTGTGTGCAGATGTGGGACCTCGCGGGCACAAGTTGAGTTGGTAAGAGAGTCGGCTTGTCACGGGCCTGTGAGACCATCGTGGGGAGAGCCACAGGTAGGGGAGAGACGA
>ML796313.1:17034-31935 GCA_009831015.1 Picea engelmannii | reverse complement strand
GGAAAATGCCATTTCTTTTCTCAGGAAAAGTTCTTCTTCCTTCCCTCTTCAGGAACTCAGGCCACTGTGACCCCTCTAAAGGCAATAGATAGGTTTACATCATTCATTAACGATCATAGGGATGACGAAAATAATGTGTAACATGGATCTTACAGAATGGGTTTCCAATCTTGTCCTAATTAACAAGAAAGGTGACAGTATTCGTGTATGTGTTGATTATAGGGATATTAACAAAGCTTGTCCCAATGACAACTTTCCTACCCCTTTCGTCGATCAGATTGTCGATGACTGCGTCGGAAGTGAAATATTCTCCCTCATGGATGGTTTCTCCGGCTATAATCAAATTAACATTGCTCCCGAGGACCAACATAAGACTACCTTTATTTGTCCTTGGGGTACTTTTTCCTATAGGAAACTCCCTTTTGGACTTAAGAATGTGGGCGCCACTTTTCAACACGCTATGTCTTATGCTTTTCATGATATAAAACATATCGTTCAACCCTATTTGGATGATTTACCAGCTCATTCTATGCCCAGAGTCGATCACCCTACCCACCTTTGGGCCATTTTCGTTCACTGTCGATTCTATCGTATACGTTTAAATCCTCATAAGTGTGTTTTTTGCGTAGAATCCACTCGTCTTCTATGTTTTATCATTTCGCGTCAAGGGATCTGGGTGGATCCTATTAAGGTTGAGGTGATCCTTAATATCCCTCCTCCTTCTACACTGTGCCAGTTGCAAAGTTTGCAGGAGAAAGCAAACTTTCTTCATCGTTTTATCCCTAATTACGCCGAGATCACTCGTGGTTTTACGCAGCTACTAAAGAAAGATTATGAGTTCGTCTGGGATACCATTGCCAACAATTCTTTTGAATCTTTGAATTTGTCCCTCACGCGAGCTCTGCTTCTCTTTCCTCCTGATTATAGTCGTGATTATTTCCTCTATCTGGCTACCTCAGAGTACACTATTGGCATGGTTCTTGTCCAAGAGGATGATGCGTACGATGAACATGTTGTTTACTACTTGAGTCGAAGTCTCACACCAACTGAAATCAAGTATCAACATGTTGAAAAACTGGCCTTGGCTGCCATTCAAGCTGTTCAATGCTTCCGGCATTATATCCTCTCATGGAAAACTACGATGATTTCTCATTGCAACCCTATGCAACATATTTTGGCACATCAATTTCTAGGTGGAAAATACTCCAAATGGATTGTCATACTCCAAGAATTTGACTTGGAATTTGATCGTGCCAAGTCCAAGAAATCCTTAGTTTTTTCTGAGTTGATATGCGATTTTCCTCACTCTTCAACGGAAAATGTAGCAGTAGATTCATTACCTGATGAATCTCTTTTCCTTATTAGCACTGACGATCTTTGGTATGGGGATATCATTATATATCTCCAAACCCAGACTTTTCGGCCTGCTTTGTCTAGTACTGAACGACGTCGCATACGCTATCAAGCTCGTCAATACATTATCCTCGGGGATACTTTGTACCATCGAGGAATTGACTCTGTTTTTTGACGTTGTCTCACATTTGACGAAGCCGAGAAAGCTTTGAATGACTGCCATTCTGGAGCATGTGGTGGTCATATGTCCAGGTATGCTACTGCCCAGAAGATCTTACGTGTAGGGTATCTTTGGCCTTCTTTGTTCAACGACTGCATTACTGTCGTTCAGAAATGCCATGCCTACCAGAACTACAATCAGAAAATTCGGTCACATCCTGCTACTCTTCATCCTGTGGTCTCAGTTGGTCCTTTTGCGAAATGGGGCATCGATTTCATGACATGTCACCCTCACTCGGTCGGGGGGCATGGTTACATCATTGTATCAGTTGATTACTTTATGAAATGGGCTGAGGCGATGCCGACGTTCGACAATACTGGAAAGACTGCAGCCTTGTTTCTTTTTAACCACGTCATAGCTCATTTTGGTGTTCCCCAAGATATCGTCACTGATCATGGTAGCCATTTTAGGAATTTTATGATGTCTGAACTTATGGAAAAGTTGGGTCTTTGTCATGATAACTCAATGCCCTATTATCCACAAGATAATGGTCAAGTCGAAGAGATCAACAAAATTCTCATAACTATGCTTCGAAGGATGATAGGAATTCATAAAACAAGTTGGCACATAATGTTGTTTTCGACATTGTGGGCGTACCAGACATCTGTCAAGTCCTCTACTGGGTTTACGCCCTTTTGGTTAGTCTATGGTGTGGAAGCCATTCTTCCTATAGAATGCGAGATACCCTCTCTGAAGCTATTTGTCGAACTCCTACCCAACACTTCTGCTGAAGAAGAACGTCTATTGTATCTTTCGCGATTAGACGAAACTCGACGTGATGCCACCCTAGTCATAGAAACTCAGAAGAAACGTGTCAAGGCCAAATACGACAAGCATGTCAAGCCTCACATTTTTTCTGAAGGTGATCTTGTTCTTCTTTATGAACATGATCGAGTTATGTTAGGAGCTGGGAAATTCAAACCTATGTGGCGAGGTCCTTATATTGTTCGCCGAGTTTTGGAAAAGGGAGCATATGAGTTGGTTGATTATGATGGTATCCCTTTAAGTGAACCCAGGAATGGGTTGTACTTGAAGAAGTACTATGCATAAATCATATGTGCACAAGTACTTGTATTTTAATGTATCATATTTTGTGTGTGTTACTATAGCTTTCTTTTGTCGTTATCTGGTCTCTGCCCTTATGTGATGTTATGTTTGATTTCTAGATGTCGGAGTCTTCACTACCCTATATTGGCTTTGTTGATGGTGCTAGCCACAGTACTCGGAACCTTACTTCTGCTACGTGGGCAATCTATGCCCCAACGAATGAACTTGTATCTTTACGAGGTGTGTGCCTTGGTCGTGCAACCAATAACATTGCAGAGTATAGCGTCATTATTGAATTATTGGTTGATTCTATCTCGCTCGGAATTCGTCATTTGGTTGTGTGACTTGATTCGCAGTTGATAGTACTATAGTTAAGTAATGTCTACTCTATTCTAAGTCCTACTTTGTTACGGGTGCATTTTCGAATTCGCCTCTTGGAATGTTATTTTGATTACATTGAATATCAACATATTTCTAGATGTCTAAATACATTAATAGATGCATTGGCTAATTATGTATTGGACAGACATTTGAATCATTTATAAGTCATACACAACAAAATTCACACAATATAAAGTAAACTGGTAGAAGCCGTCTGTATATATATAACGATCAAAAGAGTTTTTTACAAAAGTTTGTCTGAAGACCAAAATGTCAAAAATTGAAGCTTGTAGCTTCTACAAAGTGACGGCATGGATGACATTCACAGTAACACACAACTTCCCTAGAAACCCTATGGAGAAATCGACTCATAGATGCTGATACCCCTACAGTATGACGTTGATCGCGTCATGGAACCTCTTCCACAGTCATGTATGGAATGTCTATAGTTAGGCCCTCTAAATTCTGTTCCACCACATGATAATCCTCAGCATACTGTGGTGCTACCGCTGCCTCTCCTCGCCGCTAGATGGGAGAAGTGTCGAGAGGTCTGTAAGTTCCAACATCTGTGTTATCAACAAATGATTTTGTATTAGTTTTTGGACAAACATATAAAACAAAAACATTTGAATATGATAAAAATTCAAAAACATTTAAAAAGAGAAAACGTGTGTACTTCTTACCAAGGTCACCCCACTGAGCATCTTCTGGTAATACCAAATCCGGATCTCCTCGGAAATCTAGCCCAGCATAAGTGTAGTCATCAACCATCAACATTTGTGGTTGAAGCCAATCAAAGAAAGTATCATCATATTTGATGATCAGTCCTGCTACGTGCCAGGCCATGAGCCGACACCATCTCAACATCCGTGGATCCCTGGGAGCCGATAAATTCCACTCCACCTGTAGCTTCAGTAATGGGACCCGCTCAAGGAAGAAGGATACTAGCAAAGATCCATACCCGAATTGCTTCAGGTTGCCACGTCTGCACTTGGTCAATTGTTTTTTTATACTGCGCAGCACATCATTTGCCCAGTTGAACACTCGAGGCTCAGTACACTCAATAGCGTACTGGAAGTAGCTCTGTAATGCCATATGAGGAGTAGAACTCCCAGCCATCCGAGCTATAGTGAATAGGATAGTACGGAGGGTCAAATATTGTACCCCCCAGATAACCACTTTTCCTTTCTTTCTCTCGGCCTCGGGTATGCAGTGTATACGACAATACTCACTCATCGGTAGCCCACCACCTCTACTACCGGTCAGACTCACATAATACCCCTGTTGGGACAATCCGGTCAAAAATTAAATGTCCTCAATGTCTAAGGACAGTGTGTGAACTCCCACCTGAAACACC
Organism: Picea engelmannii; assembly: GCA_009831015.1. Classification (NCBI taxonomy): domain Eukaryota; kingdom Viridiplantae; phylum Streptophyta; class Pinopsida; order Pinales; family Pinaceae; genus Picea; species Picea engelmannii. The sequence continues at coordinate 27,577 of ML796313.1, read as the reverse complement.
TGCTGATCCGGGTCCCACATACGGACCAAGTACTCTAATAGTCTGACTTGGGCCCTCATGCCCAGGATGCGAAAGTACTTCAAGAGCCCACAATCTCTCAAAGCAGCTATGGTAGGCAGATGATTTTCGACCATTGCATTGTCCTCTTCATGTTACCTTTCATGCCACTCAAGCACCATGTTGCTGGCCAATTATCTGCACAAGGAACACAATAAGAGGATTAATAACTTTTTCATGATATGGATATCTTTCATTGGCTAAAAATTTAAAAACAAATTGGGCTTTGCGGTTCTTGCATGTTCCCTATGTGCACAGTGCGAGAACCTCGCAGGTGTCTTAAGGCTCACCTACGAGAATGCATCATTCTCACAGGCCCCGAATAGGTTTCCTATGAGAATGGCAGCGCGCATATAGGGTTTAAAAAATAAACTTAAAAATGCAAATTTAACCAATGAAATGACAAATTTAAACCATGAAAATGTCAAGGACGAAGAGCTTACCTTAATGTCACAGACGGCTCACTGAATGGTCTCTCGTAGCTCCTGCAAATTGATGCCAAACTTGGAGGGTAAAAGAGGGGTTTTTGAGCTCAATAGTGAAAATGTAAAATGGTGTGGTAAAAAAGAGTATTTACTCATTTTATTTACTTTTACTATATCATTTTGGGTTTTTATGATTATTTATCAACTAAACCCTAGTCACTAATGTCATGTTGAGTGTAATTCATGCAGGCATGATAACTTTGATGATTCAATACAGGGCTACGGACATGTTTTTCTTTGTTATAGCATATTTTTTATTGTTTTTTATGGTTTTTATATAAAAACCTCGAGCGTTGTTTTTGTCCATTCTTGCGCTCGTTAATACATGAGAACGCGATCCAACATACTTTTATCACTTTTTCGGGCTCAACAAGGTTATACGAAAAAGGAACCCCCTGGAGTCCTCTTTAAGCTCTTTTCAGACTCTCTAAACATGAAAAGATCGTCGAGCGACCTTGCTATTTTCACGCTCGATAAAGTATTTGAAGTGAGCATCTGGTGAGCGATAATTTATCTCTTTTTTGATCTCATCCAGACTATTTTACAAAAAAGGAACTGAGAGAGTTCTCTTTTAAGTGTTTTTTCAAACTCTATAATCCTGAAAAACCTCCGAGTTTTCTATCTCTGGACTCATTAAACAAACATTGACAGACCCGTGATGGGACCGAACCACTCCTTCTTAGGGTTCGTTAAACATACTCTGAGGGACTCGTCCAAAGGATGAGATTATATCAACAAGCACATGTTATCCTCCTCAATCTTGCATAAAAATAAAGAGGTACTTGCCAGAAATGGTGGGGGAAAATTTAGGAAAGGGATAAGTTTTTATCTTCGTATTGATTCGCACTACATGTCGCTCTTGAACATGACACCCCCTATTCATCATTTGAAGCCGGTTTGAGAAATCCATTTGTCTCTCATTTGATTAATTACAAGGTCATTCCCTGTGTCATCTTTGAGTCAATGCTACCAAATCATTGGTTGTCTCGTTCATATGTTCAAGAGAAGTCCATCTAAAACCTATATTGAGTTGGCCATCTGCAGTTATCCATTCTCTCTGTGTCAGCCTTCTTTGTGTCCAGTCCAATTCACATCTTACTCAGTTTCACCTTCAAAATATGTTACTCATTTCATGTCATTGATGGGGGATACATCAAGGCCCTCTTGTGACGAGTTTTGTTTCGTCGACTTCAGCTCATTATCTGGAATCAAGACTTAGAAATTATTTGGTACCTTGGAGCTTGCATGCCTCAAAGGCAGGTTTCCTTGCTTTCAACAGTGGGTTTACATCATTGATCCCTGATCAAAAGATTCCATTAGATGTTTGAATTCAACTCATTCATTCACACCCGATGGATTGTACTAGGGTACCTTGGGAGTCATTGACATCAATGCTGATTTCCCTCGCACTTGTTAACGGTTACATCAATGACTGGTAATCAAGCGGTTTCTGCCATGTTCGACTTCAACACATGTAATCACATGGTTAGATTCATACTTTGGGCGATGATATTGAAGACCCTGGATATCATCTTTGTGATCCAGGTTGTGATGGAGTATGTATAATTTGTGACACATAGATCCACTGTGTATGTCTCGTGGCTATATCGTCTTGATTTGCAATTTCTCACATAGATCCACAGTGTATTTCGGTGGCTATGTTATATTTTGACGACATGGATCCATAGTGTATGATTAGTGGCCATGACCCAGGTCTACAATGTTATCCATCTATGATATGAGTATGGGAATGCCTACCTCAGAATTGGTATATATGATATTTTGCAGATGCTTGGTTGTTTGTAGGTTTCCGATTAAGTGTGCCCCTGGTTCTCGACACACACATACAACTTACAAAGTCTATCGGCTGTCACTGGTTCCAACACTCATACTTTGGGGGGCATTCTGTTACCCATGATTTTGGTCATCACGATGATGTATTGATGATGGTGTACTTAGGCTCTTCATAAGAACTTTCTCCTAAGAAAATTTACTTTCTTCTCTTTCTAGAAATATCATTTTTGAAGGAGTTTCGCAGGCTGCTAGTATATTTGCCTGCGAGAATGCATGATTCTTGCAGGCTGCCTTAAGCCAGGGTGCGAGAAGTTCTCACTATAATGAGCTGCTAGGTTGTGAACTCTTTCTAAAGCAAGGAAAAAGATGAATTCTCGAAGCTTCTAAAAGGGAATCTTCTAGAAGGATGAGATGGCATTCGAATGGTTATCCTAGTACTGGATTCTCTGATATTTTGGGATCATTCTTATCCAAGTAACTAATTCATTCTCTCCTATATATTGAGGGAATTCTCATGGAAAAGGTTAAGAAAACAAGGTTAAGCAAGATTTATTGGAGAATCAGTGAAAGCATTGTGTGAAGGATTGAATCTTGAACAACAGGCTAGGAAACTCCAACAAGGATATCATAAGGGTTTCGATCTTCTTCATGCAAGTGAGAAAGTGTGTGTGTCAGAGTCAAGGGCCATCGAAAGGAAGTTTGCGACATTAAGGCTTAGGTTGTAATCTTTATTTTCCATCAATATGATACAGTAATATGTCCCTTTCCCATAAAGCTATTTCCACTTTATTGTATAATTCCTTGATCATATACATAGATTGACTGTTGAATAGATTGTGCTTTCTTCACTTTGGTTGGTTTGTGTTGTCCTGGTCTTGACTACACGAGAGCACTGGAGTGAAGTGGGAGAAACAAAGACAATAGGAAGCGATAATAATGTATTTTCTTAGTTCTTGCCTCCTATTTAATTCAGTAGTCCAAATCTAGAGAAAGAGTCATATTCTATCTTGCTTTGTTCTAGATCCAGGTGGATCTAGGGAGATCGGTTTGTGTCCTCACTTACGGATTTATCCAATAACAACGGGTCTGTCAATGTTTGTTTAACGAGTCCAGAGATAGAAAACTCGAAGGTTTTTCAGGATTATAGAGTTTGGAAAAACACTTAAAAGAGAAATCTCTCAGTTCCTTTCTTGTAAAATAGTATGGATGAGACCGAAAAAGAGATAAATTATCGCTCACCAGACGCGTACTTCAAATACTTTATCAAGCGTGAAAATAGCAAGGTCGCTTGATGATATTTTCATGTTTAGAGAGTCTGAAAAGAGCTTAAAGAGGACTCGAAGGGGGTTCCTTTTTCATATAACCTTGTTGAGCCTGAAAAAGTGATAAAAGTATGCTCGATCATGTTCTCATTTATTTACGAGAGTAAGAACGGACAAAAACGACGCTCGAGGTTTTATGTAAAAACCATAAAAAACAATAAAAGACACGCGATAACAAAGAAAAACATGTCCATATCCCTGTATTTGATCATTAAAGTCATCACGCCTGCCAGAATTACACTCAACATGACATTAGGGATTAGGGTTTAATTGATAAATAATCATAAAAAACCAAAATGATATAGTAAAAGTAAATAAAAAGGAGTAAACACTCTTTTTACCACACCATTTTTACATTTCCACTATTGAGCTCAAAAAACCCCTCTTTTACCCTCCAAGTTTGGCGTCAATTTGCGGGAGCTATGAGAGACCATTCAGTGAGTCGTCTGTGACATTAAGGTAGGTTCTTCATCCTTGACATTTTCATGGTTTAAATTTACAATTTCATTGGTTGAATTTTCATTTTTAAGTTGGTTTTCTAGGCCCTACCTGCGCGCTGACATTCTCGCAGGAAGGCTATATGGGATTCTCGCAGGTGAGATTTAAGCCACCTGTGAGGTTCTCGTACTGTGCACACAGGGCACCTGCAAGAACCGCAAATCCCAAAAAAAATTTAAATTTTTACCCAATGAAAAAGATCCAAATCATGAAAAAAGTTATTAATCCTCTTATTGTGTTCCTTGTGCATATAATTGGCCATTAACATGGTGCTTGAGTGGCGTGAAAGGGAACATGAAGAGGAAAATGCAATGGCTGAAAATCATCCACCTACCATAGATGCTTTGAGAGACTATGGGCTCTTGAAGTACTTTCACATCCCGGGCATGAGGGCCCAAGTCAGACTTTTAGAGTACCTAGTGCGTATGTGAGACCCGGATCAGTAAGTGTTTCGTGTGGGGGTCCACACATTGTCCTTAGACATTGAGGAAATTTAATTTTTTACTGGTTTTTCACGGCGAGGTTACTATGTGATCCTGAGTGGTAGTAGAGGTGGTGGGCTAAAGATGAGTGAGTACTACAATTTACACTGTGTCCCTGAGGCTGAGAGAAAGAAAGGAAAAGTGGCTATCTGGGGGGTACGAGACTTAACCCTCCATACTATCCTTTTCACTATAGCTCGGATGGTTGGGAGTTCTGATCATATGGCATTACAGAGCTACTTCCAGTACGCTATTGAGTGTACTGAGCCTCGAGTGTTCAACTGGGAAGATGTTGTGCTTCGCAGTATAAAGAAGCAATTGACCAAATGTAGGTGAGGTGACCTGAAGCAATTTGGGTATGGATATTTGATGGTATCCTTCTTCCTTGAGCGGGTCCCATTACTGAGGCTACATGTCGAGTGGAATTTACAGGCTCCTAGGGATCCGCAAATGCTGAGATGGTGTCAGCTCATGGCCTGGCACGTAGCAGGATCGATCATCATATATGATGATACTTTCTTTGACTGGCTTCAACCACATATTTTGATGGTTGATGACTACACTTATGCTGGGATGGATTTCCGAGGAGATCCGTATTTGGTATTACAAGAGGATTCTTAGTGGGGGGACCTTGGTAAGAAGTACAGACATTTTCTCTTTTTAAATGTTTTTGAATTTTTTTATCATATTCAAATGTTTTTGTTTTATATGTTTGTCCAAAGACTAATATGAAATCGTTTGTTGATAACACAGATGTTGGACCTTATAGACCTCCCAACACTTCTCCCATCAAGCGGCGAGGAGAGGTAGAGGTAGCACCACAGTATGCTGAGGATTATCAAGTGGTAGAACAAAATCTAGAGGGCTTGACTGCAAACATTCCATACATGACTCTGGAAGAGGTTCCACGATGTGATCAGCGTCATACTGTAGGGGTATCAATATCTATGAGTCGAATTCTCCATAGGGTTGCTAGGGAATTCGTGTGTTACCATGAACTTCATCCATGACGTCACTTTGTAGAAGCTATAAGCTTCAAATTTTGACATTTTGGTCTTCGGACAAACTTTTGTAAAAAACTTTTTTGATCGTTATATATACAGACGGCTTCTACCGGTTTGCTTTATATTGTGTGAATTTTGTTATGTTTGACTTATAAATGATTCAAATGTCTGTACAATACATAATTAGCCAATGCATCTGTTAATGTATTTAGACATCTAGGAATATGTTGATATTCAATGTGATCAAAATAACGTTCCAAAAGGCGAATTCACAAATACACCCATAACAAAGTAGGAATTCGAATAGAGTAGACATTACTTAACTATAGTACTACAAGCTGCGAGTCAAGTCGCACAACCAAATGAAAAATTCCAAGCGAGATAGCATCAACCAATAATTCAATAATGGCGCTATACTCTGCAATGTTGTTGGTCGCACGGTCGAGGCACACACCTCGTAAAGATACAAGTTCGTTTGTTGGGGCATAGATTGCCCACGCAGTGGAAGCAAAGTTCTGAGTACTATGGCTAGCACCATCAATGAAGCCTATATAGGGTAGCGAAGACTTCGACATCTAGAAATCAAACACAATGTCACATAAGGGTAGAGACCAGATAATGACCAAAGCAAACTATAGTAACACACAAAAAGTATGATACATTAATAATACAAGTACTTGTGCACATATGATTTATGCATAGTACTTCTTCAAGTACGACCCATTCTTGGGTTCACTCAAAGGGATACCATCGTAATCAACCAACTCATATGCTCCCTTTTCCAAAAATTGGTGAAAAATATAAGGACCTCGCCACATGGGTTCGGATTTTCCAGCTCCTAACACGTCTCGATCTTGTTCATAGAGAAGAACAAGATCACCTTCATAGAAAATGCAAGGCTTGACATGCTTGTCATATTGGGCCTTGACACATTTTTTCTGGGCTTCTATTACTAGAGTGGCGTCACGTCGAGTTTTTTCTAATCGCATAAGATACAATAGACGTTCTTCTTCCACAGAAGTGTTGGGTAGGAGTTCAACAACTATCTTTAGAGAGGGTATCTCACATTCTATAGGAAGAATGGATTCCACACCATAGACTAACTGAAAAGGCGTAAACCCAGTAGCGGGCTTGACAGATGTCCGGTACACCCACAATGTCGAAAACAACATTGTGTGCCAACTTGTTTTATGAATCCCTATCATTTGTTAAAGCACAGTTATGAGAACTTTGTTAATTGCTTCGACTTGACCATTAGCTTGTGGATAATAGGGTGTTGAGTTATCATGGCGAAGACCCAACTTTTCTGTAAGTTTAGACATCATAAAATTCCTAAAGTGGCTACCGTGATTAGTGACGATAGCTTGGGGAACTCCAAAATGAGCTATGACGTGATTAAAAAGAAACAAGGCTGTAGTCTTTCTAGTATTGTTGAATGTCGGCATCACCTTGGCCCATTTCATAAAGTAATCAACGACTACAATGATGTAACCATGCCCCCCAGCCGAGTGAGGTTGACATGTCATGAAATCGATGCCCCATTTCACAAAAGGACCAACTGAGACCACAGGATGAAGAGGAGTAGGATGTGACCGAATTTTTTGATTGTAGGTCTAGTAGGCATGGCATTTCTGAACGACGGTAATGCAGTCGTTAAACAAATAAGGCAAAAAATACCCTACGCGTAAGATCTTCTGGGCAATAGCATACCAAGAAATATGACCACCACATGCTCCAGAATGGCATTCATTCAGATCTTTCTCAGCTTCGTCGAACGTTAGACAACATAAAAAAAAAGAGTCAATTCCCCGACGGTAAAGAGTATCCCCGAGGATAATGTATTGACGAGCTTGATAGCCTATGCGACGTCATTCAGTACTAGACAAAGTAGGCTGGAAAGTCTGGGTTTGGAGATATAAAATGATATCCCCATACCAAATATCGTCAGTGCTAATAAGGAAAAGAGATTCATCAAGGAATGAATCTACTGCTACATTTTCCGTTGCAGAGTGAGGAAAATCGCATATCAACTCAGCAAAAACTAAGGATTTCTTGGACTTGGCGTGGTCAAATTCCAAGTCAAAATCCTGAAGTATCACAATCCACTTGGAGTATTTTCCCCCTAGCAATTGACGTGTCAAAATATGTTGCATAGGGTTGCAATGAGAAATCATCGTAGTGTTTTGTGAGAGGATATAGTGTCGGAAGCATTTGACGGCTTGAACGACAGCCAGGGCCAGTTTTTCGACATGTTGATACTTGATTTCAGTAGGTGTGAGACTTCGAATCAAGTATTAAATAACATGTCCATCGTTCGCATCATCCTCTTGGACGAGAACCATGCCAATAGTGTACTCCGAGGCAACAAGATAAAGGAAATAATTGCGACTGTAATCGGGAGGAAAGAGAAGCGGAGCTCATGTTAGGGACAAATTCAAAGCTTCAAAAGCATTGTTGGAAATGGTATCCCAGACGAACTCTGAATCTTTCTTTAGTAGCCGCGTAAAACCACGAGTGATTTCGGCATAATTAGGGATAAAACGACGAAGAAAGTTTTCTTTCCCCTGCAAAATTTACAACTGGCGCAATGTAGAAGGAGGAGGGAGATTAAGGATTGCCTCAACCTTAATAGGATCCACCCGGATCCCTTGACACGAAACGATAAAACGTAGAAGACAGCCAGATTATACGCAAAAAACACACTTATGAGGATTTAAACATATACGATAGAATCGACATCGAACGAAAATGGCTCGGAGGTGGGTAGGGTGATCGAATCTGCGCATAGAATGAGCTGGTAAATCGTCCAAATAGGGTTGAACGATATGCTTTATATCATGAAAAGCATAAGACATAGCGCATTGAAAAGTTGCACCTGCATTCTTAAGACCGAAGGGGAGTTTCCGATAGGCAAAAGTACCCCAAGGAAAAATAAAAGCAGTCTTATGTTGATCCTCAGGAGCAATGTTAATTTGATTATAGCCGGAGAAACCATCCATGAGGGAGAAGATTTCACTTCTAGTGCATTCATCGACAATCTGATCGACGAAGGGGGTAGGAAAGTTGTCCTTGGGACAAGCTTTGTTAATATCCCTATAATCAACACATACAAGAATACTGCCACCTTGCTTGTCAATTGGGACAGGATTGGAAACCCATATTCTGTAAGAGCCACCGGATAAATAAAGTCGGCTTTCAAAAGTTTTTCAACTTCGAGCTTGATAGCAACCGCTTTACGTGGGTGAACTGGACGAAGGCATTTCCAGATGGGTTTAGCGCTAAGGTATGTCTTTATCTCATGTACAACAACTGCAGGGTCAATACCTGGCATCTCTTCATAGCTCCAGGCGAAGATGTCACGAAATACTTTGAAAAGAGATGTATAGGTGATGATTTCGTCGGAAGAACACGAAGCACCAATATGGACATTTTCAACCATCCCAGGTTTTATGGATATGTCAATGGCAATCGTGGGTGAGATATTACTTAAGTTCCCTTCAGCAAACACATTGTGTGTAATCGCGGGAACCGTCGAGATGACAACAACGATCGACGGAGTCGAAATCCGTTGGTAGTTCTCAAGAGTGTGTTGTTCCAGAAAGAGTATGGAAAAATGATTCCCATCATCCCAAGGGGTGTCCTCCATGACAGACATGATCATCTCATCAATGGGAAAAATAACACGAAAAGGATCGGGAGACAACTCATCAAGAGAGGGGGTAGAAGGTGTTGCTGATTGAATGGCCTGATAGGCGGATTCAACCGGACTTAACGACATTGCGTCGCCAAAAAGAAAATGATCTCCAAGGTTAGGGACTATCCAAGGGTGGAAAGACACAGGAAGTTCATGAGGCATGGTGGAAATCATGTTGATAGAAGCAACTGACGGGCGTGGAACATCAGGCGGTGGAATGGGGAAAGTACCCATTAACGAGGAGTCTTTTAAAAGGCCTACACCAACGTTCTCATAACCCGGTGGGGTTTTAGCGATAAACGACACGTTTCCAGTATGAGTATCGGAATTGAAGAAGGCAAGTTGGTCAACGGTAACAAACTTTCCTTGATGAGGGAAACGTACTACCTGGAAAAGTGTTGACACGACTACACGCATGGAATCGATCCAGCTGCGTCCAAGAAGAAGATTATAATCAAGAGGAGCGTCGAAGACTTCCACTTCAACTTGGACCATTTTACCTTCTAACGTGATAGGCAATGAAGGGAGAACACCGTAAGGCTTAAAACCAGAGCCATTGAAGACTTTAAGAGTGTTATGTGATTCATTCAAAGGAGGAGAGCCAATGGCTTTCCAACAAGCAAGAGACATAACACAAGTCGAGGCACCCTCGTCAATAACAGTTCGGCAAATGTTCTTGTCAGAGACAACAACTTGTATCTGGAACACGAGTTGAGTGGGTAACCTTGGAATGTGATCTTCCAAGTCAAAGACTATCAAATTTGTATCTGTCGAATCAATTCCACCTATAGCTTTCAACAATGCCTTCCGTTATGCAGGACAAGACTGAAGGACTTCAAGGGTTGACATCGCTGAAGGTGCCTGGGCCAGATCTTCAACAATGCTGTAGTTCTGGGCCGCACGAGCATGAGGATTGAAAGCCGATTTTTGAACAACAGCCTTAGGGGGGGGTCGCAGAACTGTGTTGAGTCTCGGTCGTTCAAGATGAAGAGGACCACAGGAAGGGATGACTGCCCCACCCAAGCTGAAGAACTGCCTAACAGGCCCGCGACTGTCACCAATACAGCACGCGTGTATCCGCGTGTTGTTCCAATACAGAGCGCGGGTATCCGCGGGCTAAGCCTAAGCAGGCCGCGGGTATGTCCAAATACTGAGAAAAAACAATGACACAGCCAATCTAGTCCTGAAAAAGGCTTCTGGCACTGAT
>ML796313.1:0-16138 GCA_009831015.1 Picea engelmannii | reverse complement strand
TCCTGCAATCAAAACAATACTATGCATGCATGCTACTGATCTATTATAGGGTTAGAGATAAAAACATAAATCAAATATCATAGATGAGACTCATGTATGCGGGACGGGAAAAGTATCTTTTTCATTAACTTCAATATAAACCAGCTTACAATGATTTCTGAGGCCGGTCACCGTTCCACGATTCTGATCCTGGGCTCTTCCTCTTCTTTTTTGTCCTCCAACTGCTTCTTCTTGAGTTTCTCCTAAAGCTTGAGGCAAAGCTAAAGGGTTGGGACAAAACTGGCTTGGCAATTTGGCAGAGTTCCTTTACTATGATTTTCCTCCTTTGAATAGTACCCCTACCCCTTCTTTTATAGGCTAGAAGGAGCTAGGGTTTTTGACGAACTCTCGGCCATGCATGGCTCGGAGTTCCAGTTAACTGACAAAAAGCCTTGTGTCCCAGCGGAAACTTTCCTGATTTTTTGCTTTGTTAGGTACCCGCGGGCTGTTTTGGGTTAGCCCGCGGATACCCGCGTTCAGTATGAGGACAGCAAGCGGATGCCCGCACTCAGTGAGAATTTAAGGCGCGGGTTACTTGTTTTAAGTGGTTTTTTGAGGAATTGCTCAGCATGGCTTTGGCTAGGAAGAGGCATGAGTAGGCCTGATGCCAGGTAAGCAGGGATAGTGCAATTTAGGGTTATAACAGCTGGAGAGGGTTGTACCAAAGCAGGAGGTAAATCGTCAACCTTCTCCTTAGATGGAGAATAATCTTTGGCTTGAGTCGTGAGTGCAACGTTGTTCTACTTAGAATCACCAGTACACATCAAAACATATGACATAGTAGAAGAGGATGGTTGGTCATGAATCACCAACTGAGCCTGTTGTTGAGACGAGAAGGGTTGGGACAAGACAGCCGGTGCAGGGGGTTTTGGGGTTCCCTGAAGGAATTTAATGACCTCGACACGTCATGGACAATCCTTCGTGTAGTGATCATCACCACAGATACGGCAAGGGTATTGGGGTTTGTGCTTATCCCGGTCATCAACAGGGGTAGTTTTAGGTTGCTCTGCTTGAGGATTATTTTTTCCCTCCTTATTCTTGCCTCTCCCCTTTTTAGATTTGTTTTTACCAGCTGGGGTAGATTGGACAACATTTACCTCAGAAGTTTTGTTGGTGGGAGTGGCAGGAGACGGAGAATTTTGAACATTAGAAGAAGTAGACTTAGGGTTTGTGCTTGAAATAGAATGTGATTGGACTTGGGCCATACCAAGCACACCGTCATCTGCATGCAAGGCAGCTGGAGTAGTTGAAGTGCTGGAAGCAATAGGACAAGGTAAATCAGGTAGTAAATCATAAAGAGTTCCCGTTTGTGAATAAACGAGATCAATATATTGAGCACGACTTATAGCCTGCTCTTCCGTGACTACGCCACCCATGGCAATCTCCTTACCGATTTCGTTCACAAATGATTTTGTAAACCATTCTGCTAGTAACTGATCAGGGATCTCAAGTTTAATGAGACGTCGTCTCCTTTTCCACTCATGGATGTGATCAGATATATGAGTGCCTTTGTTCTGTTTGAAGGAAGTCAAAATCTCGGTTCCCGTGTCATAATGGATTGGTAACTGGTAATGCGTAAGGAAATCCATAGCGAGGGTATTGAATTCAGAGAAGAAACCACGCTGCAATTCAATATACCACTTTGCAGCAGCACCTATAAGGGTTCATTGAAAAAAACGTAAATGAATAGAGTCATCCATCAATGAGTTGGATGAGAACCAGAGGTGAAAATTCATAACGTGATTGTTTGGGTCCTCTCCCACTTTTCCATCGAATTTAGGAATGTCTGAGGGAAGCTTGGCTGGAATAACAGGCCATTGGGGAGAGTGAAAAATAGGATCATTTAAAATCCTAGACAAATCTGGAAAATCTAAAGTAGAAAGAAAAGGTAACTGTCGATTCACCTGCGGGTACTGGTGACTTTGGGGTGGAAGCCCTGTCAGCAAACCAGTAGGACCATAAGCAGTCTGCGCATAATGGGAAGACCTAGGTAGATTCGGTGGTGTTTGGAGAGGATAATAGCTCGAGGGATTGTAACCTTGAGAAGGGACATGAGTTTGAGCATTTGTAGGCGAATTTCCAACCGAAAGTTGAGTCCCAATCGAAGGTTGTGTAGTAATTGGAATGTGTCCGGTAAGAGGAAGTTGAATCGTACCACCTTGTCCACCAACGGGAATCTGCAAGGTTGGTGTAATGGATGGGATAGTGCCACTAGGATTAGGATTTCCAGTGGAAGATAAGAAAGGTCTTCCAGAAGGAAATTGAGGGAGTGTCGGAATAAAATCGGGAATGGGGTGCCCAGGAAAAAAAGGACCACCTAGAGAATCAGATGGGGTTTGCGAAGGTGTTGGAATAGAAGAATTCAACAAAGCATTCAACGCATGGTATCCGAGTGGTAGTGTCGGAGTGACATTGAGCATTCACTGTGTGTTGATAGGAGCAAGATCAATTGCAGTGAACCCAGTTGGGACACTCGTAGTATATGCAAGATGGGCCATTTCGGTAGGGACAGTAAAGTGATAAGTGGTAGTCAACGGTACAGTCTTTGTCTCAGAAAAAATAGGAGGGTTGATTTTGGAGACCATAGGTGAACCAATACCAAAAAGGGTCCTTCGGAAATCACCTGCAGACCAAAAAATATCTTGGCCTTCTACACCGGGAAAAGGCCCGATGCGTGATCCAGAAGAAGTAACAACTAATTCTCCGGAAGAATTCGGTTGTCTAAAATGGCACTGAGAATCACTAGGAAGTCAAAAATACTCTCGAGTATTTGTAATTAGAAAACGTTCTAGAGATTCAGTTCGTTCCACTTGTGGTGTGGTGACAACTGTGGCTTCTCTCTGCCCAAAAGAGCCCTCAGGTGTACCTATAGGCAAGGGTTGAGAACCGTCCAGATGCTCTGGAGATAAACCCTGCATTCTACGTGAACGATGTGGGGGAGCTATTGTAAACGAGTGACAAACTTTGCGAAGAAAATCCTATGGTCAACTTCAAGAAACAAACAACACACGCTAGTAAACAAAATCTAGGAAGCAACACCAAACAAACAAGACCTTCTAATTTCGAAGCCACTAGTTGGTGATGAAATCCAACGTCGCAACAACAAGATGAGAAGGGCGGGGCTAGGGTGGAAAATTTACGCTGATGACCTTCTTAACAGACTTACACCCTGGTGCAAGCTCCCACACATAATCGTGGGTATACCCTCCAAGGAGTCTGAGTGAGTTTGGTCAACGTCAATTCCAGGTACCGTGAAGACTTTCCCCTCCACATTCACCTTGGGTAAGAATCTAGAAAGATAGGCCGCTAAGGTCACCACCAAAAATAATAAATCCTGGGGGAACAGTCGATAGTCCGATCCACACGCAAGGGCAGGGTATCTAGCCCGCAATCAACTCAAAAGGCTTCCACTCATCATTGGGGGTATACCTTCGAGTGATCCCCATAATACGTGAAATCTCTACACTGATATCAACAAAGCAGGGTGAGTAACTCTACCAATATCAATGCGACCTAGTGTTTGACCCTTGTGTGAGAAGGGCTTCCCAAGACAAGATGTTGCAAATGGAATTTAACACTCCCTAACACAAGATGTTATTGTGTGTTTTGTTCTTTTGGAGAGTGTATCTCTCTTCCTACTCCAAAGCACTAGCCTAGCTAAATGTTGGTGTAAGAGAGCCCTAGAAAAGAGTTACTAGATAAATTTTATGATTACGCAGTGTTATTAGAGTTGTTGTTTACTCAAAGGAAATGGAAGTGAAACTTATGTTGTATGACTCTGACCCAATAATGGAAGGATGACAATGAAATATATTACTTTTCATTCAATGAATCCTATGTATGGGAGAGAGAGAAAGTTTTCCAGATCAACCCTGTACTACAATACAAAATTTCCTTTGAAATGCAAATGCAAACAATCACTTATCTAATGACAATTCTCTATGTGTCTTTTTTCAAAACTTCAACAATCTCAAAATTTTGATTTTCAATGTTTTCTAAAACGAAAAGAAATTTTTGAAAGAAAAATGTTTTGTTCACTTTTCAGAAAGGACACACACTATGACAGCGAGAGTACAGAAAATAAAAAATCAAATGAACAAGCAATGACAAACCCAATCAACTCTTTCAATGGAAGAAAAAATAAAGAGAAAACCAAAGTAGGCTTCTCAATTGCACAAGAAAATGATCTTTCAAACCAATAAACAAATGAGAAAAACCAAGTATTCAACTTTCAACCAATCACCGGTTCTTAAATAATCAAACACACTCAAAATATGAAGTCAGAAAGAATGGTTTTGCCAAGAAAAGTCAAGAAACGAAATTCAAGACACAAAGGACAAGAAAAAGCATTGAAATCCTAAGACTGTTCACGCATGCAAACGAAAACAAGAAATATATCAATCAATGGTCCAAGAAACTCATAAGAGGCAATCAAACTAATCTGGGCAGTTAGAAAGACCAAAAATCAAATCCAAACTTTTGAAAAATGGAGTTCATAGGTAGGCAGTATTACACAGTGTGAGAATCACTGATTCTCGCAGGTGACCCTTGAGCAGGATGCGAGGACCTCGCATTGAAACCTAAAGGCAGGGTGCGAACCCTACCAATTCTCGCAGGCTGCAATGAAGTACAGTGCGAGAATTCTTGAACATAATCAAAAATTTGAAAAATGAAACAAAATTGAAAAAGGATTCTGGACCCAGAGGGTCTATCAAGATATCCTGAAGACTCGGAGATTGATAGGACACGAGAAAAGTTAAACCAGAGAAAATGGCCACGGAAAAATATCAAAAGCCACAAAGAAAATGGGATTTATCCCCAGTGGAGTCGCCAATTTTGTTATTGGATAAATATGTAGGTGCGGACACTAACTGATCTCCCTAGATCCACCTGGATCTAGAACAAAGCAAGACAGAACATGACTCTTTCCCTAGATTTTGGCCATTGAATTAAATAAGAGGCAAGAACAAATGACATACCTTATTATCGCTTCCTATGGTCTTTGTTGCTCTTGCTTCACTCCATTTCTCTCGTGTAGTCAAGACCAAGACAACACAAACCAACCAAAGTGAAGAAAGAACAATCTATTCAACAGTCAATCTATGTATATGATCAAGGAATTATACAATAAAGTGGAAATAACTTTAAGGGAAAGGGACATATTACTGTATCATATTGATGGAAAGTAAAGATTACAACCTAAGCCTTGATGTCGCAAACTTCCTTTCGATGGCCCTTGGCTCCGACAGACACACTTTCTCACTTGCATGAAGAAGATCAAAACCCTTATGATGTCTTTGTTGGAGTTTCCTAGCCTGCTGTTCAAGTTTTAATCCTTCACACAATTCTTTCACTAATTCTCCAAAGAATATTTCTTAACCTTGTTTGCTTAACCTTTTCCATGAGAATTCCCTCAATATATAGGAGAGAATGAATTAGTTACTTGGATAAGAATGATCCCAAAATATCAGGCAATCCAGTACTATGATAACCATTCGAATGCCATCTCATCCTTCTAGAATATTCCCTTCTAGAAGAATTGAGAATTCATCTTTTTCCTTGCTTTGGAAAGTGTTCGCACCCTAGCATTTACACACAGTGAGAACTTCTCGCACCCTGGCTTAAGGAAACCTGCGAGAAACATGCATTCTCACAGGAAAATATACTAGCAGCCTGCGAATAGTCTTCAAAAATGAGTTTTCTAGAAGATATGAAAATAACTTTTTCTCAGGAGAAAGTTCTTATGAAGAGCCTGAGTACACCATCATCACTACATCATCATGATGACCAAAATCATGGGTAACATGGGGGTAGGGATAGGGTTATTGAACCAATGTATATGCCCTGAAGGGAGAAAATATGTGGTTTTGATTTCATATAAGGGGCTTTGTTTGGGAGGCGCAAAGGCTTCTTGTGAAATAAAGAGTGCTTTGTGATGGAGCGGATCCCATGGGCAATCGAGGGAAGTTAATTCTTTGAGGATGTCTTCGTCATAGTGGAACTGTCGAGAATATAGTGGATCTAGGGAAGTAACATTGGTGACTATCACCATGTTGTTATATTCTGGTGAAGAGGTAGGGGGAATGATGCAAGGGGGTTGCGCGGGTTTGCTTGACATAAACCAAATATCAAGATAATGTGGGTTAAAAATGGTATCCAGGCGTAACATTTATGTGGGGAAATGAACTTGAGAATTAGGGGGATTTTGGGGAAAATCCTCATATAAACTATCCAAGAACCATGGGGGAGTTAGGAGTCCCTCAGGTTTAGGAGAGAAGATATGAACAACATCAGGTGATGGAGTAGGGGTAATTACCAGTTCTTCTGGAAATGGGGGGGGTGTAGGATTTTGAATAAGGTCCATGTGGCAATGCTTGTATTCAATAATCATGGGACACTGGTAAGCGAAATGGTCTAGTGATTCACAGAGAGAGTAAGGACATCTCATATGTTCGTTGATTGAGTTCATGACATAGTGGATGTCAATGACATGTGTGTGAGATGATGTGGATGGGAAGGGTTCTTGCTGAAATATTTGGCATATGGATACTAGCGTTTGCTGAAAGTGAGTTAGCCCAGGGAAATGGTGGGTGTAATGGTCATATTCTGAACAAATGGCACATGCGAATTTGGTCTGCAGGCCTTTACCTCCTGTAGAGGATGTAATGGTAGAATTGGAGGAAACGATGAGTGGTATCGTATGTCGAGGGGGTTGAATTAAATTGCGCAGCTTGGGGAGATATGGGCACTTATTGGCAGGGTTTTCATCTTTCTCGCATAGTGAACAAGGAGGTTGAACTCAGGGTGGAAGTGGGGTGGCGAGCTCTTTATTATTTCGTCTTCCCCTAGTTGTAGCGGTGGTGTTAGTGAGTGGGGATGTGGGTGGTGTGGTGGGAGTAAGTATGGGAATCTGCATTGGGATTCCTTATGTTTTGGGAGGAAGGGATGGTTGAGGAACCTTCTTTGGTGGATGGAGATACCATACTGGAATCGCCAACAACATATTGGGAAGTGTAAGCATTGCAGCCACCTGAAAGGCTTGTACACTCGATTATGTGTAAAAGAAGGGGATTTGAGTAATGGCTTGGGGGACCCTCTCCCAAACCGGAATGTGTCCCTGGGGGAGGGTGTAATCATGAACAGGGGGATCTGGAGGGTTCTCAATGGATTCCTGAGGAAGGAGCTTTGCGACTAGTGGGACGTCAGATAGTAATGAAACCTCTATGGGAGGAAGGGTATCTCTAGTTTCTATTCCATTTGATGAGATGACACATACTTGTGCTAAGGGATGTATGAGCAGAGGTGATCCATGGTATGTCCCTAGCAAGGATGGGTCTTTGAAAATTCTAGGACCCATCTCGATGAGTGGGTAGGCATTGAGATTAGTGTGGACAAAAGGTAGGATGTTAATGATGTTGAAGGAAGGGTTGGGATCATAATGTGATACTTGGTTGATGGTGATGATATTACCATTGTGGGGGAACATAACTGTATGAAACATAGAAGAGGCCACAACCTTCATCGCATACATGTAGCTATGCCTAAACAAGATGTTGTAATCTAGTTGAGCATCGATAACTTCAATGTCAATGAGGATAGTTTTTTCCCTGAGTTCAATGGGGACATTTTGAAAGATCCCTTTAGGAGAGGATGGTCATCCATCATAAGCTCTCAGAGTGATGGCTGATGGTATGAGCTCAGGGGAACCCAGTTTATACCATACGATTTTGGACATGATGCATGTGGATGCACCTTCATCAATGATCTAGCGATGAACTGTCATGTTCCTTATTTTAACCGGTATTTGGAAAGCGACCAGAGAAGGGAGACAGGGTTCCCCACTATCAATATCAAAGGTGATGAGACAAGTGTTTGTAGGGTCGGATTCCACCAGGGAGGAAAGTAATGACTTCCGTTGAGTATGACAGGTTTTCAAGACTTCTAAAACTGACATAGAAGCAAGAGATTGTACGAAGTCATCAACCATACTGTAATTGTGTGCCACCTGAGCCTAAGGGTTGTTGACATTCCGTCGTAACGGGATGCAAGGAATACAAAGTGGTGTGTCAGTATTAGGGAGAGGAATCATCAAAGTTGGTCTAGTTGTGATTGGGGTTGCTCCTGAGGTAGTGGGAGAGGAGTCAAGGGGTGCATTGTATTGACTACTGTGCATTTGTAGAAGGACTTCTTCCTCACTAGTGAGGAGGATAGTGCGATCTATAGGAGTTCCTGGGTTGGGATATTGTCCTATCTGTGGTGGGGCATGATGCATATCTTGTTGGGTGTTCATCACCCCTTGGTGTGGTATGGGGTTTTGCAGTACAATAGGGGGTGGTTGTTGTACATACTATTGTGGGGCCTATTGGGGGGTAGGCGGTGTTGGGGGATGTGGTCCATTTTCAGATTCTTTCATTCGTTTAAAGTTAGCAATTTTAGGGAAATGGTGAGTATAATGGCCATAATCACCGCAAAGGGAACAAGGGAAGTTTTTATAAATATTTTTGTTGTTCTTCCCTTGGCATTTGTTGTTATTTCCCCCTTGGGGGTTCTGGTTCCCCTGATTCTGGTTTCCCCCGACAGGTTGGTTCTATTGGGGGTGGTTTTGGTTCCCTCCTAGTCTTGGATTATTATTGTTTCGATTTTTTCCTTTCTTTTTGGCATTATTTGACTGATGGGTCAGATTTTCCATATTCAGCTATTCAAAATTTTGATATTGTTGAATGGGAGAGGGATGAAAAAAATTAACCCCGTCGTGTTGGTGTTCGGGTGGTGGAGCCATGGGCTATGGAGCATCAGGAAATGGAAAGTACAGATTATTTTGTGGTAATGATCCATAGGGTACATAGGAACGCATGATGCTTTCACTAGTGCTTAGGGTGTAAGTAGATGTAGATGGGGTACCAGAACTTGGTTGAGTTGTTGGGCATACTGTGGGTGTCGGTGGTGGTCCATTGATGGGTGGAGGGAGGGAAACAGGGTATGGTTGTTGAAAAGGGGGAGGAGGATAATAAGGGGGTCCTCGATATACTGACGGATATTGAGGTGTTCCATACATAGGTGGTTGTTGGAGGTGTGGATTTTGGTGTGTAGTGGTACCAATCAATCCATCTGCTGAGTGAGACATTCTAGGTTTGTCCTATCCAAATGACACAGTTCTCGAGGCATCAGGTAGTACCGTATATAAGTATCTTGACTATGAATAAATGAGTTTGAACTGTTGAGCCTTACTGATGGCTTCTTCTTTCGATTGGGGGAAGGTAGCTACTACATCCTTGGCAAGGAGGGAACCAAGTGATTTGAGAAAGAAATTGAGGCATTGTTGCTTGGTGGATTCTGCTTTGCATAGACTATGTCATTGATGCCATTCATGAATGTGGTCAGCGATGTGTGTAGAGGAGGTTTGTTTAAACTCTGAGAGTAGTTTGAGACAATTGTCATGATGGATTGGTAGTTGAAAGAAGGTAAAAAATTCTTTGGCCAAAGATTCAAAGGTCACATGGGATCCAATTTTTTATTCTACATACCACTTGGCTAATGGGCTAGTGAGCATGTGTTGGAATAACCTCAATCCGAAAGAGTCATACATGATGTTGTTTTAAGAGAACCATAAGTGAAAATTCATGATATAGTTGGTTGGGTCGTCTCCTGCGTTTCCTTAAAAAATGGGGATGTCTGAAGGGAGTTTGGTAGGCATTGTGGGCCATGTGGGGTTGTGCAAGATAGGATCATTAGTGAGCTTAGTCATATCTGGTATGTTGAGGGAAGCCAAGTATGAAATTTGGGGTGGTGGTGGAGGGTTAATTCCCATCATGGTGGGAATGGTTTGTGTACCTGACCCATGAGGAGGGTTATTTCTAGCCATGGTGTGATTGTTGTGTGTCCCTGACCCTTGAGGGGGGCTAGGTGGGGTTGTAATTCCTCCCAGGGAAGAAGTGTTCCCCCCACTTCCTTGTAAAGGAAAGTGGGTGTATGGTTGACCTTGGGAAGTGGACCCAAGTAAATTGGAACCAAGCAAAGTGGATCCCAAGATGGTAGCACTCACAGGAGTGTGAGAAGGTGGATCCGATGAGTTGGAAAGACTAGGAAATCCCCCTAGAATGGGACGGATATTTAGCAAGCATCTAGAACGAAAGGGATTCTGTGGGTCCCCTATGATGTTCGACTAGCCAAGTGGATGTGTGAAAAATGGTGATGAAAGAAATAAATGAACAAGAGTCTTTGTTTATGATTTTTTGGACCTTCACAATAAATCTCACAATCGCATGTAATCACAAGAGAATCATACATAAATCAATTGATAAAGAAGAATACATGTGGGTAGGTGGTTTTTTTCTGTGTGGGAGAACAAAGAAAAAAAATGCTCGTTTCCTAAAAGACGTAACATCTTTCCTCTCAAAATAAAATTGGACCTTCCAATAGCACTCAACAGTGGGGTTTGAAGCCACCGGAAGAGGAACTAGTGAAGGATGAAGTAATCAGTTATAATGAGGGGTAGAGGGTGCATATCCTGAAAGAGATGGTGATATTTCCCAATAGTCACACAAAATCCAATCAAGGTGCAATTGTAGCCCACAATTGCCACCTGGGTAGATATCCTAAAATTTGGTCACTAGGTTTAGATTTTTGGCCTAAGAAATGAGTCATGGGATGGATCCCGTCCAAGAGGTGGGTGCCTCAAGGGGGGACGCACAGACAAACTATACCTTAGACTTCGACCCTTCATGGGTATCTTTCTGCCTTATGGTGTTAGGAACACTTGACTTGGAGGATTTTAAATTTCCCTATTTGACAACTTTTACTGCTTGAAGATGTGACAACCAGATAACGAGGATTTATTTGGATGCCTATCCCTGAGATCCTACCTAGACTAAAAAAATTATTTTGGAACCTCCTGTGGATGAAACATTAGTGGGTTTTTAGAAAAAATTTAGATGTGGTTGTTTGAGATATTGGGGGTGTGAACCAGTCTCATTGAAATTAAGTGGGAGTGGATAGTCTTGTCAAGAAAAGGGTGGGGCATTTTAGAATCCATTTGGAGGAAACTTACTTCAAACTCCACATTTTGAGATGAAAAATATGTGAGTGAGTAGTGAATTTGTGTGTGAACAAGTGAAAGTGTGCTAAATTTTTAATAATTTAGGTGTCACCTTGCTGCATGTGGACTTCGTGTGGTCCTTACAAGTCTTGATTACCTAATTTACTAAATTCCATTGGTACAACCTTATGGAATTTTAAAGTCCCTAGAGAAATAGCATGTGGACATATGGTTCCTTACCAATCCTTTAACTCCCTAGTGTGATTTAATCTAAGAAAGATTCAAAAACTATCCTAGATTGTGGACATGTGGGCATGTATGGGCTCGTTACAAAACCTTTAAACTTCCCTAGTGATTTGATCTAAGAAATTAAATTCAAAATTATTCTATCTTTGTAGCATGTGAGCATGTATGGGCCCGTTACAATTTTAAGATGTGTTTTGAAAAGAAACTAAGAGGAGACCCAAGGGGGGATGTTGTCCTCTCCTAAATATTTTGTCTTTAAGGGAGATGAAATTTTCCCTTAATCATTTTTCTGATTCTCAAGATCACTTTATGGCACGAGAGAAGAGCATACTCAAATATTGACATTCAATTTCTGGTCCCAATGCAAGTAGTTATATTTGTGATATAGAATGATTCCAACTTATCTTTAATCAAAGAAATCCATCCATGTGGCAAAAATGAAAACAAAAAGAGGATAAATATGGATTTTAACCCCCTAAGTGCCTATGTTTTGACTAACCCTTCATGTGGAGAGGGAATATAAGTGTGGTGCATATTACAATTTGCATAGAATCAAACTTAAGAAGGCTATGGGCCTCCAACAGATCACAAACACCCTTACAATGTATGATTTTTTGGAAAAATGCACAGGTCACAGAGTAGACAGAGGCGCATTGGGTGCCAATGCGCAAATGGAAAACAACCATTTGGTGCAGTGCGTAGAATGTGCTGAGGAACATAGTGGGTTTGGCGCACGTTCTCAGAAGACGCGACTGTGGGTTAAAAAACCCACACACTTTCTATTACACGGCTGTGAAAGAAATTTCAGATGAAATTCTCTCAACTCAGCTCTGAATTCAACTTTTGGAAAGTAGGCATGGGCCGGTTATGGTTCCTGCAAGTTAAATAAACCAAAATGAAGTTCTCAAACAACCCAAATGGGGGGGAAATTGATACCAATCCCTAGTGGAGTCGCCAATCTGTTGCATCCCTTTCATCACCTAAATGAGAAAAACAAGGATGCTTACAAGTACAGTTGGGTTAGCAGGACAAGACAACAGTGAATGCAAGAGTTAGACACATCAAGCATAAGAAATAAAAAAAGGACTAATGATAATAGAAATAAAAGAAAATAAACTAGAGTGCATAAAGGAAATAGAACAAAAATTAAACAACATGCATTCCACCAATGGATAAGTTGTATTAGTGGGAAAACTCCAAAGAGAAAGGGAGACTTATGGATCCCCTCTTCCTCCAAGGGAGGGCTCTTAAACCCCCGATGATTGATCTCTTCTTACAAGTAACAAACTAAAAGGAAATGGTGAAGAAATCCAAAGGCCATTCACTCAAGAGGTGATGTGAATGGATAAATGAAATGGTGCTTGTATGCTCTTGATGAGAAAAGAGGATTCACCAATAGAATATAAGCAACATAAAAATATAAATGAATTCCTTGAAAATATAGTGCACCCATGGCCTCTTTTTATAGAAAATCTTTGGGGAATTATTCAACCAGTCTTTAGTGTGAATAAGGGTCTCTTTAGGGAACCCTTAGATCTTTGACCAGCCCCCCACTCGGATTCAACTCAGATTTTGGTGTCAAATCGACTTGGAAGATGAGCTAGAAGTGGGTGGAAGGCCGACCAAAATCATAAATGCGTCATTCTAAGGTGTGCACAGTTTTTTGTATCCACAGTCGCGCATCGGGCACATATGCACTTTTTCAACGTTATTCGACTGTCACACATACATGTGCTTCCTTTGTATCCTTAGTGCATGCTGATTTTTTAACCAGTTGTATAGTTTTGTGCCCTTTGGAAATGCATTTTCTGGGCCATGGATGAACTAATGGGTGTTTGAAGATGTTGGATTCCTATAACCATTTGTGGACAAAATTCTAGTGATAACAATAACATTGATGTCTTCCCCTAAGTCTATGAGAGTATTACCAATGGAAACCTCGTTCATGGTTATAGTCACTACTGGGTTTCTAGGGTTCCCATATTTTTCTAGCTTTGGCTGCTCTGATATGTATTTGGAAATATCTTCTATCAAGTGTATTGTAGGAGGGTCCTTCTGCTTCCTACCTGGATTCTTAATACACAATTATTTGACTACCTTATTGTATATTGTAATGTCTTTAATGTCTTGAAGAAGGGGAATCTTGACACAAATATTCTTCAATTCATTCAAGATGTCAAATTCCAGCTGGGTGGTAGGTTTCTCTATTACCAATCTATCTGGATAAGGAGGGGCCTTTGTAATATGTGAAGGTTCCTTTTGGGGAATCTTGGGTTCTTGATTGTTAGTAATAATAACATCTTCCCACCTAGTGTCATCCATGGGTTTTTTGGTGGTTTCTTCTTCTTCTTCCTGGATGACTATTGAAGGTCTCTGCTTATCCAGGATTTGTTCCGATGTTAGTTGAATTTCCTGTAATGGAACAAGAGTAATAACATATGTCGGGAAGGCCTACATATCAACATTATGAATAGGTTGAGGGGTCTTATTATTAGGATTGGGAATTGGTTGTGTCGGTAATAGTGCCAGTCTTGGGGAGATTGCATTATGATATTGTTGCAGTTGTTGTTATGGAATATGAGGTAGAGGTGGTGGAACAAAACCTGGCAGAAGCTGCAGAGTGTTCGGTGGAAACTGAGGATAAGGATGGTTGGACATAGGGATAGGTGGAGCTTGAGGGTTTCCTTGGCTATTCCCTTCTCTCCATCCTTGAGGCCAAGGATGTTGGTACTGAGTAGACCAGTTTTTCCAACTTGGTGAGTTCCACTGTTGTGGTTGTTGGTAATAGGGTGGAACTTGAGATTGTAGATCTGGGTATGTGGGTTGGTTCTTAGGCTGCCATGGCCTCCTAGGTGCATAAAAGGACTCCCTAGGATATCCACTCCTATAGATGTCTAATAAACTGGGAAATGATGGAAATTTCTCAGTTGAGCGGTATTCTGTGCAAAAGCCACAAACTGAAATGTTATCTTATGGGCATTCCTTTGAGGAATGCCTCCTTCTGCATATTGGGAAATATATGCTCATTGCGAAATTTTCCTCCTCCTATTTCTTTTTAATTTTGAGGGTGTCCAAATGGGAATCTATTGTGCTTAATATATTTATCTTGAAGTTTTCTAAAAGGTTCCCTATCTCTTCTCTCATGATACCACCTGAACTAACTGGTTTTAAGATTCTATAATAAGGGTACCGAACATTCTTTCTTGTTTTGGCTCTACTCCTTGAGTAATTTTTACACATTTCACATATTTCGGCAAATGGTTTATGGGAGATGTCACCTGATGCCATCAGGTTAAGAATCTCTAGATATTTTTCTGAAATTACCGTAAGGAAAAGATCCCTAACTGCATCCTCTGGGAGGTCATGGTATTTTGAATTTTGGCAGATATAACCAAATATTTCCATATAATCTTTGAGGGTCTTGTATTCTAACTGTTGGATAATAAATATGTCATTATGAGACTCCTTGGTCTTGCAGTAGTCTTGGTAATTTTTAAGGAAGATATATTTCATGTCTTCCCGAGACCTAATACTGGATTCTCCCAACCCCATGAACCATCTTAGTGCAGAGTTTTTGAGGGTGGCAGGAAAGAGTTTAGTTTTTGGGCATCTTGTACGTAGTTGTAGCTTCTGCACAAGATGTTGAATTCAAATAGGAAGGTTTCTGGATATTCATTGTTTTTACCATAAAAGGTAGGAAGTTGTGAGAGAGGAATATTCTTCATGTTGACATTTGGGGTGGTGTCAAAAATTGGAAACCCGAAGGTATTTTCAGTTTGGTTTCCAGTTTCTTCTTCCTCCGCATGTATTACATTGTTATGATCCTCCTGATCATCCATATTAGTTTGGTTTCCAAAAAGAGAGTACCTAAGTGGTTTTATATTTGAAGAGAACAAGGTTTCCCTTTGATGGAATGGTCTTCCTACTGTTTGGATGTTTGGGACTCTACTTGAGCTGGTTGAGACTATTGGTGACAAGGTTTCTGTGTCAGTTTGAGACATAATTACATTGGTTTAACTACCAAACAAAATATTCACCTATTCAGGGTCTATGATGTCCTCAAAGTTAGGATCTCCTGGTGGTGGTGTAAAAGCAAAGGTTGTATTGTTTGGTTTTGTGGAAGTATCGAGTGGTCTTGCCTCTTGTCCCAATATGATTGATGCTTCAATTTCTTGTTCTATAGTGCTCCATGTGTTATTCTCTAAAAATACTGCTTTAGCTCTTTGAGTTGAGCTAGCTCCTATTTTTCGATATCGATCTGCGGATTTTATCAGTGGAATGTCCCTTCCCCCAAAAAGGTCAGAAGGAACCTTGGTTGAAAGATATAATTTAGATTTAATGTATCTACCTTTTGGGTCTCTAGGTATATTCATGAAAGAAAACAAAAAGAAAAAGAAAAACTACCATTGGGTTTGGGGGAGCCTGCAATAGCAGATCCGTAGGTTCTTACCTCTCGTCTTAAAGTTCCCCTGCCACCATTATAATGTTAAGGTATAGAAATGATCTATTTCCTAACTATTTCATACCTTAAGACAACTCCACGACAACGATGCCAAAAATGATGGGTGTTTTATATGCACTAAAACCACACTAAAACCCCTCAATTAAATTGTCAACCCAGGGTAAGTAAACTTGGAGTTGTAGAAAAATATATACCAAGGTAGAAGGATTGGTAGTAGTATAGTCTAACTAAGGAAGTGGCTACTTAAGGGATAATCTATTTAAGCAAATCTATCTAATGAAAAAACCCTACTAAGCAACTTTAAACTATGTAACCTAAGTGTTATCACTGAAATTTCGTTCGCACATGGTTACAAG
>ML796312.1:145421-181970 GCA_009831015.1 Picea engelmannii | reverse complement strand
AATTAATTCAAACTATCATTTACATTCATTGACCCCTTCCTGCAGGTCCATTTACAGCACATATTCATACTTATGAGTTTTTGCCATAGTCCTTGGCCAGTTCAGTTATATTTACAATCTGGGGGAAACAGGGTGTTACAAATGTATTCTTATCTTATTCTCACCCGGTGGTAACATGACCTTAGAATAATCTTGGAAAATTCCCTTTCTTCCTTCTATTGATCGAAAAGATCATTGATCTGTAGTAGGGGGTACCCGTTTTTTACAGTAACCTTATTCAATTATTTGAAATACAACCTCATAGATCCATAATTTTTTTTCACAAAGAGCATTGGGGAAACCCAAGGTGAGACACTTGGGCATATGTACCTCTTCTTCAACAATTCTTCTAGTTGCATATGCAACTCTTTCATCTCCAATGTGCTCATTTTGTAGGGAGTTTTGGACAGTAGGGAAACTCTATAAATTAAGTCATTAGAGAAGTCTATATCTCTCTTTGGTGTCAATCATGAAAAATCCCCGAATACATCTTCATATTCTTTTAGTATTGGATAATATTTGAGACTTGTCTCCTTATCCTTTGTTGACTCTTCCATATGGGTGACATATATCTGACACCCTTTCTTAAAAAACAATTCAGCTACAATGTTGAAATATCTCTAACAGATATAGGTCTTGGAATACCTTGTACCGTTCTTGAAATTCTTCCTCATCAAGGTATGTGAAATACTTGTTGTAGCAATCTAGGACAACATGATGCTCATCCAGTCAATCCATACCAATTAAGAAATCATATGACCCAAGTAGTATGATATTCAAATCTGCCTCTGTGCTAACTCCATTTATTCTTGCTGGGAAATCCTTGAAAAGTTCATCGATTTTCCTCTTGGTTCCAGTGGCCAGATGAACCCGACAAGAGTTTTCATGCTTGTACATCTCTTCAATTTAAACCATTCAACTATTTTTGGATCTATATAGATATGACTAGCTCCAAAATAAATCAAAATAGTTATGGGATGATTATCAATCTTACCTTGTACCTCAATCATGTGGGATTGGTAGTCTTCTTATATGTTTTCCAAGGCTTCATAGATCCTTGGCATGCTCCTACCCACATCGTCCATTGTATCAACTTCCCTAATTTTATTCATATTCATAATCCTCTATCCCTTGTGAGGAAAATCCTTATACAAGTGGTCTCCTTCACATCCCCAACAATTTTATGTGATGTTGTCTTGGCCTTTCCCCCAAAGAATCTATCATTTTTTGTTCACCTTTTGTTGGTTTCCCTTGTTGATATGTTTAAGAGTTGTTCTCGATGAAAGGTGGCTTGAATCCCTTCTTTCCTTGATCCATATTTCCTCTTTTCTTATCATCCCAAGCCTTTTGGAAAGCTGACCTTCCTTTTCTCTGCTCATATAAATACTTATCCTTTCTACTGACTTCTTCCAAATTTCTAGGCTCATCAAATTGAACTTTATCTTTTTCAAATGATGGAAAAACACTTAGAAACCTATGAATTTTTACCTTTTCATCCCTTATGAAGTCCATGTGCCTCAGAAGATCCAAGAATTTATTTTCATACTCATCCATTGTCATGCTTCCAAGTTTGAGTTCAAAGAACTCTTGCATATTCTTGTCATAATATTTCTCTTACAAGTAATTCTGTTGGAAATATCTCTTGAATTTCATCCATGAGATCATGTTCTTATAAATGTGCTTAACTTTCTTGAGTTGATCCCACCACATAGATTATTTTCCTTGAAGATGGTAGATTGCAATTCTGGCTTCTACATTTGATGAGTAATCATGAAACTGGAAGTGCTTTCTCATGCCCCAAAACCAAGCTTCAACATATTCTCCCTTCCTATGATCTTCATCAAATTACGGTGGCTTGATCTTTCTAAGCTCTCCCTATAAAATATATTACTTGTGCCTCCTTCTTTGATTTATGACAAGGGACACACTAGGGCTTCTCTCTGACCCTAAACATTAGCCTACAGTTTGGATGAGGAGGTACCAAGCAATGTGTTTACATGATTTTTCTGCAAATACTCTCCCCCCCAAAGTGCTTTGAGAAATCCATACAACATCCAAGCTCCCTCATCATGTAGTTTCACCGCATCAAATCAAATTCAAACTTTTGCCATGCAAGAAAAGAAGAAAGTTTTATTGCAATTCTGAATTCAAGACATCATATCTAATGCTAAATAGGTACCTAGTAGAATGATGGGTAACATTTGGTTGCATCTTGGGGACAAGTTTCCTTCTCGGGGGAACTCGAGAATCCCTGGATCTGAAAAAAATTCTCAACACTTCGCTACACCATCCCTTCTGCCCTTGTGTTTGATCATCATTGCAAACAATGATTCATAAATATATGAATATGTGTATGATGTAGTCTCCTTTAGTAGTGGTGAACACACAAATCTAGGTAGTTTTATACATGAGGCCTTCATTTAGTGAACCTGTGACATAGCATGTTCATTCATGGGATATTAAAGAATACCCCTAATTTCACTAGATATTGGTAAATACCTCCCAAACGCCTTATGATGAGTACGCCTCCCAATACATATTTCCAATAAAAAAACCTTATTTTTACTAGATACCCCTTTTCTACACCCCAATATCTATAAACCCCCTAATAGCTTGCATCCTCCCCAATACCTACAATATATTTAACTTATTTTTCACAATTAAAAAACCCCCTTTATGAATGAATGTGATAAGATATTGGTCAACAAGGTGAATCCCCCATGGATGTATATCACACTTTTTATCAAATCCATGTATATCAGAATGTGGTTCACTGCGAACTCTCACAATCCACCATTGGAGAAAGTCGTGAGGGAAATTATCCGAACACACGATATCTTCATTAACACTTCTAAAGTGCACAACTTCTCCTTTAAGGTTAACTGAGCATAAAAACAATTTCCCATATCGATGCCACAACATATGATGACGATAGCATGCAATTTTGCCTTCATATGAGTACTGGTTCTTGAGACTAATATGATTGATATCAATCCGATGACCGTGTTATTGCTTGGAAAAATCAGGCCTATGAATGGGGAATAGATACCCAATATTCTTTGAGCGATCCCAAATTGGACCTTCCAGCTCAAAAAATTGTACAAATTTGGCTCTTTGTATATCCCACACACATAAATACCATCTTCAATATCTATCCCGTTTATGAATATATAATATTGCAAGTCATTTCTTTTCATATTTAGGGTTTCATCATCCGTAAAAGTATAGGACAAGGTACCACCTCTACTCTTCTTTGAGCATGGTTTAAAACTGATAACATTCTCATTAGGACTGTCATGCTTATTTCCTGTCGCATCAAGGTGGTTGAATTTTTCCCTATCAACCTCAAAATCTTGCTCCAATTCTACTTCATGAATTTTGTTACAAGCATGTCAATTGAAAACCTCTTCAAAGAAAATATAGTGTCTTGAGAAATACCTCTATTCTTGGAAAACAATCAATTTTATATTAAGGTTAAGTGCTTCACCTCTGTTGTTTCTTTCAAGACCATGAAAGATGTCAATACAGAGGTCATCAGTTAACATGCCATTAAGGGTCTCATGGCCACCATTGTAACTATTCTTTACTAAACTGGTACTATAATGATGTATATCTCCAACCTGGTCACAACCCAAACCATACCATATTTGATATTCAGGCACTATCCAAGCACTGTTCTATTCATGATTATTAGAATGATAATACAACATTCCCTCGCTATCATGTTCTATTACTATATTGAGGTTTTCAATGACACCATCAGTAGGTACATCGCCATCCATCTAGAATACATCAATAAATGGCGTCTCAAAATGTGTCTCAACCCTGAGCTCAAGACTTTCTCTACTGTAATGTTTATCCATGTCAAAGTTTGATGGTCCATAAAAAAATATTATATATTACCTGCCTCTACTCTATCCAGAGTATAAATATAGATTGAGTTACAAGTCAAGGGTACTATTACATTGTCCTTCAATCTTCCTTTGGGAAAAAAAAAATCCCCCCATCAAACATATTTCCTTTTGGTTCTGCAGTATGTTCCTCAATTGAAAATCCAACAAAATCATCATTATGATGCCCATCTCCAGGATCATTATAAATCTATATGGCGATTCCTTTACAGTCTTTGAGGTGACCTTCATTTGTATGGCTAGCAATGCCATTTATTTCAAGTTCTAGGCACACAAATTTATTAACAACAACAACATTGTTAATAGATGTTGCCTCATCATCTTGGGAGATATCAAGTGCTTTTTATTCTTCCAAAAGGTTAATAGGGTGTTCTTCAAATTCCACATATTCATTCTCAGACATCTGTTCCTCGTCCAAAACACCCTTACAACTTGCTAGAATAATAGTGTTTTCATCTTCAAGAAATCCATCCTTCCAGACAGAAAAATTATCATCTTGTGTCATGCATTCCTCAAGGTTTTTGATTATTGTTCCTTCAAGACTACATTTACCTCTTCTAAGCAGCAAGTCTCCTTAATATGGTCATGGGTAGTTTCTTGTTGTTGGTATGTTTTATCCATGCTTCCTCTTATGTGGTCAACAATGTCAACCCCTTTAAATTATGGGCACAAATTTTCTTTTGGGGTAGAGCCATCATGATAACCTGAGACATCAACATGAAAATCCTCAAAGTATTTTATAATATCATCACTATCATCTTCAAGGAGGTCAATAAGGTCTTCTTTTTCCTTTGGGATAACAAAATCTTCTTCAACGTGAACACCTTCATTATGACTGTCCTTTTTACCTTCAAAAAATCCACGCAAAACCTCCTCTTCTAGGGCTGCCAATAGGTCATGATATATGTCTTCAAAACTGTGGGATTTTGGACTATAATGCTTGAGAAATTATTCCTCAAATACTTTTAGGGAATGAATACTCTTTAGGATGCAATAGTGTTTGATCCATTCACATTCCTTCCATACCAATGAGCATAGGAATGCTCTCACCAAGAGGTCTTCATGTCTTCCTTCGAATGTGGATGCATATCTTACAAGTGACAAGATATGTGGGATGGCACAAGAAGGATCACCATTGAAAATAGAGAGATTCTTGAAATGCTTTAGGGGAAACTTGTTTGGGTACCTTGGAACATCTTTGGTATCAAGAGAAAGATACATTCCATGCAACATCCAAGAGGCCATTCTTCGTTATGTGCTATGAAATCTTAATCACAAATGAGATATTTGTACCTCATCACAATGGAGTCGCCAAGGTGAGCTACAAATGCCTTCAAAATGATTCTTTCCCCACCTTACAAGCATCAAGTCTTAAAAAACATGCAAATAATAAGGTCTTTGTTCTTTCAATGGAGTCACTAGGAAAATATTCAATGTTGAAAACTCCTCCAACTTTGTGTTTTGGGAAAATTGTGCTTTATCCCTGACAATGGTGCCAAAATGTTATCACATAAACTCTCACTTGTAGATCCAAAGTCCCAATGCTTAAGTACAATCTTGCATAACTGAGAGGGAAGGGCCACTGTCACCTCACCAATCCCTTTTTTTCTTTGAGCCAACTAGCTTTAGGGTTTCAATTATTGTGGGTTGACAATAAGTGGAGAGTGAATATAAAATAAAGAAGGTTTGAGTAGCTTCGTAGTATGAAAGCAAGTAAAAGGAAGTTGGGAGATCATTGTATTTTCATTGGGAAAATGGAGTCAATGGTATGGTAGCTCTGATGGAGGATAAATGACAGGAAGAAGAAAAAACTTGAACCCTAGACTTAAACCCTTATAATCCCAAGTTGTCCCCTTTCTCTTGGTTGTCTTTCTTAGCCAATTAATGATAAACTAGATTTAAAACCCTACGGGGATAGAACATCCTAAGCCCTAGTTTTGAAACCCTAGACAATAATTTTTTCAAGGGGATAGACCCTCCTAACCCTTGAATCCACCCTTGAATGAATTCTCCTCACAAGTGAAAGTGGAATTAAATCATCTCCAAAATTCATCCATGAGCAAAAATCCTTATTCCTCCATAAAAAACACCAATCCAAGACAAATTTTCCAAGAAAAATTCAAAAAATTCAGACCTCATAAGGTAAAATCCCTCAAGAAGTCATGATTAAAATGAGTGAAGTGACTCTCTATTTATACGGGAAACAATCAAATTCCTCTTATATTAAAATAATGGTTTCTGTTGGTCCTGAGTCTACAATTAAGGCTATAAAGTGTAGAGTCTAAGCATCTGAAATGAGTAAAAAAAAAAGGGGAGGAACAACTTCGGGGGATCAGGCTATAACCAATCTCTGAGTTGTCTTTGTCTAACTTCCAAATGTACTTGAATACTGATATCCCGTTCAATGGCGGCCTATGAATGTTCGATCTCTGTCTGGGTGATGGCAGTCTTAAGTATGGTATCGAAAAGATTCAAAGCGATGCTGGTTTGATCCGTTAGGCCAGGTTCAATGTTGGGTTGTCTTACGATGGGTACATTCATGGGAAGGATAGAGATTTAAAATAGGGTTGATGTTTTAAAGTGCTTATTTCAATTTTAGATTATACGAGAAAAATTTAGTGAAGCCAAATGAAGGGTTTAACGAAATCGAAGGCCGTTTTCCATAACTGAGTTAAAATCTTGAAATTGAGTATGAAAACATAGAGTTGCCAACAATGCGGGGCATCAATTTCAGAAGAATCCCACGCTGTAGCAGAAGAATAAAGGAAAGGAATACCTTGATGAAAGCATATAATGTAGAGATCTAAGTAATTCACAGGTCTTGTACCTGCTAGTAGCCGATACAGAGGAAAAACTGTAAATAACTAGACAACTAGAAATTGATCACCACAGTAGAAGTTATACTAAATTGCAGCTAAAACATTCATCAAAGATATATATGTAAAAAATGACATGAAACATGAAATAATAGAGGAAAACACATAACTCAATCTTGATAGAATATGGAGTCTTCAATTCGCTTTGTATTAATCCTGGCTCAAAAGAACTTTCTCTATTACCATCTATCACCAAAAAAATCCCCCCCCCCCCTTTATCTCTTCCTCGATGTCTATTTAAACAAAAATTATGAACATTTAGAATTCCCATCGTTCTGGAAACTTGTCAGTTACAAATGAAAGAAAAAAGGGAGCATTTCATCTCCTCATCTTTGCCTTCCCTCGTAAGGGCAGAGCACCTTCCTTTCTCTACTCTTCTGGCTACAAAAATATAATGGGTTGACATCTGTCATTATTTAGCACCAAAAACCTGCCCCTTCGCCTGCTCGATGCAAATGACACACCTTTCCACCAACTGGACTATTAACCTAGAAGGCTCTGCTTGGTTGCTTGCCTCAAAGGTGTAACAACTCTTTGCCAATTGTGGCAACCTTTTCCCTACTTGTCGGTCTTCTGTGATGATAGAGCATAATTGTAAACTTGGCTGTACTAGCCATTTGTCCACTTGGACCATATCGACCTGGCTTATCTGGGATATCTCCACTTGTTCCTTCTCCATGTTTTCTTTGATGTCCAGCAAGTGTTTAGCTATATTGATTTTTCCCAGCATCCCAACACTACCTTCCTTGTCAAGGTCTAACAAAGTTTTACTTATCAAGGTGAATGTTTCCTCACAAGAATTCATCACTTCATTAGCTTTCCCCTTGCTTTCTGATATATTCTGCTCCCAGACCTTCAACAAGATATTTCCCCTAGTTTGTTCTACGATGGATAATTTGGAACTGCCGACCATCTCTATCTTCACCGTAGCTATAACTGTGTCTTGGAAAGAGACCCGAGCTGCCCCGACTTCTCTTTCTCTCAAAGAAATATTTTCTAACACTTGATCTATTGTCTGAAAGTGGTTTTGAATGGTTCCTACTTTTACAAGCAAATTTTGTTGAGCCGTTAATACCTTATGTCGGATTTCGGTGGCTTGGGATATGAACATTTTTATGTCTAAAACCTGATTCTTAGCCACATCCAATTTCGATTGTAACTCTATTATTTGTTGCCCCTGCTGGATTACCTATGTTTGTCTAATTTTAGCCGACTGGCGCACCTGCTCAAGGTCAGATCTGAGTTTCTCGATCTCCTACAGATCGGCTATTCGGGCTTGCTCGAGGCTTTTACTCACCTCGTCCCTGGCATTTGCTTCAGCAATAGCCACTTTAGATTCTAACTTACTGATCAAGAGGTTCTTTCGTTTCAACTGGGCCTTCAAATTTTTGACTGAGTACTGATTGGCTGTAGCATAAGTCCCTAGTGTTCCTGCTATCTCGTCTGTGAATTCTCACTCTTTCACGACCTTTCCATCTGTCATGATTTTAAATGTTTTAGCCACTATGTCCTCCCTTTGATATAATCCTTGTCTCACCATGGCCTTCCTTTTTTTATCAAAGAAAAATTCGTTAGGAGGTAGCTCCTCTACAGAAATGGGCGTTAGTTCTTCATTGAAAATCCACCCCGCATCAGGATTCCCTTTTGTGAACTGTAAGGGTGTGGTAATGGCAATCAGACTGCCGATTTCCTTGGATGGTTGTTTCGGGGTAGCATCTATGGCTAGCTTTTTTGACATGAGTGGCAGTGAGTCGCCCGACCCTTTCAAGGCCATCTCTGCTTGACCTTGGACCTGCTTACCCGACGCATCCTTTTCGGGGTTTCCTTCCTATTGGTAGGGGATTTCGGCTCCTCGCTCAGAGGTTCCAACCTCCCCTATTTTCTCTTGGTTCTTCTCCTTGTTAGGAATCGAGTCCTTTGAACCTTTGACCCCCGTTTACTGTGTAACCAGGAGCTTTGGGGTTTCACCTTGTAAAATCTGAGGGAGATAACTCCACCGATGCTCCTGAAATTTAAAGAAATCGGCCTTATCTCCTGGTGGCAAGGCTTGAATCCAACTTAGGAATTTCGAGTAGGACCTTGCACCCCAGAATATTTCATCATGAGGGGAATCCTCATGTTCATATCTCTTCAAGCCACAACTTTCTAGGTGATTGCTCACAACCTTACTAGGGTCGTGCTTCTTGAACTCAATATCCACCAGCTTCATTTCTTCTAAAACCGTAGCCTCGGCTTTGGCATGGACAAAATATAACAAGGAATATGCACCAATATGAATGGGGAAGGGTGGCCATACCTTCTTTGATACTCCTTTGAGCTCCTTGCTTATTCCCCCGAGCACAGTCTGCCTGGCGATCTCATGACACAATAACGTATCTGGAA
Source organism: Picea engelmannii (assembly GCA_009831015.1). Lineage (NCBI taxonomy): Eukaryota > Viridiplantae > Streptophyta > Pinopsida > Pinales > Pinaceae > Picea > Picea engelmannii. Next base: position 172,762 of record ML796312.1, on the reverse strand, counting down.
AAAAATAGCGATAGAGCATATGGAGGGACAGAGGCACCGAAAACCCTGATATATGAAAATTCTGCCTCTATATACCAATATTCCATGCTACTTAGGTTGGTTGCGATGCTGTCCGAAATCCTGGGTGACGACTGGCTGAAGATGGCGACGTGCAATGGCACCATTACCTAGTTGAAGATTTCGTAGATGAATTCTTTGGCATTATCCTCCCAAAGCTTCGACTGGTAGACATGAATAGGCTATGTATTGGATGGGGCCTAACTCCAGTTCATTAGTGGGAAGGGTGTCATGAAGTAGATTGCATCCATGATGTAGGAAGACATAAAGAATGAAGCCACTTTCTTACTTTCCCTCTGTGATCGATATTCGGTAATTCGACTGGTCAGACTGTCAGACAATAGTTTGGCCCAGTCGAAGGAGAAGCCCTCGACAACTTTATGAATGAGCGATATCCATGGGAGGAAAAAATGGGTAGTGTCCTCCCTCCCATACAACCTGCAGGCCATCATTGCTATGTACTTGAATTGTGGCTCCAAGGAGGAGATTGAATAGATCTCGTTAGTGTTGGCCCTGAATTTCGCGGGGTGTGAGACCCAATCTTTGATCAGATCATATGAACTTCTTGCATACTTCTCACACTCCTTCTTCTTGAAACCTTCTAGAAATTCAGCATTGTGAGTGAGGTTCGGTGTGGGTGACAATTTATACATTGCCCGCAAATGTTCTGGCCTTAAAGTCCCAATTGTTACCTTCTATTCACTGATAATCGTCCTGGTGGGGATGTCCACATGGTTCAACGCCCACCTGATCATATCACAATAGGGAAGAAGCTGGGGCCTCGCTGCTATTTTGTGCATCTCTGCTTGAGCGACGATTTTGTATTTGGTCGATAAGTCATCGTTCTCGTTGTCGCTAGAATCATCCGAACATTTTACAGACTCAGATTGCAGAATGTTGGAAACGTATGACCAGGTATTGAAAACATTAATACTCCAGGGAGAGGTATCAAAAACAAAGTCTGAACCCTGACCTGAACTCTTGAAAGCTGCCTTGGATGTTTTTCGTGGAGTCATGATAGAGAAACCTACAACGGGATCTCTTGTTGAAAAAATTGAAAAACAAAAATAATGATTATCCTGGTGAAATGGTTCTGCGCGCAAATAGAAATGAAAGATGAAATAATGAAGGAAAAACTCTCTATCTTGGTCATTTAAATCCATGGGTGTCCTTACCAATAGAACGGTCAAATCGCTTAATAGAAAGATTTAGAAGTAAAAACGAGATCATACTATCTGTCACCTTACTGCAAATTCAAATAAATGCCATAAATGCTTGACGAGTCGTAACATTGAAAAATGCAGGATCATTCAAGACTTCATCCATAAACCGCGTGTGTTAAATGTCGTTTAAGGCGCTAAATAATCTGGTTTAGATATTTCGATTTGGTGCACTTAGTTGCTAATCCCCTTTTCGACGCTCGCCACATCGGGTGTTTTTGCTCCTAGCCACTGAGCCTCAAAAACTCGAAATCGCGATGGTGCGAGCTAATAGATTAGAAGTGATTTGACTTAAGTATTTTAATTATCCATAAAAGAAAATTGTGACTTTGGGGATTGGGGTTAAGAAGGTGCCGCCCTTTGTGGATACAATCACTAAGTCGCGAAATCGCGATAGTAACTGACCAGGGTTTAAAGTGACTTGTTTCTTGATACTAACCTGGGTAACTTTAACACAACTTCGTGACTTCACAAATCGTAGGCTTGGGAAACGTTCAACGTGTAACTCTCGAGAGTGAGGGTACGAGGTACTAAGAGATGATAAGCCCCGCTTAGTATTTTAGTAATGGTGATTAAACTTAGGGAGGTTTTCACCACTTCGCACGTCGGAATACTGCGACTTTAGGGGGGAGACACGTGAAACAAATGAAGTCCTGAAAACCAACCTTTTTGGGCTTAAGTATAATACTTCATGCATTTAGAGAAAGGCAGCTCCAACAATTTCTAAACTAAATTCCCACTAATATAGCCTATGGAAGGGTTAAAATCCTCTTTACAATATAATAATAAAAGACAATTCAAAATTTGGGCTTCATCAACCACATGCATAAAAATTTAGGGGCACAAATCCCTCAAAATGAGACATGTCATCAAAATTGTTCATTTTCCTAAAGCATATAGCCTCCAAAGGCCCTTCAAAAGCTCCACTTCCTCCCCAAAACCAATAACACGATCTTCAAATGTGGGCCCAAGGTAAAAACTTCCCCTTCAATATGGTCTCATTGATCCTCCAAAGTAGGCATACAAGTCTCCACATCACCACACAATGAGTCAATTTGGTCCTCCAAATGTGGACGCGTCAATATTCACACACCCTTCAATGCTGCAGAAAATGCTTCTTTGTGCATATACACATGCCGACCCTCAATTTAACCTTTAAATTTAAAATTAAAAAGTATGATTTTTAGACCAACTTTAGTTCAGCCATAATATCAAGGCCTAATATCTGGTCTTCCCTGACCTAATTCATTTATGTTCAAGGTTTGCATATATTTTTATATCAACACCCATTTCTCCCAAGCATCCTCTGCAATTTCACCCTCCTTTTCAACTTCCTCAGTCAAGTTGATATCACCAGAATCCATCACAATATGCCTGTAAGTTACAAGCCCAAAATGGGTCTGTATTTATAGATGACATCACTGCTGTGATTGAGAGCCCACTATCGAGTCTAGAAAATTCTCATAAATAAAGCGTTTAGGCATTTCAAGTGAGGGAAATCTGTCTTTGATCTATCTGACCTAACAATCAAGAACCTTCTATAAAACTAGAACAAAAATTTATCAGGAAGTGATCAGTGCCACCGTCAACTTTAGCTTCCTTTTTTGGATGGTGACCAATAATCCCCTTTTTTATGAATTTGACACTTCCATCTTCTGTTGTTGAATGACAAGGAAGAATAACCAAGGATTTCTCATGCTATAGAATCCTCCTAGATCCTCATTATCATTAGAAAAGGATCTAACATAATTTCTTTCTTTCCCTAGTGATGGTTGGTTTCCCAGACATGCCAATTCTTCTGCTGCTGACGAGTATGGGCACCTACCAACAATTTTTTTACACTAGTAATCTAATGTTCTCTTTAGTGCAAATCTTACACTAGTGTTTCAAACTGCAAGATGCTCATCATTATCTGAACTTGAAACTATCTCAACCTTATATGTTTGTGGGAAGAGGTCATGGTTTCCTTTTTGCTAGACAAAAATGAACCCAATCCTTCAGATGTCCAGTTCCTCCTCCATACATCTTGGTCTTGCCAATCTAGGACATTGGTCTACAATTTGGATGAGGAGTTACTAAGAAGTTTGTTTACATGACTATTTTGCAAATACTCTTCCCCCCAAAGTACTTTGAAAAATATATACAACATCCAATATCCCTCATCATGGAGTTTGACCACGTCAAATAAACTTCAAACTTCTCCCATGTAAGCACACAAGTAAGTTTTGTTGCAATTCTAAATTCTAGACATCAAATCTGATGCGAAATAGGTACCTGGAAGAATGGTGGGTAACAATGCCTAAGGGTATTCCACCTACTCTAGATCATGACCATGATATTCATTTGCACCAAGAAGTGTACCACCTAACATTATGCCTTATAGGTATCCATATACACAAAAGAGTGATATTGATAATATGATCCAATAAATGTTAGAGAATGACATCATTCAACCTAGCCACATCGTCTTAGAGGAAGGAAAAGCACCATGTTCCCTATTCTAACCTCACTCAACCAATAAGGTTTAAAATTCAACAAATGTATGAAACAAGAGAAGATGGACTATGTTTCAATTGTGATAGCAAGTGCAGTAAGGGGCATAAATGCAGTGAGAAGAAATTATTCTACATAGACTATGAAGAGGAAGATGATCAATAATTGAAACCATCACAAGATATAGATCTATATATAGAAGAGACTAATCCAATTATATCTTGTCATGCATTGGCCAACATCAATACTCCACAAACCCTCAAGATAGAAGGATATATAAAAAATAAAAAGGCAATAGTGTTGATTGATTATGGTAGTACCCATAACTTCATCAATTATAAATTGGAAAAAAGTCTCAATTGATTTGTATTTCTAGCACCAAAGTTTCAAGTAATGATTTTAGATGGAGGTACCATAAATGATTCTGGGAAGTGTCATAGTATTAAGCTCAATATGAGGGAGTATTTATTGGATAGTCCCATGATTTGCATCCAAATGGGTGGTATTCATGTTGTATTAGGGTCGAATGATTGCAATCATTGGGAATAATGGCCCTTAATTTTCAAGATCTTTTCATGATATTTTCCTTACAAAGAAACAGAATTGATCTTAGAGGTATTGAAGGGAAACCCTCTAAGGTGATAATCTCTGATAGCATGAAAAATTACTCAAAAAGAGAAATGATGGTGTAATTGCACAATTGCACTCACTAGATGTCCAAACATCTATATCCTCTACTCCAATGTATCTCCAAATAGTTATCAACAATCATTCCAAGGTATTTGGAGAGATGCCTGAGGTCCTTTCGCCTACTCGAGATCATGACCATGCTATTCATTTGCAACTACGAAGTGTACCACCTAACATTAGGCCTTACATGTATCCATATGCACAAAAGAGTGAGATTGAACATATGATCCAAGAAATGTTAGAGGCCAACATCATTCAACCTAACCAATGTTATTTCTCTTCACTAGTAGTGATGGTTATGAAAAAGGATGGTTCATGGTGTATGTGTCCAGATTATAGACAACTCAACAAAATTACCATCGAATATAAGTTTTCTATTTATGTCATTGATGAATAATTAGATAAATAGCATGGAGAAATTTTCTTTACTAAGTTGGATCTTCATTTGGGAAATCATCAGATCAGAATGAAATAAGAATATATTCCCAAAACAACCTTTAAAACACGTGAAGGTCATTATGAGTTTTTGTTTATGCCATTTGGAATTACTAATGCACCGTCAACATTTCAAATCTTGATGAATTCTGTTTTCAAACCCTTTCTTAGAAAATTTGTGTTAATATTTTTTGATGACATACTAATCTACAATAAATCTTGGGAAGAGCATGTACAACATATTGGTATAGTATTACAACTATTGGAAGAAAAATAACTTTATGCAAAGCCTTCCAAGTGTGCCTTTGGGGTTCAAGAAGTGGAATATTTGGGTCATATTGTATCTCATGAAGGTATAAAAGTGGACCCTAACAAAATTAAAGCTATGAGGGAATGACCAATTCCCAAAACTTTGAATAAAATTAGAGGGTTCTTAGGATTGACAGGATATTACCACAATTTTGTTAAGAAATAAGGTCAAATAACAACATCTTTAACAACATTATTAAATAAAGAAGCATTTTCTTGGACTCAAGAAGCAACCAAATATTTTGAAAAACTTAAGGAGGATATGTGTGCAACTCATGTCCTAACCACACTTGATTTCACAAAAAACATTACTATGGAGTGTGATGCCTCATATGATGGCATTGGTGCAATTTTAATGCAAGAAGGAAGACCCCTTGCCTTTAAAAAACTTACTGAAACCCTTTTATGAAAAAAAAATGTTGGCTATACTACATGCAACTAAAAAATGGCACCCTTACCTAATAGGAAGACACTTCAAAGTAAAAATAGATCATGATAGTTTGAAGTACACTTGGAGCAACAATTATCTTCAGAAGAGAAAACAAATGGGTTAAGAAGATGCTAGGTTATGCGTTTGAAATTATCTATAAAAAATGAAAACATAATGTTGTGGAAGATGCACTGTTGGGCTCCAATCTATTGATGTAAATTAGAGTGTATTTAATTGTCAATCCGGTGTTTGTAAGCCTTAGAGACACATCCAAAATGTATGGACTTAGAGATAAATTTAGTTCTTTAAATAGAAATAATTCAAAAGCTAATCTAATTGTTGAGTATGAAAGAAATGCTAAGCTTCTTTACTAAAGGTGTATTCATAGATCTCTTACCATTAATCAACAAGCTAAAGTAAAAGCATTCAACTAATATTAAGTATTCAAATCAGTAAGCATTCAAACTAGTTTAGAAGCTTGTAAATATCAGAAAGACTAAACTCTTCTACAAGATATGCATTCTTTGCTTTCCCACATTCATTAGCAACATAACTAAATTTGAAATCAAGTAAATCATAGAATCATTACCTACAACAAAATGTAAACTGAACTAAAGCTCATACCAAAATTGACTTGAAAAGACTGGAAAAGGAGAAGTGTACTAGCTTGGCAAAGGGGGCCCTCCAATGCTTCACTTGTACACCTAGAGTTGTCTCAGTTAAGAAGGAACTTCTAGTAGCATTGACATAATCATCTCATAAATATCATCAAGAACAAAACACCAAACTGATCTCAAGACTGAAAATTCAGAGTTTTCTTCATTAACATAAGATAAGATAATAGTCCATGTCTTGAAGTATTTATACAAAACGTTTGTAACTGAAAATACTAAAAAGACTCCTAATATGAGGATGATATCCAAAAAATATGTTAATAAGGTCGAATCCCTCCTTCAGATCTACAAAATATGCACAAATCCCAAGAAAATCTAAAATTGTCCATAATTTTTTGCTGAAACAGAGTATTTTCTGTTGAAGTGGCCCTGTTTGACTAGCGTTGACCGAACACTTGGAAAGATTAGATCTAGAACTTGATAGATATTCATCCATACTTGTACATCAAGGATCATGACACATGTCTTTGATTTCGCCCAGCTATCCTAAAAGTACACGAACCTTGGAGCAATTATGAGATTTAGTCAAATCCTGTAATTTCTGATAAATTTCTAATTTTAATGCTAAAAATTAAAAAAATAAATCCTTAAGCTAAGGAATGATAAATTTACCTTGCATAGATTGTTTTATGGAAAATATGGAAGGAAAATGAAGGTGAATGGAGGATTTTGAAGGAAAAAGTGTGATTTGTGAAGTGAAAATAAGCATAAAATGGTACCCAACATCTCTCCCAAGAGGAAGACTTTGCATGTCCTCATGCATAAAAAAAATGTTCTTGAACTCTTGTCAATAGTGTTTTTCCACCTCTGCTGCTTGCAATAATGTATCCACATTGGCTTGGGCTGTATGAAGAAATTTTAACCTCTGATATTTTGACTTGTATGCTTGCTTTTGCTGAAGCCATTTGTATGCTTGTTTGGAGATCAGTTTGTTTCGCTTTTGAAGCTTCTTTTTCTTCTTCTTCAGTTTTTCATTTTTTTCCTGAGTTTTATGGATTTGAGTCCTCAACATTTCATTTTCTATTTTCAAATATCTATCCAGGACTTCTATTTCTTTGATCTTTTTCTTCATTTTTTATTTATTTTCTTTCCTTTCTTATCAAGCCCTGATGTGGACCCACCATCCATTTCTTCTATTTCTTCTGCTTTCTATGGTGATTGCGTTTCATCTTTCATGTCTTCAATTAATTGTTTCACCTCTTCTCTCATTTGCTTATATGTGGAAATCTCTTGTTTTTCAAAATCATCATCTCCTAATGATTGTGCTTTCCCTGCCTCTTTTTGTTTCTCTAAAGTCTGAATGTGTGCATACTGTGCTTGTTGTGCTTCATCACCACTTTCTTTTATTTTTCCTTTTTGGACTTGTTGGCGTTTTCTTGATTTTCTTTCATATGTGGTGAAAATCTTATCTTTTTCTTGGAATTCTTTTTCCATTTTCACCATACTTCTTGTTCTTCTCCTCCCCATAGACTATTTTGAGCTTGTTACCTTGGGGTGTTGTATTTCTTCCTCATCATCTGTCACAATCAATATCTGTTCTTCTTCTATTTCCTCTTTCACTGTTTCAAAACCATTTTCAATGATAAATTGCTGACATGACAAGTTCTGTTTTTGTAGTTCATGTGTGATGATTATTTTGATGAAGCCATAGTTGTATAAACTCTTTTCTGTATTCCTCCCTTGTTTTTGAATAGCCTTAGCCATCTTAGAAAGGATTTGCAGTAGAAAGTAGGGCATGCTAATCTCACAATCACTTTTTAAATGTTGTAGCAATTTGATGTGATGAAGGTAGACAATACTAAACCTTCTTTCACAAGTAATAAATTTATGGATGAGATAGGTTAATTCATCCCAAGGATGAATCAACCAACTTCTTGGAATTCCTCTTTTCCAATCTACCGCTGCAATCCTAGATTTGGATACAAAATGTGCCCATGATTTGTCTTTAAAGTGTTTAGTTTTGAAGTATCTTTCTCCAGTTTGAGGTAACCCAATGATCTGTGTAATTACATATTCATAAATTCTAATGGTGATGTTACCAACAATGGCCCTTTCCCCATTAAATGAAAAAGCAAATTCTAAAGAAACCTTCTCACAATGTCCATCAAACTTCTCAAAGAAAGATATCCACTGATTTTTTTCAAGAATTTCTAGACAGTCTTTGTGAATCTTTGATGGATCAAACTTCTTTGGTTCATAACTAGATACCATTATTTCAAATTGAAGAGAAAGACCTTAAAAAAAATATGTCACTGCTTATACAAAAAGGATGTCTACCCCTATTCTTCAAGCAAAAATTTCAACCATGTATATTCTTTCAACAACTGTTTTGATCTTTTCAATCTTGCATAATCTGTTTTAATTCAAATCTGTGTATGTTCTTTCAACAAGAATTTTATGTTAACATAAATACAATCTCATCATTCCTTTAATTTCTAAACTGTTATCTGTTTTTAACCATAAATTTTTTGATGAAAGGGCATACCTGGCAATTCAATCTGCAATTTTAAAACTTTTATGCCTTCTTGTTGAAACCCAGCTCTATTTTTCTTCTTACAATCAGCCTCGGCTATAAATGATTTGTTTTTGTTCTCAAAATGTTCCTTAGGAAGTCAAAATTGGCACTTAACTTAACAATTCCTAGCATTGAATTCAAACTTACCTTTCTTGGTCGACTCCTTCTTGAACACGTTCTCTTCTCCTTGGTTTATGCATTCACTTCCCACGTGTTTCCTTATTGCCACGATTTATCCATAGGGCGAAAATGGTGTATGTTGACAGTGAAATTGTCAACATACAGTTTGTTGTTTATCATAAATTTCGGGATGGGTAGGCGTAGGAAGGAACAATTTGCTAGAAAGTAGGGATTCTCGATTTGGTATGGCGCTGGAGTGGAGAAGAATGCGTTAGCATGAGAATAAGGAATACGTTGGAGCAGGGATGTAAGGTATATCGTAGAGATGTGTCAGCATTACAAATGTGGGGAGCATCCAAGTGGAACAACAACATATGGAAAGAGGTGCAGCTACAACATTTTTAGGAAAAAGGAAAAAACGTTGTGGAAGAAAATGAGAATGAGAGTGCTGATCTCAGGAGAAAAATCGATTTTTGTGGAGAGAATAAGCATTCTTAACCAGGGTATTATGGTAGAAATACATTTGTACAATCTCTCAAATGAGCATTCATTGTTGAAGATGTCTTGTCCTCATACCTCTTTCACTTATGAAATTTCACTTTCTTTTCTTGCAATCATCACAGGAAATGGTATTCACCTTATGACTTTTCTTTGACTTATAGCTCCCTGATTTGTTTTCCTTTGAATAACCATTCAACTTATAATTCCAAATGCATTTTCCTTATGACCCCTATTTTAATTTTGAAGCAAACAACAACTTATGTCTCCACATGTATGTCTCCATAAAACAAGGCATTGTATAGTTTGACATATTCAAAACAATGTGTTGTATAATCAGTTTGATAACTTGTTTTGAAAATGTTTGTAAAGATTTTTAGGTTGGAAACCATAAAAATATTTACAAAAATAACCTTCTTTCTAATCATGCTCTTGTTGTTTGATTTCAAAAATCTAATTTCTCCTTATAGCTCCCTTGGAGACCAAATTGGTTTCTTTGAGTACCATTTTTGATGCTTTGAGGGTGTATGAGATGAAGTGATAGTGTAGGGGAAGGGGAAGATAGGTATTTTATCATTGCTATCTTATGAAGAATTTTCCAAAATTTTAAGGATTAAAAATAAAAATTTATACTAATTTGTTTGTTGCTCATTGTGTTGGTGATGTTGCTTGGTTGAAGCTGGCTGGAATGTTGCTGCAATTCCTCACTTATGAAAAATTTGATGAAGTTCTTCTTAGATTCCTTTTCTTGTATCTTCCTCAGGTCCCTTTGCTATGATGAATGCATTGTGTTTGTCTCAGGTTCCTTGCTGGAATATACTTCTTCAGGTCCCTTTGTTAGATGTACTTCTTCAGGTCCCTCTGCTGGATGTACTTCTTTAGGTCCCCTTGTTGGAATATATGCTTTTTGAAATGAATGTTGACATCTGTAGAAGGCTTGGAAGGTCTTATAAAAACTCATAAATTTATACCTATCCCCCTCAGCCTTACTTATTAACTTGTCCTCAAGTCTTTTACACAAAAACCTTCAAAAACTGATATGTACAAATGTAGTCAAGAAAAATTCATGTTGTAAAGGAAATTAGAAGGTGAAAAAAAATGTTCTTGGAGAATTTTGATTGGCCAAGTTGCCTTGGTTTTCCAATGAAAATTCGAGTTTATATTGTGCTAGTTGCTTGGGTTTTCACAACTAAACTCCCTCTTTTTTTTATATAGTTTATTTACACACACACACACACACACACACACACACACACACACACACACACACACACATATATATTTTTTACGAGGAATGTGAAGGAGACACATGATTGTGTTTGTCCAACACTTCCATATCATGCTGTTGAGATATCTACTACAGAAAATCTTCTTTGTTGACAGGCTTATTGTAGAGCTTTAGCCTATGTCCATTGACTATGAATGAGCTTGCCTCATCATCTATTGTTTGTAGTTTGGCTGAGCCATTGTCATATACTTCTGCAACCTCTTATGGACCAAGCCAATGAGTTGTAAACTTAACTTCAAAATTTTTGAATTTTGAATCAAATAATAAAGCCCAGTATCCCACTTTGAACTATTTCTTCTTGATGAACTTGTCATGCCAATGTGCCCTTTGTTGCTGTATCAAAATGTTGCGTTCTATTGCTGCACGTCTCATCTCATCTAACTGATTCAATTGCATGATCCTTTCTTTTTATGATTCAGAAAGATCTATTCCTAAATCAGATGCTAGTTTAAAAGTATGAATTTGAATCTCTATAGGTAACAAAAATTGCTTACCATAGACTAGTTGATAAGGAGTGAACCCAATACTGTTTTTCCAGGTGATTCTATATGCCCATAATGCTTCAATTATCTTATCTGACCAATATTTTCTATGCATTTGGACTGTCTTGGTCATGATGGATTCCAATGTTTTATTAGTAGATTCTACCTGGCCATTGGCTTGTGGATGATAGGGTGTGGACTTTCGATGCTTGATCCTGTACTTGTCTGCTATGTCTTGCACCAATTTAGAAGTAAACTGTGCTCCTTGATTTATTACAATCTCTTGGGGTACTCCAAATCTGACAAATATTTCTTCAAAGAGAAAGTTGACCACTGATTGTTCTATAGCTCTCACTAATGCTTTAGCTTCCACGTACTTTGTAACATAATCAGTACATACCAAGATGTAATGCTTCCCTTTTGATGGTGGATTTATTGGACTGATAAAATCAAGAGCCCATTTTTCAAATGGCTCAATGTGAACTTGTGGCTTGAGTGACATCTCATCAGTTGGAAGTGGCTTTCCCATCCTTTGGCAGCTGTCACAACTTCTAACATAATTCTTGGAATATTTGATGGATGGCCAAAAATACCAAAAATTGAGTATTTTGTATGCTGTCCTCTTATCTGCAAAATGACCACCACAAGGTTCGTCATGACAGGCTTTTAATATTTCTAAAATCTCGTCTTGTCTTACACATCTTATAAGTATGAGATCATATCCTGTATAAAAGAGGTCTCCATCAATCCATGTGTATCTAGCACTTTGTTTAATTATCCTTTTCTTTTCTTTGGATGTAAAAGAAGGAGGTAACATTCCCGATGATAAATAGTTATCTATATCAGCATACCACAGAGTTATAACTGAAATGGAAAATAGGTGCTCATCAGGAAAATTATCTGAGACGAGAACAATCTCACCAGAATTGTTTAATCGAGATAGGAAATCAACCACTTGATTTTCCTTTCAAGGTCTATTTAAGACAATGATGTTGAATTCCTGCATCAATAACAACCATCTTGTTATCCTGCCATTAGTAATATGTTTGTTCATGAGATATCTTATGGAAGAATGATTTGTATGGATAAAGACTTCATAACAGTGATGTAGTGACAAAATTTATTCACAACATGTACTACTGCCAACATTTCCTTCTCAGTGTCTGTGTAATTCAATTCTACAGGGGTTAAATTCTTGCTAATGAAGTAAATAGCATAAGTCATAAGATTTTATTTTTGACCCAATGCTGCCCCTATTGTAGTATCTGATGCATATGTAGAGATGTGAAATGGAAAAGCCCAATTAGGCCCTCTTAAGATAGGTGTTGTTGACAGATTTTCCTTGAGATTCTGAAAGGCAGTTTGACAATTAGTATCCCAATGAAAATGTACATCTTTTGCAAGTAATTTGAATAATGGAAAAGCTATTTTACTAAAATTTTCAATGAATCTTTGGTAATAGCCTGCATATCCAAGAAAAATTCTCACATCCTTCTAACTGATTGGTTCTGATAGGTTCACAATGATTTGTATTTTTGCAGGATCCAATGTAATTCCTGATGATGAAATATGATGGCCCAATACTATTCCTTCAGTTAACATCACGAAACATTTGTCATTGCTGAGAGACAAATTTGTTTCTATGCATATTATTAGGACTTTTTCCAAAATTTTCAAGGAATCATCAAAAGTATTACCATATACATAAAAATCATCCATGTATACTTCTACACATTCATGTACTAAATAAAAAAAAATAGCCAGAACTGCTCTTTGAAAAGTAGTTGGAGCATTAAATAAACCAAAAGGTAATACCTTATAAGCATATGCACCCCAGGGGCATGTAAAAGTAGTTTTGTCCTGGTCTTCTAATGCTATTTTGATTTGATTGTAGCCACTAACTCCATCTAGGAAGGAAAAATATCTTTTCCCAGCTAGTGTATCTAAGACTTGATCTATGAATGGTAATGGAAAATGATCTCTAAGTGTTGCCTTGTTTAACTCTCTATAATCTACATAGATTCTCCATTTTCCATTCTTCTTAGGTACAACAACTAATGGAGAACCCCATTGACTGTCAGAGATATGGTAGATAAATCCTACCTGTAATAATTTTTGCAATTCTTCTTTAACTACCTCTTTCAACATTGGATTCATTCTTCGTTGAGGTTTCCTTAGAGGTCTTATGTTATCGTCTATGTAGATATGACGAGTGCATGTCTCAGGATGAATTCCCTGCATACCAGTATATTCCCAAGAAAATGATTTATGATATTTATTCAATAATGCAATCAATTGTTCTTCTTGATATGGTTCAATATTTGTACCAATATTTAAATGTTTCCCAGGACCGATTTCAATTATTTTGCTTTGAGCATTTTTTATTGAGATAACAAGAAAAATGCCATTAAGTGATGATTCTAAAGAATGGATCGTGCAATTTTCCTAAAAATTTTGTCCTAAAACCTGATCTGTAGCAATGTATTGTATGTCTCTCAATTGTTCGGAGATATCTGGTTCATAAATAAAATAGTCTAACAAATCTTCATTATTTTCCTCCCGAAAATCAAAAGCTTGATTAATACTTAAGATAGGTTGAATCACTTCTTCTTGATGTTGTTTTGTTTCATCAAGACATGGTAATTGATCTATTACAGAAGGTTTTTGAGTAGGAGGATAAAGTGTGATATGTTTCCTTTCAGTTCCATGTGAGATAATCATATTCCTTGTTCTACAACTAATGAAAGCATCAGCTGTGGCCAACCAAGGTATTCCAAGAATCAATGGATGGCCTCCTAGATTAGATTTTGGTTGAAGAACTAAGAAATCTACTGGATACTCCCAAGAATCCAAAGAAACTATGATATCTTCAAGTATACCTTCTGGCACTACTTTAGATCTATCAACTAATTCTAGGACTGTAGTGGTTGGTCAAAGATTTTGCAGATTCAAGTATCTCATTGTCTCTAATATGATCACATTGATAACTACTCCTAATTCAATTAATGTTTTAGAGATTGAAAAATTGTTGATTGTTATTGTTACCATTGGAATTCCTGGGTCAACATATTTTTCAACTGAAATAGTATTTGACATTAGGCCTGCTAAATTTCCAATTACATGAATTGTTGGTGGATCCTTCTTTTTGCCAGTTTTCTTTGAACATAATTCCTTGATTTATTTTGTATAGATTGTGATATCTTTGATAGCTTGCAATAAAGGAATTTTCACACAGACATTCTTTAATTCATCTAAGACATCAAATTTAGGAAGAGAAATTGATAGTTTTTATTTAACTAACCTTTTTGGAAAAGGAGGTGTTTGGTTATTTATTGTTTTACCCTTCTGAATTTGATTTTCTATTTGTAATTTTTCTGTGTTAGATTTTGCAGGAATCCTCTCGTCTTCTATCTGTTCTTTTATGATAACAGGAGAATCTTTTTGTAAAAATTTCCCAGACCTTAAGTGGATGTTTTAAAGAGGAAGGATTGAGTATGTAGAAAATGATGTTCCTTCATCAACGTTATACATGGGTTTTTCCACTTTGTTATTAGGATTTGATACTGGCTGTGATGGTAATTGAGTTTGTCTGGGTGGAGGTTGGTTAGATGGTAGTTGAAATTGTTATGGTTGGGTTAGTTGTGGTGCAGGTAGTGATTGCCAAGAATATGAATTTTGTGGTTAATTCTGCTGGAATTGTTGATAAGGAAAGGTTTGTTGTTGGTATTGGTATGGCTGTTGGTATGGATGTTGGTATGGCTATTGGTATGGTTGATTTCCATGAGCATATCCTCACCAACATTGAGGAGGTTGGTTTTGGTTCTGCCAAGGAGGGCAAGCTTTCCAAGGCATAGGAGTATTTCATGAATTTTGAATAGGATATTGAAAATTTTGAGGAAACTGTTGAGAGAATTGAGGAGCAGAATTTTGAGACATACCTGTAAAATGTGGCTGCCAAGATCTTCTTGGTGCTAAGTAGTAAAGAGATTCCATTCCTTGTCCCTCTTCAATGTAAGTAGCCTGCAATTCTTTCAACTTGTGACAATCATCCGTTGCATGGTTATATGTACATAGTCCAAAAATTTGAATGTTGTTTAGAGGATAGTCTTTCAATGCATGTTTCTTCCTACATTTAGCACAAAAAGTTGATAATACCTGATCTTGTTCATCCTGCCTCTTTTTAGCTTTTAATGTGTCAATTTGTGAACCAAGTGAATTCATGATATCGGTTTTAAAATCCTCAAACATATGCCCTAATTCTGACTTAGTTACACCATTTGAAATTGATTTGGTTGCCTTAGTCACAATATATCGTTGTCCTCGACCTCTTTTCGCTTTTCCTCTTGAATATTTCTTACACAATTCAACAATTTTAGGGAAAGGCAAGTGATAAATATCTCCTGCCCCCATTAGATTAAGAGCATCCAAATTTTCATCTAAAATCCCCTTCAAAAAGATAGTATGTATGACATCCAAAGGAAGATTAGTTTGCTTAGATTTTTGCAAATTACAGAGAAATTTTTCTAGATAGTCTTCTAAGATTTCATCTTCACTTTGAGACATTTTAAAAATATCTTCTTTAGAGTATTTTTATTTACAATAGGGATGATATTTAGCAAGAAATTTCTTTTTCATCTCATCCCAATATACTATGGTTGCTTCTCCTAACCCCATGAACCATTTCAAAGCACATCCTTTCAAAGTTGTAGGAAATAAACGAAGTTTTTGAGCATCACTGGTATATCCATATGTTCGAAAAATGATATCAAATTCAATATGAAATCATCAGGATCTTCAGTAGACAACCCAAATAAATTTGGCAGAACAGAAGGAGGATTATTCTCCATTTTTATTTCATCTCCTAAGAGGGTTGGTGTATCAACAATTGGAAATGAAAATGTAGTATGTTCTTCTTCCTCCTCTTCATTATTTCCTCCTCCTTGTGTTTCTTCTCGATGTGATTCTCTGTCCTCTCATCCTTTCCTTTCTCTCTCTTTATTTATTTTTCTTTCTAATTCCCTTTCCATTCTCTCCCTCTCTTGTTGGTTAGCTTCTGACATTGCAAAGAAGTCTTATGTAGTATAATTAGATACTTCTGTTGGAAAAAGAGGCTGTTCTATTTGTTTTTGTTTTCCTACAGAGGATGTTTCTGACTGTGTTTGTTTCTTCTTTACTTCATGAGCCAACAAAATTTGTCTTTCTATGAGAGTTAACCTTTGTCCTGAACGTTGTTTTTCTTCTAATTTTTCCAAAGTGATTTTTCTAGCAATTGGTGTGGTGAACTCGTTTTTCTCAGTTGTAGATGTTCCTGCTCCTACTGATGGTTGGTTAGTTTTTGGTGCATTTTGTTTCAAAAATCTACCTTTTTCATCTCTACATTTAGAGATAAAGAAACATAACTAAAATTAAAAACTAGATTTTGTTTCTGTGTTTTTGTGTGTTTTTTTTTTTAAACTACTTATAAAAATGTTTTTTCTAAGTCTATCTCTAAATGTGCCTCCCTAGAAACGACGTCAAAATGTTGGGCTCCAATCTACTGATGTAAATTAGAGTGTATTTAATTGTCAATCCAGTGTTTGTAAGACTTAGAGACACATCCAAAATGTATGGACTTAGAGATAAATTTAGTTCTTTAAATATAAATAATTCAAAAGCTAATCTAAGTACTGAGTATGAAAGAAATGCTAAGCTTCTTTACATAAGGTGTATTTATAGATCTTTTACCATTAATCAACAAGCTAAAGTAAACACATTCAATTAATATTAATCATTCAAATCAATAAGCATTCAAACTAGTTTAGAAGCTTGTAAATATCAGAAAGACTAAACTCTTTTACAAGAGATGCGTTCTTTTCTTTCCCACATTCATCAGCAACATAACTAAATTTGAAATCAAGTAAAGCATTACAACATTACCTACAACAAAATGTAAACTGAACTAAATCTCATACCAAAAATGACTTGAAAAGACTAGAAAAGGAGAAGTGTACTAGCTTGGCAAAGGGGGCCCTCCAATGCTTCACTTGTACACCTAGAGTTGTCTCAGTTAAGAAGTAACTTCTAACAACATTCACATAATCATCTCATAAACATCATCAATAACAAAACACCAAACTGATCTCAAGACTGGAAATTCCGAGTTTTCTTCATTAACATAAGATAAGATACTAGTCCATGTCTTGAAGTATTTATACAAAAAGTTTGTAACTGAAAATACTAAAAAGAATCCAAATCTGAGGATGAGATCCACAAAATATGCTAATAAGGTCGAATCCCTCATTCAGATCTACAAAATATGCACAAATCCCAAGAAAATCTAAAACTGTCCATAATTTTCTGCTGAAACATGGTATTTTCTGCTGAAGTGGCCCTGTTTGACCAACGTTGACCGGACACCTGGAAAGATCAGATCTCGAACCTGATAGATATTCATCCATCCTTGTACATCAAGGATCATGACACATGTCTCTAATTTCTCGCAGCTATCCTGAAAGTACACGAACCTTGGAGCAATTACGGGATTTAGTCAAATCCTGTAATTTCTATTTTTAATGCTAAAAATTCAAAAATTCAATTCTTAAGCTAAGGAATGATAAATGTACCTTGCATAGATTGTTTTATGGAAAATATGGAAGGAAAATGAAGGTGAATGGAGGATTTTGAAGGAAAAAGTGTGATTTGTGAAGTGAAAATAAACATAAAATGGTACCCAACATGCACTTTCAAGGAAAGACGAAGAAACATATGGTTCACAATGTTCTATTAATATTCTGCAATTTGATTGGGTGGAAGAAGCAATGCTAGAATGGAAGAAAGATCAATATGTATGCAAGATCATTCAACAACTAAAAGAGGACCCCAATGCATTAGATAATTTTGTATGGAAGAATGATTTTCGATGGTATCATGATCGCCTATATTTATGTAAGAATTTCCAACTCAAATAGAAGGTCCTTATGGAATTGCACACTTCTTCTATAGGAGGACATTCATGGTTCTTGAAAACTTACCATATGATCAAGAAGGATTTTTTCTGGGAAGGTATTCAAATTGATGTTCAAAATTTTGTATCTAAACATTGTGTGGCTTGCCAACAGAATAAGGAAGAGACAATCAAGATGTTAGGTCTCCTACAACCATTAGTTATACCAAGTCAACATTCAGAAGAAATTTTAATGGATTTTATTACAGATTTACCCAAATCTAAAGGAAAGATTGTCGTCATGGTAGTAGTGGATCAACTGACAAAGTATGCCCATTTTTTCCCTTTTTCTCATCCTTTTAAAACAAGTACAGTAGCCACAAGATCCATGGAAACAATTCAAAAGCTACATGGAGTCCCCACGATTATTGTAAGTGACAGATCGAATTATCACTGGAAATTTGTGGACTTTATTATTTTCTTGTTTGGGTACTCAATTTGCTCATATCTCATCTTAACATGCTCAATCTAATTGGCAAACTGATACTATGAATAAATGTCTAGAAGGATATCTTTGTTGCTTTACATCCGATAAACAAACACAATGGGTTAAGTGGTTTCCCTTGGAATAATAGTGGTACAACACATCCTCCCACACTTCATAAAAATGTCCCCATTTATGGAACTTTATGGATATCATCCTCCATACATAACATCGCCCTTGAGAGGGACCACAAAGGTTCAAGCAGTGGAGGACCACATAGGGCACCAACTAGAGGTTCTCAAACTATCGAGCAATAACTTGGTTATGGAAAAAAATAGGATGAAACAACAAGCATATCAACATCATATTGAAAGTGAATTTGAAGTGGGGGATTAGGTATTGTTGAGGCTACAACCATATAAACAAATTTACCACAAGAAAAAAAATAAGGACAATAAATTAGCACCCAAATATTATGGCCCCTATAAGGTGTTGCAAATGATTGGAAGTATGGATTGCAAATTGGAGTTTCCTCCATATTCACGTGTACATCTGGTCTTCCATGTTTTTTTCTTAAAGAAGGTGTTGGTGCGTAAATATATTCACTGTATATCTCACACTCATTTAAATGTCAATCCGAGATTCGTAATCAAAAGAGTCATTACACCATATGTGCCGAGAACAAGTAACTTATTTAAGTTTGTTGCATATAGGAAATAATTAGTAACATAAAAATAAGATCTCTAAATTCTTCAAAATATCCTCTGAACCTAAAAATGATAATAAAAATTTAGACAAACAGTCAATCAAAGAAATGCTGTCTCAGAGAAACAAGTTTGTTCATGTTAGGCACTTGTATTGAAAAGATGAACTTTTAAGAAGCTTGTTTTCTGTAACAATTAAAGCAATCAATTTCAACCACTATGTAAACAAAAGATGACTTCAATCTCATGTAACTCAATCAAATCAACACAGGGGAGATTCAGTATGACTGAAAGAATTTATTACAACACATGTAGACAAAAGATAAAGTCTCCTGGTCCTCTGCGATACTACAATCATGAAATTAAAATACCAGTCCACACTTCCCAATCGGGAGATAGCTACCTGCAATACTGAACAATCAAATGTATATTCGATATAACTCTTGCTATTATACACCAATAAAAAATGATGAACTCAATGTTTAATCCTCAAAATGAAATAAAGACAAATCACACACACACGCTATTATGAACTACAAATGTAAACGCACAAAACATATACAATGAGGTTTACCTTAGTTGGGGCGGTGGGCCCTTACTGAACCAACAAGGAACCTCTTAAGAAGTTAACAGACTAAAAATTTCACTCACATCCAAGAATTGGCATAAAAGATCTTCTGTATTAATTCAACTGGTAAATTGGATCAACAGTCTTTTACTTCATACATCATGACAACAAGTACTGTCTGATTCTTAACGTAGATTTCTCTTACATTCCTTTCTACACAACATTCCTTATATAAAGTAAGCCGATACTACCAATATCTATGGATAAACATTAAACAGTTTGGGAAATTCCAGAATTAAAATTTACATCGAATATTAAGGAGTTGACTCCATCCTCATGACACGAAGTGCATGAGCGATGGAGTCTCTTGCAACTGTAGAAATAACTCGGACGCTTCTATCCAACCGTCTTCTTGAAATATCCACCGTTATCTAGGTCCAACTGGCGCATCTTGAAACACAAGTTTTAGTACCGGATTGCACACAGTCGCAAGTCTGGTACCGGAACAGAACAAAGCAATGAGTATAAGAATAGCGCACATTTTGGTACCGGATCAAAACTGCCTTGGGTACCGGAATGGATTCGGTACCGGATTACATGGTGTCTGATAGTGTCGGATAGACTGCTCATAAATCAAATTATTAGAACTATACAAAATAAAACACTTTTAATCGAATTAATTAAATAAAGTTAAACAAACATGCTTTAAATCACCAATTACCTCTTGTAGACATGACATAGCTATTAGACATGTATTTTGGAAGGGAATAGTCCAGTATAGGTTTATATCAGAGGCAAAAAGACTTGGACAGAGGGTAAGATAGGGTATTATTTTATGGCAAAATGGAGACTCAAAATTTCCCCCATGCTGAAGATGTTGCATGTCCTCATGCAATGTTATCAAAAACTGATACCTAAAAACTTTCTGCACAATTGGACCCTCCTCTGTCATTCCTCAGATTGAAAAATGTTAAAACTGAAAGTTTAATTCTTCAATTCCTTCTTGATCACCCTAGTGTAATGGATCAATCACAATACTTTGTTAAGTTTGGCAGAGACCTCTGCATGCTGTTCCTTCAATTCTGCATTCTTTGCCTTGATATGCCTGTCCAATATTTTGTATTCTTAAATTTCTTGTTTCAGTTTCCCAATTTCTATTAATAATGTTGGTTCATTCAGGGGCTGGTCTGGACTTGTTAGTACTTCCTTGGCCACCATCTCTTGAGCCTCTTTTTCTTTCCTCAGACTCCTCTGAACCTTTATCATCATCTTTCTCCTACTCAAATATTTGCCTGGACTCAGTGTAAATACTTCTTGAGTGACCACCGTTCAAGATTCTTCCCCCTTCCTCAAATCCATCAAAGTCTATGTTACCAACCCTTTCGTCTCACTTATTGTTATCAGTCCTTCTGTTTCTCTTGTGGCAGCTCTTGGAATATCCATAGGTTCTCTTTGAGGAGAAGGTATATTTGGAATGGTCTCCTATTTATCCATACTTCTGGTGGTCCTATGTATGGGTGGTGAGGCTTTCTTAGACTTTCTGGCAGTGTTAGGAGTTTCTTCAAACAACTTCCTTTTCTTTGGTTTACTAATAGGGACAAGCCTGGACACCTGTACTTCCTGTGCTGACTGGACCTTTATCTTACGGGATTGAACTACAACTTCTGGGGTTTGCCTCTACTGGAAAACTCATATTCCTAATCGAGAAGATTGAGGTATGAGTTATGAAACTTGTACCTCTTTTCCTTCTAGTTTCTTTCTATTTTTACTTGTCACATTTGCAGTCCCCTTCAAGCCACTAACTGAACTCTGGGAAGGCAGAGTAACTTCAGAAATACTTTTCAATTCTTTAGGGGATTTTGGAGGGAGTTTTACAGTTGGCTCTAGTAAAATCCTCTGTTGATCCGTCTCCTTCTTTTGTTTCTTATTTCGTGACTGTTGGTTTTTAGGGCGTAGGATAGAGCTAGACGCTTCAACTAGTGTAGACTTTTTCTTGCTTTTTAACTGGAAGTCAGGGGTCTCTTCTATTTGACTGGCAGGTTCTGATGACATTTCCATATTTGTTTTGGGAACGTTATCTGATTGATCACATGGTCCTGAGACCTCCTTTCATTTTTTACCCCTTTGAAACGAAGTAGAGATTACTCTCTGGAATGGAGTGGTTGTCTTCTTTCTTGATATAACAGGCTCTCCCACGACATAATTTTCCGTCACTGATTTCTCAATGAGCTGAGAGCAGTTGGGCGCCAAAGTGTCTTCTTTGCCTTCTAATGCCATATCTTTCTTTGCTTTTCTTCTTGAGCTTTCACCGTGTGTCCCTGCCTCCTGTGTCTCGACCGACTTGGCTTTCTCTTGAGCGAAAATCTGTTGGAGCAACTGTTTCCAACTACCCCCTTGTGTTTTTAGAGCATGAACAACCAGAAGTTTCACTAAACCGTGATGATGAAGACTGGTCTCAGGCTTCTTAGAAACTGACCTCACCCCTCTTGTCATTTTCATTAGACTCATCCATAAAAAATGGGGGAAATTTATCTGTGGTCCTCCCTCAAAATGTGACAAAATCTTTAAATGATAAATGAAGGTCATGACATACCTTCCCTCACAGGTGAGGAATTTCTGCAGACTTATAAGCATTGTCCAGTACTTTTCTTTGATATAGCTTCGAGGGACGCCCTTGTTCCAATCGACGTCGTGATGTTCTGGTTTGAGGAATTGCTGACATAGTTTTTTGTCCATGATTACTCTTTTGAAGTATCTTTCTCCAACTATTGGGAGACCCGCAACCTCTGCTATAGTAGCCTCTGTAATTTTTAACTTCACGTCCCCAAGCTGCACATTCTCTCCATCATATGTTTGTGCAAAGCCGAGAGAAATTCCTTCATGATGGCCCTTGGATTTCTCCAAGAACGGTACCCAACCTACCTGTTCATATTTTTTCTTACAAGCCTGATATTCTGTGGTTTCTTTGTATATTTGAAATATTGGCTCATGTCTATCGACCCCCATACTATTTTAAGCAGTTATTTTGGGTGGATAAGGCACAGACATAAGTTTGAGGGTGAGTACCGGATGATAGAGTATCGGTTGGGAGAAACACATACATAATACGAAGGTATAGGGTGCCTGTAGATAGTATGATAACAAGGGTAAATAATGCTCATCTGGATGGCAGAGCCATCCAGAAGAGCATTTATGAATAGAAGTGTAGATTACAATGATCATGTCGATCCTCATGATGATATGGCGAGGTAAGTTGGATCTACTAACGGTTTCCAGATTCGTGGGAAGCTTGGTGGTAGACGACATTTACGAAAGGAGGTGGCCGTTATGATTGGGACTTGTGTATATGAAATCAACTGGGATCATTACTTGATATGATGAGATTCATGGTTCACGTCGTCTCATATAGTACAAAAACTAATCATGGGGTTTATTTATCAGATAGACAGTGGGAGTTTGATCCGATAAAAGACATCGTGTTTTTTCATTTTTGTTGTTTCGTAGGACACTTCCTTCTTACGGTGTGGGATCTATTATTTCTACAGATATTCATGACAAAACAAGGGTACGTCATGGTCCAAGAGAAATTAGATGTTCTAAACACATATTTAGTCTAATTCCTTTAAATAATACAAAAAAAAAATGTAGAATATGTATGTCCTCGCACTAATAATTTGACCGTGACTTGATGAAAGTTACCCATCATATTCTTACTAGTACTGGATCATTTAAGTACTAGATCACTTGTGTGTAGAATTTGAAATTGATACGGGATCACCTGAGTGTCTGATCGCCTGTGTGTAAGACTTGCAGTTGGTACAGGATCACCTGTGTGTAAAATTGCAGTTGGTACCGGAATAGCTCACGGCCCCTTCTTTTATACTGAATAGGATCCGGTACCATATAGGCACAACGAGATGATTTGGTGGTCCTTCATACACAGAGATGATCAGATAAGCACAAAAATGGACTTTCTTGAGCTTAAGAAACTTGATACTGATTCTGGTGACAGTGATTTAATAAATAGCTGGTGTTCTATGGTCAAATCTGTCTGAAAAATCATGCAGTTGCAAAAGTTTATAGATAAATAATGCAGGAAAGATTTATAATAGGAGAGTACTCTGTAATGACCAGTAACTGAGATGACAAAACTCCTTTTCTTCTGGAACCAAGGTGACCACACTTTTGCTGGCATTTCCTCTTTTATTACAATATGATAATAATCCTAACTACTACTTTTCTGTGGATTTTTATCGAGCCCAGATTAGTTAATGCTCGCTGGTATTTTCAGTTTTATAGAGTTTGAAAAACTTAAAGGAAACTCTCTACACTGTCCTGTGGATTTTTGTCGAGCCCGGGCCAATTCCTGGTCCCTGGTGTTTTCAATTTTAAAGAGTCTGAAAAACTTAGAGAAGACTCTCTATACTGTCCCATGGATTTTTATCGAGCCCGGTCCAGTTCCTGCTCGCCGGTGTTTTCAATTTCAAAGAGTCTGAAAAACTTAAAGAAGACTCTTTCTGGTAGCTGTCCTCCTTATTTGTTTATCTACATGGGAACAACACCAATTTTCTTTTGTCTTTTTTAGTCAAAAATAAAGCAAAACTTCATCTCATGACACACCTATGTACATAAAAAGAATTTATACAATTTGAACTTACTATGGTAGGTCAGCAGGAGGGAAAACCATCTTGCTTACCAGTTACATTTTGACAGTCTGAAGAATGTTTTTGACGAAATCCTCCTTTGACAGCGGTTTGTGATAAACCTTCAGCCGATGTTCATTTACAACAAGGGAAGTCTGCTTTTCATCAATAGTTTTTATCCTTACTGCACCATTGTCATATATTGTATCAACCTCATAGGGCCCCATCCATCTGGTAGACAATTTGCCTTTGAAAATTTTAAATCTGCTATCATAGAGGAGAGCCCAATCACCTGGCTGGAAGGACTTCTGTTTAATGTACTTGACATGCCATTTGGTCCTTTTTTCTTGTATCAGGGTGGTTCTTTATAGAGCATCTTGCCTTATCTCATCAAGCTCATTCAATTGTAATAGCCTCTATTTTTGAGCTTCATTCAGGTCCATTCCTAATTACATGGCAGTTCTGAAGGTCTTTACCTTAAACTATGTGGGCAATAGTACCTGCTTCCCATATACCAACTCATATGGTGTATGGCCTGTTGTATTTTTCCAGGCTGTCCTGTTGGCCCACAAGGCCTCAGTCAACTTATAAGCCCAGTCTTTGTGATGCAGCTGAACAATCTTAGTGAGGATTGCCTCTATCACTTTGTTGGTCGATTCTCCTTGGCTATTGGCTTGGGGGTGATAGGGTGAAGACTTTCTGTGTCTGATTTTGTATTGTTTGGTAAGGGCCATAACACAATTTGAGGTGAATTGTGTTCCTTGATCCGTGACTATTTCCCGAGGTACCCCGAAGCGAGTGAAAATTTCCTCAAAGAGAAAATCTACAACAGATTGTTCATTGGTTGAATACATGGCCTTGGCTTCTACCCATTTTGTTACATAGTCTGTGAAAACTAATATGTACTTTTTCTTCCGGGACATGGGATTGATAGGTCCTACAAAGTCGAAGGCCCATTTTTCAAAGGGTTTGATTACTACTTGGGCTTGGAGTGGCATTTCATCGGCTGATGTAGGTCTTCCCATTCTTTGGCAATCATTGCAGTTGGCCACGTATTTCTTTGCATCTTTAAAAATGGTCGGCCAATCATAGCCAGATTGTAAGATTTTGTAAGCTGTCCTTTTGTCAGCAAAGTGGCCACCACATGGGCCATCATGACAGGCTCTGAAGATATCCTGCATTTCATCTTCTTGGACACATCTTCTCATTACCAAATCAGGTCCTATTCGGTATAGGGTATCTTCATGCCACATATAATTGGTACTTAGCTGGATGATTCTTTGTTTTTCTCTGGATGTCATACCTTGAGGCAGCTTTCCGGTTACCAAATAGTTGGCTACATATGCATACCAAGCGGTGAAAGTAGAAATAACAAATAAATTCTCATCTGGAAAATCATCATCTACTAGACTATTTCCACCTGTATGGACAAGCCTAGACAAAAAATCAACAACCAAGTTATCTCTTCCAGGCCTATCTATAATAGTGATATTAAATTCTTGTAGTAACAAGAGCCATCTAGTTATTCTAGAATTTGTAACAGGTTTATTCATTAGAAATCTGATAGTTGAGTGATCTGTGTGCAAAAAAACTTCGTATCCTATTATATAGTGTCTACACTTGTTGATGGCATGTACTACTGATAAGAATTATTTCTCTGTGATAGTATAGTTTGCTTCAGCAGGTGAGAGGTTCTTACTAAGAAAGTATATAGCATAAGGAATCTGCCCTTCGCTTTGTTCCAATATGGCTCCCAAAGCAGTATCTGAGGCATCTGTACATATATGGAAAGGAAGAGACCAGTTTGGACCTCTCAAAGTAGGAGCACTTGACAATTTTGTTTTTAAGATTTCGAAAGAGATTTGGCATTGCTCATCCCAAAAAAATTTAGCATCTTTCGTTAATAGTTTGAAAAGGGGGGCTGCTAGGTTTGCAAATTTTTTAATAAACCTCCTATAGTAGCCGACATGCCCTAAGAAACTTCTGATTTCCTTTTGTGAACTAGGGATCTTAATTCGGGAAATAATGTCAATTTTGGAAAGGTCCACTCTTATTCTGGTACTGGAGATGTGGTGACCTAGAACGATTCCTTTAGTAAGCATCATTCTTGATTTTTCATGACTGAGTGAGAGGTTGGTCTCTCTACATCTAACCAATACCTTCTTCAAATTATCCAATGCCTGTTGGAAATCATCCCCATATACCGTGAAGTCATCCATGTAGACTTCCACACAATCATTGGTTAGATCGGAAAAAATAGCCAAGAAAACCCTCTGAAAGGTAGCAAGAGCATTACATAATCCAAAGGGGAGAACCCTATAAGCACAGGTTCCCCAAGGGCAAGTGAATGTGGTATTATCCTGGTCTTCTGGTGAAATTTGTATTTGGTTGTAGCCACTAAACCCATCAAGAAAAGAAAAGTACCTTTTCCCAGATAAAGTATCCAGGACCTGATCTATGAAAGGTAAAGGGAAGTAGTCTCTATAGGTGGCCTTGTTTAGCTCTCAAAAGTCCACACAAATCCTCCATTTCCTGTTTTTCTTTGGTACAATGACTAATGGGGAGACCCATTTGCTATCTGATATAGGGTAAATGAAATTGGCTTGTAGGAGTTTTTGGAGTTCTTCCTTTACTATATCTTTCAAGGCTAGGTTCATTCTTCTCTGAGGTTGTCGGATAGGTATGATTTGATCATTAGTGTAAATATGATGCATACATGTATCTGGGTGGATTCCTTTCATGTCAGAGTAATCCCATGCAAATGCATCGGATTGCCCCTGAATCATTTGTACTAGCTTTTGTTGTTGAT